>VZTI01002657.1:2186260-2227725 GCA_013397865.1 Struthidea cinerea
AAAAAAAAAAAAAAAAAAAAAAAGTGAACCATTTTGATGATGTAGCCTAGCCTGGCTTATGGCAGTGGTCAAAGGGTAACAAAGCTTGGGAAGAGTGGGAAGGTCAGGATTGTACAAAACCAGCAGGTCCCTGCTGTTCAACAAGAGCTGGGTGTTTGTCCCTGAGGCAGCCAGGTGGGATTGTTAGGAGCAGGACACACCATGCACCCAACATTCAGCCACAAATCTCCATAAATGTGAAGATCAAAGCTGAACTTTTAACTCCTGTTTTACCATCTCCCCAATAAACCCTCTCTGAAGGAACGCAGGAAGGCGATCTAGAGCCTCACCATGCTCCAAGGCAGAGGCAGATAAATTATATTTTTAGTGGGAGCTCTTCGAAGTGGCAGTATAAGCCCTTCTCCAGGTGATCCAATCTAGTGCTTCATGATCTTACAGCTGGAAAAATCTTGTAGCTGCCTAATCTAATCCTTACTTGCTGTAATCAAGGACAAACATTTCTTGTCCTTACCCAGCACGGACATACTAACAGTTTATCATCTTCCTCTCTGTAACTGCAGCCTTTTATGGCTGTGATGTTTGTGATGTATCCTTACCCTGTGTCCCTTTGGTCTGCAGGACTTCTAGATTGAACAAACTCTCATCCTTCCATCTTACCTTATAGGTCTGCAATCTGGACTCTCTCCAGCTGGTCTGCATCCCCCTTGAGGAGCAATACCCATCTTCCAACCTCTTACTGAATGTCTGAAAGAGGCAGAGCACAAATGATTATCCCAGATGTAGGTGTGTGAGAGATTTGTGGCAGAAATATTAAGGTTGAAGTGAAGCCTGAATTGTAGTACATGTGAAGAGTGGAGAAAAAACAACAGGGTGAGGATTAAAAGGTGGTGATAAGGTAGAGCACTGCTCCCAGAACCAGGTTTCTAGGATGCCATTCCTGGTTGTAAAACTGAAGAATGTGTTTACGGCATGACCAAAAGACCTGCACCCTGGTCAGGTCACAGCACTGACAAGGCATCACAAGACCCCACATCCTGCCCAGAGAACGGCATGGAGGTTGCAGCAATTCACATACCACTGCTGTTCCTGATGGGCCACCAGGAAAGCAAACCTGTCCAGTCTAGGAGAAGCAGAGAACTCTCAAATCTGAAGAGTTTAGCCTGTGCTGTTGGTGGCAGGAAGGGCACTGTGTACAGCTTAAGGCTCCCTTTCCGCACACTGTCCTGTGCTCCTGGCAGCACGGTCCTAGCCTTGTGGCCTTTTACCTCCTGGGAAAAAATTTTGTCTGCTTAGCCATGTAGTTGATTGAAAGTGTCTGTGTCTCATCCATTCATCCTGCACTGACCTTCAGCAGCCTGTCTGTGTGCATGGCACGCTCTGCTCTCCCTGCCCTCATTCCCTGGGCAGGATGGCTCATGTTTTAGATCTCTGTGCTTTTCCTCATTACCAGACTGTAGTTACACTGCTTCTAAGCCCTGTACATGCTAGGTGCAGCACTGCCCTTGCATGGCTGAATATTTGGGGATTCTGGACTGATTAGGAAGGGTGAGGGTATCTCCAGACAAGCTTCTGGAGGTTTGATCTGATGTACTTGCTGCTAAATAAAATATTTGCTTCACTGAATTGCAAACCCTGGATAGTTAGGCCAGTTAGTTCATCACTGGAGGCTGGTTGTGATAGTCATGTTTCTGCACCCGTACTCATACAGGTTCACTGAAAATGCATTAGCAGCTGCAGAACACAGAACAGCTGGATAAAAATCTGATCAGGAGTTTTGTCTGGGAGTAATTTCCATGTCCTTACATAATAATACCTGATTTTGGGGTTCAGGTTCTGTTACTGTTTTGTTGTGATACCAAGCAGATATTGTTAGAGTGAATTATTTGCTGCAAGACTCTGTTGGTCTAGGGCTGAGGGCAGCATATCCTGCCCCTGCCCTCTTAAGAACAATTCTAGGCAACACATGAGAGGGAAATTGAAGTGGGAAAAAAAAACCATCCTGCTTTTAGAGCTGTCCCCATTCCCCTTCCAGTATGTACTGCACATTACCTTGTGTGACTCATACAGAACAAAGACAACCAGGATTTTAGAGATAATTTCTTGAAAATTTGAGCCTACTTTGGTCTCTCTTGCTGTCAGAGTCCAGCTTGCCTCCTGTACTGTACTGATGAGGTTTGGACCAAGCCTGCATATACTGGAGAATTCAAAAAGCACAGTGGGGTTCAGCCTCTATTATCCAGGAGCTGTAAGTAAAGGCAACCCACAGCTGGATGCAGGAAAATGGAGACAAACAGAAGCAAACCCACTCTTGTCAGCACCAGATTTCATGCAGCAGAGCAACTGTGTGAAGCTCAGCACGACCACAGTGACGTACCTTGGACATGAAGTACACAAAGTGGGTGTCGACTGTTGACAGAGCCTGTTCCCTCCTAGTATGAGCAGCGTGGTGGGGAGTCCTTTTTGAGGACCAGCCCTCGGGATGTGGCACCAGGCTGAAGATGCTGCAGTGGAATATGCTGGCTCTAGGGCAGTGGGTTCTTGACTGGGAGCAGACTGAGCCCTCATGAGAAATGCCTTGAGCCATGCATTCGGGGGTTAGGGCACTGCTTGAGCAGGTCATGCCCTTGGCCACACTCCTGTGACCTTAACCTTTTGTGATGGGGATACAGCTGGCAAGGCAGCTGGCCTCTGTGCCTCCTGGCTGCCCTCCTTCACATCTCAAGGGTCAGAGTCTACTTCAAGAGGTGCTCATTAACCCTCAAAGAGAAAAGTCCTGTTTGAGCGCAGTTTTTGCTTGGTGCAGAAAGTATCCCAGTCCTCACTGGGAAGCTGCAGCAGAGCAGCTCTGCAAAGCAATGAAAGCATGCTCAGGATGGTGCTTTCAGATCACTGTACCACAAGGATCTGAGCACCAGCGATTAGCAGGGGAACCAGGAGGCTCCAGGGCTTGTTTTGATTTCTGCTCCGTCCTTCCAGTCTAACACACTTAGCACACATCAGGGAGCAGGGCAGGGAGACGCTCTGTTCTCATATCTTGCAAAGTCGATCAGTTGCATAATATGAAACACAGAGGCAGCAGGAACGTGATCAAGTGCAGAGAAGGGACACATCAAGCACTTTATTGTGGCTCTGGGAGGGGTGGGCCAGGCCTCTCTCTACCCAACTTATCTTTTCCAAACTGCCTTTTGAGCCTGTTTTACATCAGCTGCCTGTCACTCTAAATACAGCTCGGATTTCAAGGTAGCTTCCCCGGAGCCCTCGTCTACAAAACAGGAGGGATAAGCACCCCCTGAAGCCCCCGGAGCAATTCAGAGAGTTTAAATGTGCCACTTCCTCTGCATTATACTCACAGCGGGGCAGGAATTGCTCAGGGGCTGTGCACGGCTGTGGGGAGAGGCAGCACGTGTGTGAGACAGGTGAGAGACGGCACCAGGGCAGGGGGTCACCCTGTTTTAAAGGGCTACACGAAGGGACGGAAATGGCCTTTTTTCTTGAGATAAGGCTTAAACTCAGAGCTCCTGCAGCTTTTGAGAGGTGTCTAGGCAGCTAATCTGGTGAGTGCAAGTAGATTTTTTTCTATGTGTCTGTGTCCTCCTGCAGCCAGGAGTACCTTTATGCATCGTCTGAAGGAGCGTGAGCACCAGGGATCGGGGTTTCACGGCAGCCTGAGCTCTTGGCTGTTTCCACTCTTGAGCCTTCTGCTTGTCTCTCAACAAGTGCTTAAAGATTTTACAGCTCCGTGGTGCTTATTCAGGGATCGAGCTGCAGATGCACAAGCCCACATCAGAAGGGACAGACCCTCTGCACGTGGCAGAAATTGCAGCACCCTGAGGGCGAGCCTGAAAATAGACAGGGAGAATTGCCTCGTTGATGCTGACTTAGAAAACGGCAGATGCCCATTCTGCTCTGTCCCAGTGAAAGGTTTGATGGGATGGTTTACCAGATGCTCTGCACACCTGCTGGCAGCTCAGCCCCATGTATTTTGGTTGAAGGAAGCAGGGTTAAAAGATTAACAGGAACAAGGTATGTTGAAGGAAAAGGGGGCAAAAAGAAATCACTCCAACAGGAACCCTTCCAGGCATCTGCCACTGTCGCAGGCAATTTGCTTCTTTGCCTAACAAACAGCAAGAGCATTTGCTGTTCAAAGCATGTCTGAAAGCTGTGGGAGTATATAATGACAGTGAGGGGCTTCTGGGTTTTCTTGTTCCATTTTGAAATCCATCTCTCGTCCTTGTTAGATTAGCACTATTTTTAGCTGCTCCTACTCAGAATGTAAGTGATTCTCCATCCAAGTGCAAGATGACAGTAAAGATGGTTGGGTGTTGCTGAGCTGAAGAATCTTTATGGAGCCCATGTCTAGCACAGTTCTCTTAGAGATTCCCACTACACTGTCCTGAAGCTCTGGGGCGCTGCTTTCAGCTCACTGTGACCTTCCTTGCAGATCAGCAAGGCCACCCAGCTCATGCACATGCTCCCTCCAGAGACAGCTGAATGTCCCTGGAGATCCTTGGCTGCTGGACAGTGTTTCCAAGGATTGCCTTGTCCAGATGCTGTGGGACATGTCCTCCTCCTTCCCATGGCTCATCTCTGGGGCCTCTCCTCACAGAGTTTCCTGCCCCTTCTGTACATCACTGGCTATTTCGCTTTCCAGCTCTCACGACCCCAGCCTTCCCCATTCCTAGCCAGCATGTCTCCATTCTATTTCTCAGCCTGGCCTTCCTTCACAGGCACCCCAAGATGCTGGTGCTCACAGGACAGGGAGAAATACAGCTGGCGTGTGGTGGCAGCACAAGGGCAGGACATGTCCCACAGAGCAGAGGTGAACGCACAGGGCAGCGTGGCCATGGTCTGAGGCTGTCTCAGTGACACAGGGAGAGGACAAGCAATGCCCAGGCAGGATTTGCTGGCTGATGGCATATTGGGCATGTTTTTAGGGTCACCTAGTGCTCTGTGTAACAAACCAGGGTCTGTGTCTGGCAATCCTTTCCAGGTGGGACAAGTCTATTAGGGAAATAAAGCTGAGTGGCAATCTCAGGTTAGATTTTGGTGGATGAGGTTCAGCTGGACTGACTGGGACTGCAGCATTATTTCACAAAATGGGGAAACACAATTTGTCACAAACTGCAATTTCTTATGATGAACAAATAAGATAAACATTCTGTACTTATGGAATATAAAACTCTTTGTGCATGATGGCAGTCAATTTATACCATGATAACACTGAGCACTGCTACTCCTTTCAGTGTGATGCATGTCTTTAGAGCTGCCTTGTCTCTCCAGTGATCAGACTGTGGATGCTGAAAAGCTTTCACCATAGAAATTTCCCAGCTTTCTGCAGCATTCTGTGAGAATCCTGCTTTTCTCATGCAAGCTGTGAAAAACAGTGCAATGGTTTTGTAAATGAATTCTGTCTATCTGCACCTGCAAGTTGTTATGTAGTATTGTTATGATATTGACTAGAGAGATATTTTGAAATAGGTGTTGTAGGTTTCAGCCAACCAGCCTGGGAGGTGGATCGATAAAGGACCAATGACCTTATGCCATTTAAGAATACTAAGATATAAAATGAGTCTGTATATTATTAAATAAATCCATTCCACTTGCTTCCTGGACTTGAACTTTTGTGTCGTGATTTCTCTCCGTCCCCAGTTCAACAGCGACAAGAGACAGTGTCCTGGAGCTGAACATACTCGATCTGAGGAAGTCCAGGTCCATAATGTACCTTTGTGGCTCCATTTATAAGGTTATCCAATGGAGCATCTCATTTGATTTTTTGCATTACATCCTTGGGACCACAAGTCCTCCGTGGATGACAGTTTAGGATCGCTGCAGAAGGTGTTGGTCAGATTCTTGTGGGATCCAAGTGATCCTGTGTTAGATGAGCCAGTTATGGATGTACCGGAGGCTTGATTCCAAACACGTGTAGAAGCCCATATTTTTCTCTTTTGTGTTAAAACTTATTTCTAGCTGAAACACCAAAGCACATTTATGTGCACACATACCGGAGGCTCACCTGCTGAGCCAGTAATTGCAGTCTTTAGCATCCAGCCTGCATCTGGAGTACCAGAAAGACTGGTTTCAGAGGAGACACTAAAATCTCATCCACTTGCATCCTGCTGAGAGGTTCAGAAGGATAAAATGTAACAACGTGAAGCAATTATTTCCTTTTTTTTTTAAGTAGAAATTTCTAAATGATAAAGCATTAAATGCTGTCACTGAGCATCAGCTGCAGGGCACAGCCATGTACCATAGATTTTGCTCACAGCTCTTTCTGTATCTTTTTTTTAATTCTTCCTCTGTGGCACAGTGAAACTCGGGTCTGCTTGGATTTTCAACACTCCTGCAACATAAATTTTAAATAGCGAGAAGTCCTGACAAAACAGGGCTCAGCAAGCAGTGGCTGTTTTCCAGCAGCCTCTGCCCATCTGGTACACAGAGTATGCAGTCCCGTGCAGTCGGCCTCTGTGGCAACTCGCATTTTCCCAGCGTAGTAATTCCACGTTTTTGCGACATTGGATGATTGCCTCTTGCAATTTCATTTGTCCGAGTCACCTCCAAGACAGAGGCCAAGAAACCTCAGGCAAGGATCAGCTGTTGTCAGCGTTTCCTCTGCTCCCTGTTTGTGAGTTTTAAACTAGCTGCACATCAGGGCCGACGGATCCGTGTGATACCTGGCACTTTTTAGAATTGCCCCTCAGGCTGGGGCCGCATGAAGACCTTTTACTTCTTCTCCAGTCAGCTCCGCCATTGTATGCAGCACGCTGGCATCACGCGGTGCCTTTGAAAGATGCTGTCTCCCTGCTGCAGCCGCTTGTCCTCGCTTTTGTGTTTCTTTAGCCTGCCGTCGTGACTCTTGCCACCCCATCCACAGGCTTGTCAGACGTCACCTTTTAAATAGCAGGCATACCCTTGAGACAGGCATTGACAGATGCTGGCTGCTTCCAAGCTGCCTTTTGTGAGTTGGCTTAGAGGACTCACCAACTACACTGTGACCGGAGCAGCCAGCAACGTGCTTAGGACACAGAGCCATGACCTCACTGACAAAACGTTCCCTGGGCTTTGCCCTAGTTAATAAAGCTCTAGCTGTTGTTCCCTGGCGTGGGCCTTGGGGTATGACACCTCTAATCCTGCTAAGCTGCCACTGCAAAGATAAGAAGGAAGGGAAGAAGAAAGGTCCATCTGAGGTTAAGACAGTAGATCACACTAGATCTGCAGTGATGAAAGATTTAGCCTTGTAGCTTGTAACTTCTCATCCTCCGGCGCTTGCTTAGGCAGGAGATAGCTCACTCACATTGAAAGGCTGGGCTTTTTAAAGCTGCAGAACAGAAGCCGCTGCACAGCTGGGTTGCTAGGGTGCAGAAGGCATGAGAAGTGGTTTTGTTGCACACTGTACATAAAGACGTCTTAATTTCTGACGCATCAACCCTCTTCCTGCCTCCCTTTATGCCTCCTCCTCCTCCTCCTCTATGCCTTAGGGTGAAGCAATCGGCCCACAAGTGAGAGGTGTGTGCCAACCACTGGCTGTAAGCGAATGTGGTGATTGACGGGCCCACAGGGTCACTCTGAGCAGTCCCACCACCGCCCATCCCAGCTCCTGGCTCAACAGGGGATTTCCCAGTCAGCCTCGAGCAGTAAGTGCAAACAGCTTGGGAAGAGCAGGAAGGAACACAGAACTGTGTATTTAAATAAACAGCAGCTCAGTGCTCATTGCAAACACATCGAGTGTCTCCCTGCCCGGGGCTGCGCAGCCCTGGGGATGATCCACACAGTCTTATACCAACGAAGTGCAACTGGCTTGCACTAAGATTCTTGGAGGAATAGGCCAAAGAGCTCTCAGGACGAAGAGTGGTTCTTTTTCATTCATTTTAAAGTAAAACAAGACTGGAAATAAGCCATGCTCTCTGATTTTCCCCACAGCATTTTCCTGAAGAAGCTGGAAGCCCGTGGCTGGGACTGGTGCACTTTTTGCTGAGTTAAAAACTGGCTGGATGGCTGGGCCCAGAGAGTGGTGGTGAACAGAGTTACATCCAGCTGGTGGCCGGTCACCAGTGGAGTTCTCCAGGGCTCACTGTTGGGGCCAGTCCTGTTTAATATCTTTATCAATGATATGGAAGAGGTGATCAAGTGCACCCTCAGCAAGCTCATAGACACGAAGCTGGGTGGGAATGTTGATCTGCTGGAGGACAGGAAGGCTCTGCAGAGGGATCTGGACAGGCTGGATCCATGAGCCAAGGCCAAGTGTATGAGGCTCAACAAGGCCAAGTGCTGGGTCCTGCCTTTGGGTCACAGCAATCCCGTGTAATGCTCCAGGCTGGGGCAGAGTGGCTGGGAAGCTGCCCAGTGGAAAAGGACCTGGAGGTGCTGGTCAACAGCAGCTGAACAAGAGCCAGCTGTGCCCAGGTGGGCAAGAAGGCCAAGGGCATCCTGGCCTGGATCAGGAATAGTGTGGCAGCAGGACCAGGGCAGGGATTGTTCCCCCTGTACCGGGCACTAGTGAGGCTGAAGCTCGAGTGCTGCGTCCAGTTCTGGGCCCCTCACTACAAGAAAGACACCGAGGTACTGGAACGTTTCCAGAGAAGGACAGTGAAGGTGGTGAAGGCTCTGGAGAGCACAAGTCCTACGAGGAGCAGCTGAGGGAGCTGTGGGTGTTTCACCTGGAGAAAAGGAGGCTCAGAGGAGACCTTATCACTTGCTACAATTGCCTCGAAGGAGGCTGTGGCCAGGCAGGGGTTAGTCTCTTTTCCCAGGCAACCAGTGACAGTATGAGAGGAAATGGCCTCAAGCTCCACCAGGAGAGGTTCAGTTTGGACATCAGGGAGAATTTCTTCACTGAAAGGGTGGTTAGGTCTCGGTTTTGAGTTGTTCTTCTTTAATTTTTTGTTTTTCGTGAGTCAGTTTTACCCAGAGTTTGAATTAGAAAGTGGGAGATGTGAAGTTTTCTTTGGACTTATGTTTATTATTTCTTACCTATAACACAGCTGCACAGAGGCTGCTTTCTAAGTTAACAAGGTGGAAAAATGGCAGAATATGGCCCCTGAGGGCTACTTTCAAGGTCTTTTATACTTTAACCTACCCCATTATAGATTGCTAAGTAACATGTTTTTACTTAAAATCCAATGAGTATCTATACCTGACCCGCAGTGCGGATTTCTTGAACCAATAGCAGAAAAGTCAGGTTGGTGAAAAAGAAAGAAGAAAGAAGAAGTACAAATCCACACCCCAAATTCTCCATCTTGTTACATACACATGTTACTATATTCCATAAACCTAAATTCTATATCTCTACATATTCCACCCAGTGATATAACTTTAATTACACAGCAACAATCCCAGCACTAAAACACAATCTGGGAAGTTTATCCCAAGGCTTAAGATCAAATGGAGTGTGCTTTTGAGGATCATTGCTTGTCAGAGTAGAAAGAATGAAATGCTCAGAATTCAGGGTTCCAACGGTTAGGGATCGGAACAGGCTGCCCAGGGAACTGGTGAAGTCACCATCACTGGAGATGTTCCAGAAATAACTGGACATGGCACTAAGTGCTGTGGTTTAGTTGGCATGGAGGTGCTTGGTCAAAGGTTGGACTTGGTGATCTTGGAGGTCTTTTCCAACCTTGATGTTTCTTCACGATTAGTCGTCATGATTAAAGTGGTTCCCTGAGAGGGTGTGAGCTGTCCAGCAACGGAGCTGTTAACCTGCTGATCAGTGCAGGAGCACTATTAGTACGGACACTAGCAGGCCCATCGGAAAAGGTGGTGATGTCATTGATACCAGCTGACATGTTTTAATGGAAAAATAGACCTTTTCTAATGAGCTTAATAGTTTTTTCATAAGGGAATGATGGTGGTGAAATAGATTTATAAGTGAATATGACGTGCTATCAATATTTGGCTTAAAGTGTTATAAAATCCGAATTAAATGGACTGAAAGTGGCTAAATGAGACATTTCAAAGTGGTTTTTGTATTGAGAAAGCATCAGTGAACAGCCATATGTTGACTTGGTTTGTGGTGCAGTGTTATTCAAACTTAGTGACTAGCAGGAAATGTTTAAGAGGCTGTTAATCAACATGGATGAGGAGACAGAGATTCAGGAAATTGGAAGGAAAGTTACTCAAATAATAGATTTTCCTGTGGTCTGATGGCTATGAATAAAGAACAATAGCCAAGCAAAAAACAAACAAACAAAACCCAAAAGAACCATCACACTGAAAAACAACACTTATCTCATTAGCAAATCCAAACCAGGAGAGGATTTGGGCTGAACATCCATTTGGGCTGAACAAAATTCCTCCTTTGATACAAGCTGAAATATTTTCTTCTGGGTAGTAACAGGACAAGTAGGCAGCCCAAAACCTTGGGGTTGAAACAAAGAAAAATACGACTCCCAGCACCCCCTCAGAATGATTAGGAAATTCCAAGCCCTTAGAAATGATAAAAGGCCACTGATGTTGTAGGTGCACATGTAAGTAGGAAACAACTGAGAGCATGGGAAAATTGGATGGAGTGCATGTTTGGTTGTATGAACTGCGTGAAGCTGGAGCTCAGGAAGGCTCCAAATGAATGTGCTAACGTGAACAGAGCATCATTTCAGAGAAGAGCAGGCTCATCAAGAGACCACCACAGCAAACTAAAGCTGCTTTGCCTTTAAGAGTTCAGTTTTGCCTTGTGCACGCAAAGCAGAAGGTGGACTGGGTCAGCCTGGAGGTGCATCCATGCACTTGAGAAAGTTTCCGTGTGAGCGGCAAATTACCCATATTGCAGAACGGTGGGTGACTCATCGCTCCCGTCAGGGCTGATCTGGGAGGAGACGGCCGCTCCTCGGGCTGCCTCTGGGGGCTGCTTGCGAGAGCCATGGCTGTGGTCACGCGTGAAGGCAGACATGCATTGCAGAGCCATGGGAAAGGACAAGTCCCTCAGACTCTGCTGTGGGACAGCGTTTCTGGGAATCCCAGCACTGGCTAGGGGATCCTATGGGGACAAGTGTGGCCTCTCCATGTGTCTCTTAGGGAGGTCAGGCCGCAGTCAGTGCCCTGGGACAGGAAATGTGGCTGCATGCAGTGTCAGGCACAGGCACGTGCTGAGTTCATTCACCCAAGCTCAGGCCCAAATGGTCCTTCCAGGGTTCTCGCTCCCAGCTCATTAGCTGTAACTCACTGAAACCACGTGCCTGTGTGGGTAAGATGCAGCCCTCAGTGCTGGAAGGAAATCTACCTGCTATCAGGTGTACCGGAGAAAAAAATCAGTGGTGGGTGGTTGCACTGGAAGGGTTTTTGTGCAAAGAATGCTTGGGCCTATGGGGGAAGCAAATCAAGGAGTTCAGCAGTCCAGGTCGCCTCCCCACAGCAGGGCTCAGCACTGGGGCCACTCGCCTGGGCAGAAATGTCACCAGAGAGTTGCTCGCACAAGGCTTCTGCAGCCTGGGGCCTGGGGGACCAGTGCCACCCAGGTGGTGCTTCTTGGTTGTGGGGGAGCTGCTCCAGTTCCTCACCAATGCTGTCTGCCAGACACGTATTGGATGTGGATGCCCATGGGAAAGACGTGCAGTGCCCTGCCCAGTGACCCCCCATGCATTTGTTCACCCGGTCCCAAGGTGCCTGGCTGGCTCTGTGAGACGTGAGTGAAGAGGAGCAAGAGGGGGTCACAGCCCCTGCAAGGCAGGCTGGGGAAGGCAGCCGTGACAGGAGAGGCCCTGGCCCCACAGCTCATCCTCGCAGCTCCCATGTCATGCCCTCCCGGTTTCCAGTGACGCAGAGCAGCAGCACGTTCCTCACGCACTCCCGTCCCACAGCACGCTGCTCTGGGATGGGAAGGGATGGGGCTGGGGCGGGAGGGCAGCAGCCTGTGGTAGCTCAGCGCTGGGCAATGACCACGGAAGCAGCAGCGGTCCCCGTGCGCCCTGCCTCCTCCCACGGGCTGCCTCTGGGCTGCGGCGGAGCCGGGGGACACATCCCACACGCACTCGTGTACGGGGGTGAGCACACGTGTGTGACGTTCTTCCCTGGCAGTGGTGGGAGGGAGAGTTCCCTCTCAGAGCCTTGTCTCCAGCTGCTCGGGATGCGGCAGGGATGAGGCGGGGGGGTGAGGGATGCTACGGTGGGTACCACAGACGTTTACGATCGTGCTGGCTCCTGTGAGCCCCTGGGTGCCTCCAAAGCACTGCACGGCCAAGGGACGGCCCAGCCCCACCCCCAGCCCATCCTCACCGCTGAGTTCTCCATGAGCAGGTGAAGCAAGCCAGGGATGACGTGCCAGGCGTAAAACGTGGCATGAGCTGCCGCTTCACTGACTGGCAGGGAGGAGGAAGAGATTTCGGTGTTGAGCACAGCACAGTCTGTACCCTGGGAGAAGAGGCCTGCCTAGGACGGTGAGAGATGGAAGGGGGTACTTTAAATTGGAGACCAGCTGGAGTAGCTGAGAGGATATTAAACTGCAGCAGCTGGGAAACACAGCTTAGAGGAGAAGCAGTGCACAGGCCCAAACTCCTCTCATGGGGGCCAGGCTGAACCAGGCAGTGTTAATGAACTGCAAAAAGGGAAATTTCAACTGCAGCACTTCTCTTCTCGGAGTCTGCATGCCCAGTCCGGGGAGGATGGTCTTAATTGCAAAGCTCTTTAGGCTGGCTGTTGTGATGGCAGTGTCAGACATTCCTGATTACAGCCTGCTCACATGGAAATTGGGGAATGCAGAAGGCAACCTGATGTCGACAGCACCAACATCTGAGTGTCATTAGAGACAAGCAGCGAACGTGCTTGCAATTCACAGAGAAGTGTGACATTCCTAAAACGGCTATGCAACAATTTCCAGACAAACTGCAGAATTTTTGTGTTCTGCACAGAAGTTCCTTGCCCTAGCAAGCAGCCTTTGGGACCTGCCCGAGCCAGAGCTCTGACCTTGCCAGAGAGAGGGGCGAGGCTAGAGCTCGCAGACACCTTGATTGTGTCAGCCAGCTGAGCTCTTGAATTGCTTGAATGAAAATGCTGCATTTGACACATAACCAGCAGTAACATTGCACTAGGTTGATATTCAAATTAAATTAAATAGATATTTAGTAAATAATTAGTTAAGTTTTTTCCTGTTGGCTATATTCTGCCCTTTGACTTCTCCCCAAACAGAAGACACCAGAGAGCTTTGGTACCAGCTCTGCCAGAAGTGCTCAGTTGCTTCCTACAGATCCACCCAAGTGCTGTCAACTCACTGACACTAAAAGGACGAGGGCATTCACTCAGTTAAAGTTTTACACTGCCCTGAGCTGGAGCTGATTGTTAGTCAAGCAGGGCAGGACTTGCAGGAACGTTGCCTCAGATTTGGCAGCAGGACACTCACACTCCTACAAAAGCATTTTACAGTTAGTTAGAGCATTGCCTTTCAGCACAACTAATGATCTGAGAGGATGCAGTATGCCAAGGCAGGTAAACTCATCTGGGATTTGGACTCTCTGTGCTGCTGGCTGTAGGCTCTAGAGACAGGAGGGGAAAGCTCATCCTGCAACTACTGCAGATTGTGGACAAAGTACTGAAAGGTTTCTGGGAGAGGGGCTGCAGCAGTGGGCAGTGTGGGCAGGCAGCCAGCTCTGCTAATCAGAAGCTCCTTTATTTCACAGCGGCAGCAGGACTTGAAATGCAGCAGCCCATATGCGCATCCGTCTGCCCAAAGCCTTCCCCTCTTTGATAGTGATTGTACAGGCTGTGCTGAGCTGCAACTCGATAAATATCAGCCAATTCTCTCTCTCCAGAGGGGTAACTGCCTCCTGCACCATCCAAGGGCTGAGGACAAGTGGTGTAGCTGAAGTCATTCTGTTCTCCTTGGGACTAGAGCGGAGCCAGGGCAGTGCAGGCACCCCCACAGGTGTCTCGTGGGTTCATTCTTCAGCACAAACTATCCTCAGAACTGCTTCAAAGACTTCTCTGGGCAGGCACAGTTAAGCCTTTTATTTTAATTAACCATCTTTCCTTGGGGATACCAGAGTCCCAAGGTCTGGCTTATGATTTTGCAAATGCAAATGGAGAAGGTGTCGCAGTGATACCCACATCTAAGGCAGATGTGTTGCCAAACTCCTAAATTCCTTTTTTCCATGCATGTACGTGAGCTGTCCTCAAATCTGTGTTCCAAGACATGCACATTTTATATTCCAAAAGTGATTTCACCCCCCTGAGCTTTTATTGCAGCCTCACCAAAAATATATATTCACATGACTCCAGAATAAAACAGGAAAGTCTCATCTGCCTGGGTAGTTCCCTGCTGAATTTACATTCTTCTTTCCTTAAGAGCTCTATTTTCTGCGTTTGTTGGGATTACGGTAACCTTTTCTGTTTAAAATTCTTGTCCCTTTCTTGATCCAGGTTACTTTAAATAGAAGAGGAAAGGAAATTAACAGAGGAACCAGCAAAGCTCATCTCACTTCTCAGAACTGATTCTCTGACCTTTTTTACTATCTGTGTCCCCCCCGCCGAAAATCTGCTTTTCATCTGCACCATTCCAACCTCCTGCAATAGAGGAAGTCCCCGAAGCTTTTCCAGCCCTTTTAAAAGAATCCACCTCTGCAGCCAGACACCGAGCTTCGTTTCGGGTAAGGTTTTCAATCTCTCTCACCCCTTTGTCTGGGTTTATACGTCACCCTCTTCCTCTTGGGTGGGCAAAAAGGGGACGGGTGCTGCTGCTGTGCTGACTCCTGACTGGGTCACCCAGTGCTGCTGGGCTGTCTGGGCTAGGCTATAAAACAGAGCCAAGGCAGCGCAGCTGGCTCACAGACCAGACTGAATTCTGCAGTCGGCGCAGACCCGTGCGCAGCCTCTGCCGCCTCCTGCGTTGTTGTTTTTCCTGGAATACTGAACCGACCTCGGGAGCAAGATGTGCAAGGGACTCGCTGCACTGCCAGCCACTTGCTTAAAAAGGTACTGTTTATTTCTGAGCATCTGGTAATGGTCTTGTTAGCCCGGAGACACGCGGATGCATTGCGCTTTGTGTCCGAGGCAGGAGGACAGATTTGGCTCTGATTATTTTGTAAGATTAGATACAAATGATTGCTTAGAGGCTTTTGGTTTTTTTTAGCTAGAAGCAGAATTGCGGAAAGGTTTCGTACTGAGCTGTGGGAACTCTAAGCTGCCTTCCTTCCCACCGTCAAAACCAGCAGCATTTAGCACTGCGATATTTTGATATTCCTGTCAGCTGCTTCTGCTGCAATCTTTGCACCCCTTTCCTCCTTTGACTCCTCTCTCTGCTGAATTTTTTTGATTCTTTTGAGGGGGAAGCAAGGCAGAGAGGATAAAAATTAAGGATTATCCCCTGAAATGCATTTCAAATGCAGAAACCCAGCCTGGAAGGACCAGAGACCTGTCTGCCAGCAGACAGGGATGCGGCACCAGCTGGTGTGGGGTCAGCCTGAGTTCCCTGGGTGATGGTGAGGGGCCAGGTCAGGCTGTACCCCAGTGCAGAGCACTGTGGGGCTGGTGTGGGGCTCATCACACCCCTGTTGTGTGGTGCCAATCAGGAAGGGCTGAGCTGTAGCCCTGCCATGAGTGCAGGATCTGGCTGCACCCCGGTGTATGGGATCAGCAGAGCAGAGCCTGCACAGCCCCAAATGTACCCTCAGCAGCATGGCCTGCCCTACAGCCCAGCATGAGGGGTCTCTATGCCTGCACGAGCCCTCCTGGAGGGGTGTTACTCCTTTCAGGTGCTCTGGGGCCTGGAGACCCCCAGGAGGGAGGCACAATGCTCCCTTCTCGTCCAGCCCACCCAAACCTGTGCAGGTCTCTGATGGTGCAGCGCTGCCTTTCTGGCCACTCGTGTCTCCAGCAGCACTCCTGAGGCTGCTTCCCAGCAGCTCTGCAAGGGGTTGAGAAAATGCAAACAGAGACTCAGCTGGCTCCCATCTGGAGAAGAAAACTTCCTGCTCATGGTTAGATTTGAAAACAAGTGCTGAAAATGCAAGGGAAAAGCGTTGACACCTCCAATTTGGAGGAACATTTGATGGGGATTAAAAAAAAAAAAAGAACATTTGAAAAAATGCAAGGAAAAATAATTCACATTCTTTAACCACCTCTGTCCAGGATTCCCAACAAAATCCCTCTCTCCCAGAAATCTGTGGGACCCACTGCAAGCAGCAGTGTCTTGTTTCCTCCTGCTGCCATTCTCCTGCAGAACTGAGCAGTCTCCTTCTCCTGGGCAAGGAGCACGAGAGCACCAGGCAGCCCAAGCCTGGTAGTCCAGAGTCTCCATGTGTGTGTGGGCAGAGCCTGAATGTTGGTGTTGGCCACAGGCACCCTGCTCTAAAGCAGCTGTGAGCTCCCTTTGCTCTCCCCGAGTGCTGGAGTTGTTAAAGAAACATTTCTGAGGCAAGCAGTGAGATAAGGTATGGCCAGAACTCCTGACAGGGTGCTACGGCTGGAGCAGAGAGCAGTGCTGGGAGGCTGAGCAGCTACCAGAGCTCAGCCCTGTGGCACAGCCTCTTGCTCTTTTCCAGGCTCAGATCTGAGGAGAAGGAGAAGAATTTCCTGCTTTACGCTACCACTGCACCTTGGGGCAGGCCAGGGCTTGCACCCCTGAGCAAGCAGGAATGATTTACCCACCCCTCATTCTTAAACTGGAAGGGATCCCAGAGAGGCTCCAAGGCCAATCTCAGCTGCATATCTAGAAGCTGCTGTGAGGAAGTGATTGTCGTGAGCATGCTGGAAGGTGGAACAAAATCAAGGATGAATCTTCAGAGGAGCTTGCTGTGAAGCAGGGAGTAGCTTGCAGTCAGAGTGGGCTGGTTGTGGCGAAGCTCTTGGCTCATCCCCGGATCTCACCCCACGGTCTTGCTCCAAGCCAGTGACTTCTTCCCTTCCCTCTGTGTCATGGGCTTGGTGGGGTGGCCTGGCATGGCCCTGCTGTTCCTGTAGCTGGGTGGTGAGGTGGGGAAATGGCAAGGGCTGCAGGAAAGGATTAGTAAGGGTATAAAGAACCACACACCGGCAGCTGGGCAACTCAGCTCAAGGAGAGGTGACACACACAGCACAGTGATGGTTTTCTATCACATTGTTTTAACTGTAAACAGTAGGAAAACAGCAGCATCTCCCCCTTTGCCACCTGCTTCCAGGATGAAGACCTTCTTGGCAAGAAGCTGTTGAACATGAAAAATTACTTTTTTGACGTTGTTGTACATGTTTAGAAACAAAAATGTGCATTATGCAATGACTGAAAAATCAGCACTGGAGTCACTCTCAGTGGCCTGCATTTGTGTCACTGAGTAATGCTGGAGAAGCCTGTGCACTGAGGAGGCTGCAGAGGGAGTGCAATGCATTGTCTTCATCTCCTTCTTGATTTTTCTCTTCCAGTGCCAAAGACATGAAGCACCGTCTGGGCTTCTTGCTGCAGAAGTCAGATTCCTGTGACTACAGCTCTTCCCAGGGCAAGAAGGAGAAGATATCTTCAAGCCAGAGGTAAGACCAGATGCAGTCATGTAGTTAATCCCAGACTGGCTGCAGCATGTTGTTTACTCCTTCACCGAACTGGACTCCATTAACATCACTACGACTGCTTCCCAGTTCCTCCTGAACACGTGTGCTTAAATCTAGTGTGGAGATAGTCCTGCCAGCTGACTATCAACACCTGAGGGCTTCAATTTCCATGTAGAATGCTGAACTAGAGGTGCCTTCCTGCCACCACTTCGGTGATTCAATAGGAATGTGCACAGGGGAGGGCAGCCTCTGGGCAGGGGAATGACTCCATCCCAGACCCAGTGCAACTGGACACATTGCAGAATCCGCATCGCTGCCTCTTGGAGCTGGATTTGTGCAATGGTCCACACAGCTGCACAGAGGTGTCGGCACAGAAAACAGCCAGCGGCCTGTCAGGGCATCACTGCTCTCCCCGAGGTGCAAGGAGACAGTGTTCTCTCCAAAGAAGGCCCCAAAAGCCAAGGTTTGCTCCTGGAATAGACGAGCCCTTGGATGTTCTAGTATGGTGGGGGGAATGAATGCAGGATGTGGTCCCCATGTGTTTCTAGTTCCCACATTGCTCTCTCTTCCACATAGCTACCGTTCCCCTGACAGGTTAAAGGAATCAGCCCTTTGGAGTTCATCGATATGACCTCTAAGAGTGATTCCAGGGCTGTGCTCCAGCAAGAGATGCAGTCAGGCACAAAATAAATATAAATTCCACAGCAATTTTTCCAGGAAAATTCCTTTCTCGCCCGTGGCTGGTGATGAGGATTGCAAACCAAAATTTCTGTGGGTTAGATCTGGGAGCCCTGTGGGTATCTGTAAAACAAGCTGATATTTCATTCTCGGCCTCTCGTGTATGCTCTTACAGCAATCGGGGAAAAGGATTTTCTAGTGGTGCTGAGAAATGAACCAAATTTGTCCCTTGTGTTCTCTCCTTAACTCATCCCCATGTTTCCCTTGTGTCCATTTAGGCTTAGCCAAGAGGAAGTCAGAAAATGGGCAGACTCTTTGGAAAATTTGATCCATCATGACAGTAAGTGAAGAGGGCTCTTACGCTGCCTGCAGAGCATGTGTGCTGTAAGCAGTGCTGGGAGGGGGGGGACATGGGACATTATCTCGTGTCTCTCAGGGGCACACAGGAGCTCTTTTGGCCATGCAGACCTCTGGGAGGGGTGGGGAAGGGGCCTCTTGCTCAGATCCAAGGCAAGGGTCAATCCCAATGCATCATGAGTGTGGTTTTGCCCTAGTGCTGAGCTGTCTCTTTTGTGAAGGCGACTGGTTTAGCCCTTGTGCAAGGGGGAGGGCAAGACCGGGACACAGTTAATGTGGGTTAAACAAGAACCAAAAAGTGGAGATATTGTTTGCAGCTGAGCCCATGGGAGACTTTGTCTTCCCATCAGTTGTGGGCTACACTGATGTCCTTGAGGTTTCCTTCACATTGTTCCCATGGTCTGAGACTCTGTGGAGCATGCTGGCCGTCTCCTTGAGGCCTCCTGGGAACACACGAATTGTTTGTGCTCCCCTGGCAGGGACACTGAGGGTCACAGTGGGGGAACAGGCAGCTGGGGCCCCACATGTGACACCCCCATGGGGCCGGTCTGAATTCCAGCCTCCCTTGGCATGCACGGGCTGTCCCCACTGCCAGCCCCAGGGGAGCTCCTCATTCAGCTCTGGGAAGGAGAACCCACAATCACTGTTTGCTGGGATTTAGAGGTACGACTGCCCAACATTCTTACCTGACCTGGTTTTCCCCTAAACAATCCATAGGAGGACTGGCTGCTTTCCGTGCTTTTCTCAAATCTGAGTACAGTGAGGAAAACATCGAGTTCTGGGTCAGTTGTGAGGAGTACAAGAAAACCAAGTCACCAGCCAAGCTCAGCCCCAAGGCCAGGAAGATCTATGATGAGTTCATCTCAGTGCAGGCCACAAAAGAGGTACGTGCACAGAACATTCCTTGGGCAAAGGCACCACCCTGAATTCTGAACCAGCAGCACAGGCAAGCAGAGATCAGCAGTTTCACAAGAGATGAAGGCTTCTGCTTCCCTGCTAGTTAGCAAGGACAGGGTGGCTTTTTTATTGATTTTGTATTAAACTTCAATAGAGAGAAAGTGTGTTTAGTTACAAGCACATGGCCATTCCGTGTGCACACTGAAAGGGGAGAAGCCCAAGAGGCCTATGATTCCCGATGTTCCTGCTGCTCCCATACAGTTTGAGTTTCCTGGCTGGCTGCATCCCAGAGGGATATGTGCCAGTCTCCCCTGGCAGTTCTGGTAGCAGGGATCATTGGTATCCAGCTGCACAGGTTCTGCTGAGGCAGCAAGGTGTCAAACAGCCATTTCAGACAACTGCTCACCAAGCACACATGGTAGAGACACACTTGGATTTTCCCTTTCCTACACCACTTCTGGGACAGGTTCTATTTACACTGTGCCTTTGGCCCACAGGTGAACTTGGATTCATGCACACGGGAGAAGACGAGCCACAATATGCTGGAGCCTACACTGTCTTGCTTTGATGAGGCTCAGAGAAAAATATTCACCCTCATGGAAAAGGATTCTTACCGCCGGTTCCTCAAGTCCCCTTACTACCTGGACTTGGTCAGCCCACCTGGTGCTGGCTGTGGGCCCGAGAACTGCAAAAGAAACCACACTCACACCTTAGACTGCAACTCCAACATCATCTCTCAGTGTGCCTGAACCTGCAGCAAGGCAGGGGCGGGGCGGGCTCTCACAAGAATATACGGCAGCAAAAGCATTCATTGGCATGAAGCAACAGAGCTGTCTCCAATAGCTGTCTAATGTCCCAGTTGTATCCCATGTCATGCAACAGCCAGCATTCGTAACCCAATCCAGGCTCAGTTTGTGTAGCAAACCCTCCTCTGACTCGGTCGGTGTAGGAGCACTGGGGTCTGTGTCTGACAGGAGAGCTGGGGGCAGTCACCGCAGGGGTGCCGGGGCTCTGCCGAGCCCTGCGAGCCCAGGAGGGTGCTGGGGAGCTCGAGCTCAGCCCTGGTTCTGCCCACGGAGGGACCAGACTGGCGAGGTCAGCATGAGATACCCCGCGAAGTGCAGGGCAAAGAGGAAGCCGAGGGAAGCACTGGGGACTGTGATCTCCCCTTTCTAATCTGCAAAAGCTTAGGTGAGAAGGACTGGCTCTGGTCCTTAGCTGTTCACAGCTCCCAAATGTCTAGGCTGTCAGGAGTGTTTGCTCAGAGCTCAGGCTGTGCTGCATTGCAGTATCAGGCACAGGAAGAGCTCCTACTCTTTCTTGAAGGGAGACCAAAACTTTTTGAACAGCCTCCCTTCAATCATCACAGCCGCAGTCGCAGGGAAGCTCAGCCTCCCTCGGTCATCACAGGGAAGCTGTTCCCTCTGGCCACTGCTCGCTCTGTAGCACCACGTTTATGCTGGCCAAGGATCTTTCCTAGGGCTGTGCAGAGCTGTCACTTTGGGGGAGGCTCATTATTTCCTATATTATTAATTGTGACCTTCACGCTCCCAGGTTAAGTATGCCAGCGGAGCAGAACAGAAACCTGTTCCTTCTCTCCCAGACTGACAGGTATATATTCCTGACTCTGGGAGTGCCATTTGGATTCAGGTTTGCCTGTCCTGGCTTGTAAGGAGCAGTTTGTGTGGGAATAGGACCACAACATCTGGGGAGGAAAGGCCCTGCTTGGGAGTACTTGAAAATGTTGGAGTTTTTATGGTGTTATTTATGTATTTCAGTAGTAGCATGGCTCACTTTTCCTGAAGACGGTAGGAGGAATGTGTCTGTCTCATTACTGCCCCGAGGCTTTGCCAGAAGGCAGCTGACTTTTAATGGCTGTGGTTAGACACGGCCTTTGCTGTGGGCTTCGGCACTGACCTGCAGCTGGAAGCACAGGAGGCGGCTGCAGGACTTGCTGCCCTGGGCTGCAGCACCAGGTATCTCACTGTCCCCCAGCCCTTGGTCTCTCCCTCATTAGATATCGCTGCTCTGGCAACTGTGTATTCTGTGCTCTGCATCCCAGTCCAGACAACAGCTCTCACACCGGGGTTTTGGCATGGCAGGAGGAGGCTGTGGCTCTCCAGGCCCATACAGAAACTTCTTTTTTAACATATGCTTTATTTTGTATTTATTCAATGTACTAACACCTATCACCATGCATGTTCAGCTAAGAGATGGAGAGGCTTGCTAAAGTGCTGAACATAGCCAAGCATGTGGCTATGTTTTATTTTCCCCTGGTACTGGGAACTCTTGATAACTATTGCAAAAACTGTATCAATATTTAAATAATGATGAATGCATTCCAAATAAAAATGTTTGCGTTAGTCCCTTCTACAATGCCATTATGTGAACAAAAGGAAATGCATGGAGATCCAACTCATTGGGCAAGGTTGCTCTAAAAAGTTATAAGTGGCTTCACTCAGAGATTGTTTTAAGTCACAGAAAGATGAAACAACACTTACATCCTTCAGACACCTTCAGCACCATGAGCCTGGGGGATGTGGGGTTTTTATGGGTCTATGCCTTGCCTGACCATCAGCTCAGCTTGGGGATTACCCATCCTTGCCAACGGTCTGGGGTGAGTGTGAGGCCGCCCTTGACAGCTTTGGAGTGGGGGAGACCAAGGAGCCCCTCCTTGCTGCAGATGCTCTGCAACCCCAAGCTCCAGAGGAGAACATATTTTATCTCAAAGCTGAGCCTGTCCCTAGGCTGAGCCCTGTGAGTGCAGAGAGCAGGGCTGGCCCTTGCTCAGCCCCTGTGGCACCACAGCTGCTGCTGCTGGAGCATGAGCTGACCCCGGGAGCCAAAGCCTGAGGCAGCGGTGGGGCTGGGGGTGCCTGTGCTGCACTGGCCTTGGGGTGTTTCCTCTGGATCAGCTCCCTGGGGTGATTCCCTTTCCAGTTTGCTGAGAAACCACTGCATCATTGCAGCAGAAGCTCTCAGGCTTTTGGTCTTGCCAGGGCTTTTGAGCACAAGTTTTGGGAGTATCTTGTAGCGGGTATGAAAACGCTGCACCTTCAGTGCAATGAGACAAAATGACCAGTCCACTGAGACAGTAGCAGAAATACATGTTTATGTGTGGATTACTGAGTGGTACATGAATATGGGTTAACACAACTCCTCCGTGCACACCAGCACCTCACATCTTCCCCACATGAAGATCTCTGGTGGAAATCCCATGGAGAACTTCAGCCTGAAAACTTGCAGCTCACAGGTGTGAGGGGTTGATGAGCCCTCCTGACCTTGCTCCAGCCCTTGGCCACAGC
Source organism: Struthidea cinerea (assembly GCA_013397865.1). NCBI lineage: Eukaryota > Metazoa > Chordata > Aves > Passeriformes > Corcoracidae > Struthidea > Struthidea cinerea. The sequence goes on from VZTI01002657.1 coordinate 2,208,931, forward strand.
GTGCAGCACCCTCCAGGGAATGACCAAGGCCTGAGGGGAGCCTGGATAAGCTCTGAGACACCCTCAGCCACTGGGCTTTGGCAGTCCCCAAGGCTGGGACTGGGCAGCACTGGCAGAGTCCAGCCTCAGCCCACAGGGCAAGAGCTGGGTGGCTCACCCTGTGACTGATGAGGTGCGAGGCTGCAGGTCGCTGAAGTAACCATAAAACACACAGCAAACCATCCCCCGGTGTTCATCTGAGGTGTTCAGCTGCAGGGAGCCCTTTTCCACACGTGCCCGTGGCAGGGAGCAGGTGCCAGGGTGGCGTGGAGGCAGTGCCCGGTGCCCCATTCCCCTGGCTGCAGCGTGGGGTTGCCTTGCCCCACGGCAGAGATTGGGGTCCCTGGGGGAGCACGAGACCTGCCTCCTGCAGCAGCCCAGGTGCCAGGACGGCACACAGCGGCCACAGGCACAGGGTGATTCCGGAGGATGTTTTGGAAGATGCACTTCTGTGTTGGCTCGGGTGGATGGCCAAGGTTTCCCTCAACAGGGTCTGGGACCACGCTAAACCCACGCAGCCTCATCTCTCTGATGGACCCCAAGCACCACATCCAGAAACTGCTTTTTGGCTCTCTGACTCTCAGGGGATCCAGGTGCCCACGTTACCAGTATGTATACGTGTGTATGTGTATATATGACTACAGGAATACAGATGTACATGTCGTGTATATATAGTGCTATATATGCCAAATTTCACGAGAGCTAGAGTGATGAAATACATGAAATATTTCCTACCAGAATATGATGGTTGGCATCAGCCCAGGAGTAAATACCTCTGGGCCTGTGGAAAGCTGGGCCATGGGGTTGGTACAGGTGTTGCCAACTTTCCGGGCAAGCCTGCCCGAGTAATTAGCCAAATGACCCTTCTACACAAACACAACTTCCCAAGAGCTCCAGAATGCTTCAGTGGCCACATTTTATGGCCACCCAGTAGATCACTGGCAGCCCTCAGAGTAGACTTCCGGCATTCTAGCAGAAATTGAGCCAGGGAGGGATTTCCAACAGAGCTGTTTCATCTCTCCTGAATGCAGCCTGCACCTTTCTTTTCCACACATACATACCTAGACACCTTCTCCCCGCCCCACGTGTCGCTGCTGCAGCAGTGACGTCCCAGGGTTTGATGGCGCGTAGCAAGACAGCCTCCAGCAGCATCCCGACCTTATGGCGTTGGTGGTGGCGGCATTTAACTGTGAAACATGTGAGGGAATCTGGAAATAGCTGCCAAAGGATTAAGTAGAAATGAAAGATCCAGGTCTTTCTGCAGGGAAGCCTGTTCGGTTTTGCATTTCTGAGTCACGCTGTAAATGAGGAGCTTGAACATGCTGAACCTACTTGTATTGACACCAGTTCATGGAGACGTTGGGAGGGTGCAGGGAGCGTGTGCAGGCAGAGGTGGGGGGAGCACCCTGCAGCAGAGGGGCTGGCCAAGCCCCCCATCCCACACCCAGCCCTGCTTCTGCCTCCCCCTTGTTGCCCACCCGAACGGTGGGCGCTGTCGGGGGGTCCTGTGCCCTTTTGATGGGACCCTCCTGCTGCTCATGGGCTCCCTTGGGCTCTTTAGGGCCACCCAAGGCACCCTCTGCATTCACCCCAGGGGAATGCCTGTGAGCATCACCCCTGCTGCTCCAGCACCGACTTTCCCAGGCCTTTTGCTCCAGAGCTTAAAAAAAGAGTCACGTTTGTGACTGCCTCCATCCTTCCCCTGCCTCCCTGCTCCTGCCTGGAAAACACAGCCCATTTCCTGCAGCTCGGGATGTATTTTTCTTCATTGCCATAGTGACAATGCGTAAATATTTGGGGCTGGTGGGGTTTTGATCAGATTTTGAAAGTCTTGAAGAGACTGGCAAATCCATTGTTTATGTTACTGCATTTTGCACGGAGTCCCATGACTTGCAGAGAGGCTGAGCAGCCCGGGAAGGGGGCTGGTCGGGGATGCCTGGGGGCAACACGGCCATGGATATTTTGCTGGCACCCATCAGGTTGCAAGTCATGACCCTGTGGATGATGCACCAGGAAACCAACACAGGGATGAACCATGCAGGCCCCATGGAGCAGGGGTTCATCACACTTCCCTCAAGGCTGAAATGAGACCTCGGCTGCTTTTCATGTACGCCCTTGCCGAATCCTCAGGTGTGATTTATTCTGTTAGCAGAGGGCTGGCTTTGAACCATTAGAAAACAGCTGGTCCTTTTAGAGACAGCCTGTGAAAACACATGTCCTGGGCAGATAGGAGGAGACAGGAGAGAGAGATGCAGGCTACACAAACTCAGCAGAGTCTGCACTCTGTTCTAGAAGCCGGGGGGTTATTTTTCATGTTTCCAATGATGGGTTTGAGTTTGTGTTTGGTTTTTGGGTTTGTTTTTTTCAAATTAGATCTGAACAGGTGGAATTTCAGCTTTCTTTCCTCCCAGCATGACTTTCCTCCCTCCTGTGCTCGACGCCCCTCTGTTGGGTTTGTGTAGAAGTATTGCTTTGGCATGCCTGCTGCAGAGAGAAGCGACTGGAGCAGGAGAGCCCTGCAGCAGCCCCTGGAGCTGCCATCCCAGCACACCGCGAGGGCTGCGGCCGGCACTGGGACGTGGCACGGGATGTGCGCTGAGAGCTCAGGGCATCACACAGAGGCTGGAGCGAGCAGGAGTTCTGGGTTGCTAAACAGTCCCGGTGTTTTGGACCAACAGGTCTCGTTTTATCCTCTTTTTTTGTGTGTTTAGAGTGAAGCGAACAGGCTGGCTCCGAGTGGAGCCGCTGGGGAAGCAGTGCCACAGGCTCGCTCTGCTCAGCCCTGGTGCCAGCCAGGCGCACCCTGCGGCACCTGGTTCTGCCGTACAGCGGTCCCTGCCGTCCTTGTCACAGTGCCATCCTTGCTGTACGGTGTCACTGCTGTCCCCGCCGTGCCCCCGCCCCTGGACAGCTGTCCCTGTGACTGCTGGCTGCTTTCTGAAGACGAGGTGATGCCCACCAGGCAGTGGACGTGCCTCACCTGCCCCTTGGCCAGGGAGGGGAGCACCTGCAGGGTACCTGTGCAGTGTCAGCAGCGCCCGGGAAGTTGGGAGGAGGGAGCGAGCCTGGGCCAAACCAGCAGCATGGGCAACACTGGGAGAAAAATTGTCATGTTCTAAGGAGTCCTAAGCAGGCAGAGTTGGCACCTCAGAGCCTCCAGCTAATGCCAAGCTCTGCAGCACCAGGGATGCACCAGCTGGCCAAGTGGCTCCTGGTCACTGCAGAGCTGGGGCTGCTCCCTCACCCTTCTGGGTCCCAGCTCCAGGGAGTTTCTGCAAATTGGTCTTTTGTGGGAGAGGAAAGTGATAGTAAGAGAGGAAACACCGGGACATTTGACAGTCCAAAGCACGGGGGGAGGTATTTAGCAACACCCCTGGGTGCTCTTCTAGGGTGGTACTGAGAAAGCAAAGCAGCTGCAGGAGAAGGGGCGGGTGTTTAGACAGAAGCAGTGGGGACGCCTCGCACAGCCCTGCTGCATTGCTACTTGATTAACTCATGATAAAACTCCGACCGCACAAATCTGGGCAGGGAGTCTTTTTCCATCAGGGCAAAGATCCTCTTCTGGGCCATGTCAAAGCTGGCTGGTGACGGCTCCACCAGGTTCTTCATGGTCACAGCCTTGGTGAAGTGGTCGATGTTCACCTGTGATGGGAGTGTAAGAGGGGTGGGAGCCTGCCTTTGGAGGTCTGAGTGATGGCATCTGTCCGTGCCTGCTGTGTCCCACCAACAATCACACAAAGGGTGAGGGGAGGGACTGAAGCAGGTTCATTTCTCTGGAAGAGTTATTGGTGGCAAAGCTGTCAGGATGAGCTCTGTCCTGCTGCAAAGCTAACTTGGGTAGGAGGATTACTGTACATTGTCATCCCTTATGATTAATGTCATGCCTCTGTGGGGGTGGGGGGAACAGCCACATGTTGGGGGTGCCAGTGGCTAGAGACAGCCCAGCAGAGGCTGAGCGTGCAAACAGGGGCTCCACAGCTGTGAAGGATGGGAGTGCAGCACGTGGGGATGGGGCTGCCCCTTGACAAGCCTCCGAGTCCCTCAGCCACGACACGAGGTGCCCAGCAGCCATCACTCTCCTTTGGGATGGAGGCTGGCGGAGCAGCAGCCTCATCCCTCCCAGTACCATCTCCTGCCCCATGGCCACTGACCTCTTTGGGTGCCTCGGTCTGGATGAACTCCTCATAGATCTTTTTGGCCTTCTCTGCCATCTTCACAGGGGACTTGGTTTTCTTGTAGTCCTCGCAGGCTACCCAGAACTCAGCGTTCTCCTCGCTGAACTCGGAGCGCAGGAAGCTGCGGAAGCTGGCAAGCCCATCTGGGGGGGCAAGCAGGGGTGAGCCCTCGCTGAGCACTGGTGGTGCGAGGGGGGCCAAGCCCTCACGGAGCACCCCAGGGGACATGGAAAGAGGGGAGGTGACCAACCACAGGGGGATGTGAACTTACAGGGGTTTTGCAGGAGTTTCTCCAAGGAATCGCGCCACTGCAGAGCCTCCTCCGGAGATGGCCTGAGGAGAGTAAAGAAAGCCCAGGTCATCCACGATTACCCCATCGCCCCAGTCTGGGCTCCAGGTTTTTAAATAATTCCTTTAAAACTGGGGAGAAACAGAGTAACAAGTTGCAAAGATTGTCAGAGCGGAGGCAGTGGTCTGGGGATGGAATGGGGATGCTGCTGCATCACAGCACAGATGCCCTTCTCCTGGCGACAGCCGAGCACCAGGGAGGGCGAGGATGGGGTGGGGAGGGCGAATCCCCCGTGCTTGAGCAGAGATGTGGCTGACCTGCACAGCGAGTCTCCTCTGCAGCCACAGGTGCCCTCCTCACCCCGTACACGGGAGAGCAGTGCAGGGGCTCTGCAGGCGGCTGGGAAGCATCCCCGCGTTTTCCTGCTGGGGTGGGGAAAGATGCTCCCCGCTGGCGGGGGCCACAGGGACTTGGTCATTCCGGCCCCGTGCTGCTGGGGCCGGGGTCAGCGCCCTCCACTCCCACAGCCCGCCCGCCCCATTCCCACGCCCTGCGGCGGGCCGGGTCACCGGCCTCGGCGCCCTTCCCAGTGGAAACCTCCAGTGTTTTCCATCTGCACGGTTTTTCCTCTTTTGTTTTTCTTTAATATATTTTTCAGTGCGATGTTTGCAGTGAGACTAAAGAGTTTTGTGGGTTTTTTTGTTTGCGGCTTCTTTGTTGTTTTATTTAAGCCCCGAGGAGTTTGACCAAGCTGCCCTGGGCTCACAGCTCCTTCCCTGCATCCCTGCCAGTGTTGGCTGGAGGGCAAGGGAAGCCCCCCTGCTCGGCATTGAGCGCTGGGCTGGCTGTGGACCATCTCCACTCTCTGCAGGCAGTGCTGCACTCTCTGGTTTTGCTGCTGCAGGGGCCACACACGGGGGCTGTAACCCCCTGGGTGGGCAGAGCATCCCTGGGGCCAGGGAGGGAGCAGAGGCAGGACAGCCTGTCTGGGTCCTGGGGGCCCAGGAGCTTCAGCAGTGGGTCTGGGGGAAGTGCACGCACTGCTCAGGTGACTCCAGCAGGGAGAGTGGCAGGAATGCCAGGCTTGCTCAGGGTGGGTACCAGCCCTCACTTGACACCAAACCACCAGCACCCAGCAGCAGGGACCATGACAGGGGGTTCTTATCCTTCACTTTCTGGACCTCGAATTGCATTTGCACTTCTGTCAAGGATCAAAGCTCTCCCTGCCCCCATGTCCCTGCCAGGTGACTTCTTACCCCAGTGAGGAGGAGCATCCCTGCAGCAACCTAACACAGTCCAGATTTCCTGGAAACCACCAAATTCACTTTCCCATTATCTGAATGTCCCAGGGATGATATTAACTGCAAGTGAGATGCTGACAGGTGAGTGATGCCAGAGCCGCGCAGCGATGCAGCGTAGGAGAAAACAACTCCTCCAGACAGGGAGGAGTGCAGATGTTCTCCGGCTTTCTGTGGGGATGGCTGTTGGAGACAAATGTGTCTCTGTCATAGAAGCATCTGGGGCACAGCAGCGATGGAGTGAGGACCACACAATCCATTGGGCTCTGCCAGCCCTGCTTGGCACAGGCAGCTCTCGCTGGGCAGTGCTGTGGCGGGCAGGCACCATGCTGGCAAATGTCCCCCTGCACATCACCCCCGCACCCTGGATTAGCAGGCAAAATAATTAATGTTTCACGTGCTTTAAATATAATGTTGATAAGCCAATATTATACAGCAGCTCAGTGCTGGAGAGCAGTGGTCAAGCCAAAGGCCATAAGGTGAGGAGGTGCCACCATCACAAAGCTGCCCAGAGCCAGGCATTGTGCCATGAGGTTGTGCACCCAGCTCAGGGACACGCTGTCACCCAAAAGCCAGATGGCTGCGAAGGCTGACACCTCTGGGCTGAGGCAGGTGACTCAGAGAAGTCCAAGTGCCATATGCCTCCGAGAAAACCTTTATCGAATAACATGAAATCTCATCAAAAGAAAATTGAGTTTCCATGGGAAATCTAGTTTCCATAGAGCTGTATTGCCTGACACGTCTCATGCTGCCCTGACATAACTTCCTGAGCCTGCACCTAGCAGGCAGGTCACGAGCTGCCTGCCACGTAGAGCCTACTGTGCCAGCCCACAGCACGGTTTCAGCTCCTCTGCATCCCAAAAGGGCGTGTATCCACCCCACTGGCTGGGCACAGGTACCACTGCAGCCCAGTCCAGCCCAGTACTCACTTCTGGGCCTTGGGTGGCTTCTCCGGCTTCTCAGGGTAAGGGATGATGAAGTCAATGGTCGAGTCGGGCTTCTGGAGCAGTGTGCCCAGCTTCGTCTTGATCTCCTTGGCCCTGCAGCAGGGGAGGAGCAGAGACAGGTCAGGCAGAGGAACGGGGCAGTGGGACACTCACAGTCCCTGCCCTGCACCCGCTCTAATTAATTCCAGATGAACAAATGGACCCTGATGCTGTAAAGGCTGTGCCTGTCTGCGGCCTTTCAAAACAGGCACTGCGCATTAGCGGCAGCTCTTGATCTTGATCTCCTTGCTCTGTCCCCGTCTGTGGCCAGCATAATTGTATCAGCAGAGCTGTCAGGCTGCTCTGGGGCTGAATTAGGGACGTGTGTGCAGCACTCAGTCTCTATAGAGATGAGCTTGAAGAAGTGCTGCTGAGGAGGCGAAGGAGCTGCCTTCGGAGAAGAGGCCGTGTGGGTGCTGTGCTGGGTGGTGCGTGCCCCATGGTGCCATCCCACGCTGTGCCCACCAGCCCCACACTGCTGACAGTGCTCAGAGCCTTATAGATATAGACATATAGCATGTTTATCAGGAATATATAAGCCTTATATCTGCAACGGTCAGGGTCCCATAAACGGGCACCTCCTGGGTGCTGCCTTCTCTGGGCAGAGGGGGAAGAAAGCTTTCAGGAGCTGAAGACTGTCAAAGGCTGAGTGCCAGTTCCCATTGCACCAAGGCCACGCTCCAGACCTATGTTTGGAGGATGCAGAGAAAAGGCGGGGTCCTGACGCTTGACAGCAGGCCCAGCTGCCTCCCAAAACGTTCCCTCTCAAGCAATACAATTTGTAATCGGGTCCTGAGCACCCAAAACTGCCGAGGAGGCTCCCCTCCACTGCAGCTCGGGTGTGGTAGCAAGAGCAAGCTGAGCTTTTGCAGGGAACACTCAGGTGTGCTGCATGAGGCTGAAGAAATAAAGGGGTGAAAACAGACTCCCCAAACCCCATCTTTGCAGGGCAGGACTTTTCCCTGGAGCAGCAACATTTGGTGGCTTCCAGGTCATCTTGCTGGCACAGGAGATGAAGGAGAGGGGACAGGCTGCTCCTCACAGGCCGACTGGGCTGAGCTTTCAGCATGGCTGGCAAAGCCGGGCTGCAGCTCCCTGTCTTCAGGGCTCCCTGCAATTTTCCTCTCTGCTGTTTATTTTCACAAGCCCTCTGTGGATGATCGCTCCCTTGCTATGTCTGCTATTTCATTTCAATTCCTTTGATTTTTTCCCTCCTTGTAAATCTCTCTCTCTGTGTTTTGGTTTCCACCCACCAGTCCCCATGGGTGACATTTGGAGACACGGCGCAGGGGTGTCTGCTCTGCTCCCTGCTAGCTGCCCCCCACTTCTGCTGCAGAAACCTGCCTCTGACCAGCCATCCTTGCATGGACGTGGGCAGCAGGACCAGCCAGAGAGAGCAGCCCAGCCTGGGGCTGCACAGACTGCCTGCCGTGGGTGTGCGGCACGGGGCAGCGCACACCCAGAAACCCAACTGTTCATGGACAACGTCAGCAGCCACAGGGACAGTTTCCATTGCTAGTACTTCTGAGAAAACTTGAACCTTGGAAAGCCCAGGACCTCAGGGAAAGGGTGACAAGGTCGCCATGCTCCCACACTGAGGTGTCTGGGACAGGGATGCTGCCCTTCGTCCCGCTGTAAGTAAATAAGTGAAATGCAGATAAGTGCTCCGAGCCAGAGCTGGCTCCTGATGTCCTGGGGCTGGCTCTCCGGCAAGCCTCAGTTGCCCCTTGGCACCCCACTGGCCAGCACTGCTATACTGGGACCCCCTGGGATGGCCCTGACCCGTGGGGATGGCACAGCTGCAGAGATGGGGAGCAGGTGAAGTGGGCAGGAACTGCAGCCCTGTTAGCACCAAAGCAATGGGTGGATGCAGTGGGTGCCACAGGAAAGCTGAGGGGACAGGACGGCCTCTCCCTTGGCTCTGCTTTCCCGTTCATCTGTGCTTGTGGCCACAGGTTCCTGCGGGGAAGGGGACACATGGGCCCAGGGAGCATTTCTCAGGAGGGGCTGAGCAGAAATGCTGGGTGTTGTCCCTCCCCCTGCCACGGCCCAGCGCTCAGGAGGAACGAGTGGGGATGTTGCCATGGTCAAGCCCCATCCAGTGCCAGGTGCTGTGCAGCAGGGACAGTCCCTTCCAAGCAACTGGACCATGTCTCAGATCATGGGGGTTCATCTGGCAGGAGCAGGGCAGAAGAGCAAGGGGCAAGGGGGCTGCCCACCTCTGAAGAAAGGACAGTGGATACCAGGAGTCCCTGAGCAGGCAGAGGGATAACACCAGCTGTGCTGGGAGCAGGGGCACCAAGAGTCAAACATAGCCCATGATGACCCAAGGAGGTGGTTATAGAGGACCAGGACTCTGCTGCTGTCTGAGCAGCACCTGGGGACCCCCTGCCCTGGTGTGGTTGAGGCCAAGACATGCACAAGGTCTGGATGCAACTGAGGGGGACTTCACAGAACAAGAGCTCAGACCCAGTTCAAAATCTTGCTCTCTGATTCCCATCCTCTGACAGTGACTTATGGCCAACAGCTGTCAGGCTCCAAGGGCACTGCGGCCCTGAGCAGCCCCAGCCGAGCCCCACACCCTGCACACAGCTGGGGGGCTTCATCTAAGCCCAGCCCCTCCCTCAAGCTGTGCTGGACCTGTCTTGCAGCTCCACTGCCTGCTGCTCCCAACAGGACACTTCAGATGGCCCCATCCCGCTCCATCCCATGGTGCTGTCAATGGACCACCAGTGGCTGCCCACCCTGCTGGAGCCCTGCAGGCCTGGGGAAAGCAGCAAGAGCCTCCCCCCTGCACCAGAGCAATTCCCTGGCAGTGGGAACTTCACGAAATCCATGGAGACAGCAGAGATAAGGATGGTTGTTAAAAGGAAGGGAGGAAGGACGGGAGCAGGCTGAAAGTCTGCAGGCTGAGGGAGGGAAGGGTTATTTAAAGACACCATCCTGGCGTCCTCCAGGAGATGGATTACAAGCTTTCAAGCAAGGCTTCAGGGAAGGCTAAACAGCAGGGAAAAAAAGGCAGCTGTAGACAAAAAAGGCATATTTTTAAAAAAAACCCCAGCTATGGCTGAGTGAGAGAAAGCAAGAGGACTGTAAACGGTGGAAGGTTAACTGTGAGAACATATGGGAGCAAGCCAAGAAAAAGTCTGAGAAATAGCTTCCAAGAAGCATTAATAGAAAATATGGGCTCTGTCAAACACATCAAGAGCAAGAAGGGCTGCTGAGGAGGGCCAGGAGAGACTGCAGCTTTAAAAACAAAACAAAAATAGAAGCTCAAAGGAGTTTAAAGTCATAGCTGAAAGCTAAAGGTGATGTTGTGCCCAAGGGCAGGGAGGTGCCAGAGGAAGTGCCCCTTGACGGGGAAAAAGGCTCCAGAGGGGATTTGAGGAGCCATAAAGCTGCAAGTGTGATGCTGTGTGGGCATGTCAGTGGCAGCCGTGTCAGACCCGTGGTGGACACATGGACAAATATGGTCTATTGGAGAGGAGTCAAGGCAGCTCTGGCCGTAGGAAGAGATTCCTTTCAACCTATCATCCGTCTCTGAAGAGGCCAGCAAACACGTGCTGTGGGGAGAGTCAGGGGGTACCAGCCTCTTGGGTCTGCAGGGGACCTTGGATGGGCTCTCCAGACCCCAGGCAGCTGCAGGGGGAAGGTCAGTTCATGGATGACAGCGTGGGAAAGGTAGGGCCGAGCTGTGGGGATGCTGCTGGGGGAACGCAGGCTGGGACCGTGCTGTTCAACGTCACCAGCAGTGGGAGAAGGGAGTCAGTGGCCGAGCAGCAGATACTGCAGTCCCCGGGTATGCCACTCGGGGACAAGTTGTGAGGAGCTGCAGGAGGGTCTTGTGACACTGGCAGTGAAGCAGCTGGAAATACAAGCAGCTGCTTGTATTTGTAGAGCAATACAAGGTGGGCCACATGGGACAAATGCAGTCCTGATTCTGTGTCTCAAAGTGTAAGTGAGGCCTTCCAGAGCGAGGATTTGAGGGCATAGCAGATGAAAACATCAGCATAGCAGCAGTGGGAGAAAATCTCCTTTAAGAAAATTTAGTATTAGAAAGTGTCAGAAGAGTGACAACAAGGGTGATAGAGCAGAAATACGTGCATCAACCCCAACTGGAAGAGCGCTCTTGGCTGCCCGTGACAAGGTGAGCATGGATTCATGAGGATGGCTGAAAGACAAGTTTCCAACAAAGAAACTGTCACAGGCCTGTGCTCCTGTTCGTGCCTGTGATGAGAATTTGCCTTTTGGGCAAGCAGCATCAGCCCCCAGTGGCACAATTTCAGCTGGAACTTCTCTGGAACTCCCGTCAGGGCAGTGAATTTCCCACTGTCACTCTCATCCAAAAACTAAGGCATTTGCAGGCGTGAGGGAATCCTCATTGAGGGATTCACTTGAGTCTTCTCCTAAGTTTCCTCCTTAGGTGAAGCATCGAGTGCCCTGCTGCTGCAGTGAGATCCCAGATGCTCTGCACATCTGCTTCTCACTGGACCCCCTCCAAAGCCTTTGGGAGCAGAGGAGAGGGCAGGTTCCAATCAGCATGGAAATGGCCAGGGGCTGGAACCTGCCTGGACTCCCAGGGGCTGAGAAGAGCCTCTGCCACCACCAGGCGCAGGTTTTAGGATGAGCACCAGAGTGAATAGATAGGGCTGAAGATGAGGATGGGTCCCACAAGGGGGGCAGAGCTGGTGCTCTGTACAGAGCTGAGCCTCATGAGAGGGGCCAGGTCAGGCTATTCCATGTGTGAGCGACATGCAGGCAATTAAAAGAGGATTTTGAGGCACTTTGGAGACAGGGCTGTTTTCACCTCAGAAAGGCGAAACCTCTATCCTGCTTTTTTCCTCCTCCTCTCCTCCTCCATGCTTTGCAGAAATTAAGATCTGAGGAAAAAGCACTCCTGCTCAGAGCAGTGGAGGGGTGGGTTTGGAGCAGCCCAAACTCACCCAGCAGACAGATTGCCAGGGCAGAGTGGGGAATTTGGAGCTGAATCAGCACTCATCCCACCAAGGATCCCAGCCACTTGCAGCACCCAGCGAGCCACCCTCAGCAAGTCTCCCTTCCCTCCCCGTTCAGAGCTGGATAATCCCAGTCCCCGTAAGAGATGCCCATCACGGGATGCGCTGCAGGAAGAGCCCCTGTGCCCCCAGCCGCCGCGGCAGAGCCCTGCGGGAAGGAAGCCGCTGGCATCCTGCACGTCCCGGCCGCTCTCACCTCTCCAGGCATGTGTGGGGCAGCGCTGCTAATCCTTTGCACATCTTGGCAGGCTGTAGTTTCCTCGGCCGTGAGAAGAGTGTGAGTGATGGCTAAAGCAGGCAGCAGAGGCTCCGTCTGCAGCCCAGCTCCCTCCCTCGTTCCTATATAGCGCCGGGAGCTGGACCCCCGCCAGCCCCGTATCCAATGCCGGCCGGCCTGCTGCAGCTGGCCCCGGCCCTGGCGGCTTCTGGATTTTGTTTTCTTCTCTCTAAGCTCACACAGGGCGAAAAAAAAAGTGGATTTTCTGGGGTGAGGTCAGGTAATCAAATTGAAAGGGCCAAACTGATGTTTGGGGGGCTTCGGGAAGCCTACAGCATTTTGTTTAATGGTGTATCAGGTTCCAGCTCAGTATTTAGAAGAATCATCCCAATGTTTAGAAGAGCCAGGTAGAAATGCTTCATTCAAGTGAGATTTTTCCAGTGAAAAATAGTACTTTCAGAAAAATAAAAGTGCTTATGAGAAGTCTTGCTACTGATTTCAAGGCTGTGGCTAATGTCAAAATAACCACCGCTTCAACAGTGGTTATTGGCTGCTGGGTAACCGCGACTTTTGTTTCAGACCTTGGCTCCTGGGTGACTCTGATAATGTGTGCCTAGTTTAACACTGGGAACTGGGAATAGGAACTTTGCTCCCAACCTGGCTGTCCACACCCAGGTGCACTAACAACCATCATTTCCCTGACCAACCCCACCTACCCCAAACACCACAGGGTTACATTTCAGCTCAGTCCTTGGCCCCTTTTCCCTTCTCGTGCTGTGTCAGAGCTGTGCCTGCCTGGCTCTAGCTCCTGGCTGGATTTTGGACCTGTTGTGGGATTATGCAGCAAGAGAGTGTCTGTGTTCAGGCATCTGAGTGCGGTCAGTGAAAGCTGGAAGTCTGCTGGAAACTGTGCATCCCTGGAGAGCTTGGGCTGGCTTTGTACTGCTTTGTAGTGGAAACTGAATGAAAAAAAGTACAGCCTACAATTTCAGAGGATGAGACGCTCAGATGATAATGGCTTGGGCTGATTAGGGGCCCCAGGATGCACACAGACATGGGTACTAGGCCTGGGGTCTGGTGGGCTGCCCTTCCCACCACTGGCATTGAGGTGCCCACCAGCCTCCCTTGTGTCTCACAGAGTGGGGAAGGGAACAGCAGCAGCCATGGAGGATGGAAGTCCTTTGCTCTTCCAGGCTGCTCTCATTCTGCCTTGTTCCCAGAGGACTCAGAAGGAGCTTCTCTTATGAGCTTGAAGGTGCCTCAATCCCAATCCCACCACAAAGCTCGGTGGCCCTATCTCCCAGCAGCTGGGGTGCAGCCCCTGCTCTCTGAAGGAACACAGCGAACTCTGCACCTTTGCTGGGCTGTGCCAGTGCCCCTGGGGCCAGAGAGTTCATCAGGGCCATGCATTTGCCAGCAGGGATGTCACCAGGATGTCACTGAGTGCCAGGTTTGAAAAGCTCCTCTGAAGCATGGCGCTGTTTGCAGGAGGCTTTGCCAGCTGTTCAGGCACCCCCTTCTCAGAGGGAAGCCAGTGGCAGCACGGGCTGGGCGAGAGGGGCTGGCTGTTCTCACAGCTCGGGGCTGGCTGTTCTCACAGCTCAGGGCTGGGAAGGACAGCAGGGCTATGGGACCTCCTGGGAAACCCCCACTGCTGAGCCATTGGGAATGCAACTATCCTTTTATCATTAATCTTCAGTAATAAAGTCAGCATCGGAATCCCAGGGGGACTTGGGTCTGTGGGACCAGGTGGTTTGTGTGAATGCTGTCCAGCAGACTCTGAGCACCCTTCTGTACTCTCCTCCCAGCTGCAGCCAGGGCTGCGTGCCCTTGGAACGCAGAGAGCCCCGCCAGGCATGCCAAGGACATGGCTCCATCTCTGCAGACCTCCTGCTGCTCGGAGGGACCTGGAGCTTTGCCCAGTGAGACCCCCTGGAGGAACAGGGTCTGTTCTCTACAGGCTTTTATATCCTTTACCTCCTTCAGCCCTAGGTGGGCAAATCCCCTCTGCCATAGCTCAGTGACTGATGCTCTAAAATCCCTTCCAAAGCTCTGGGGTGGGGGTTTAAGGAGTGCACAGAGCAAACTGGGGAACTGAGCTCCAAAATGTGTGAGGGAACTCCGTGCGGGAGGGTGATAAGGAAGTCGTACTGTGTGCTGGGATTGCAGCTGTGCATTTTAACACAGATTTATCTGAAACACTGAAAAAGAAACTGTCACCACTGAGCAGAAACAAGCATTACACAGAAATAGCTTGCATTTTCCACAGACCTTTGTCCAGCAAGAAATGTTTGTTTTGTGTGTTTCAAGGCTTTGGAGTGCTAAGAAAATATTTCCAACAAGAAACTACACAGACCTTTCTTTTCTTCCCACGACAGCTTAATTTCTTTAAGAGCCCTTCTGGGAAAGCTTTTTGGAGATCTGAGTGCATTCTGAGGAGCAGATTGTCTTGTGTACACAATGGCTGGTTTCCTCCAAGAGTGCTCCAGGCTTGTGCCTTGCAACTGCCCCCTCAAAAGCCACGTGGAATCTCTCATTACACCCCATTTATCCTGGGCCCAGTTATTTCCAGACTTTATTATCCCTTCTAGCAATGTGCCTTTTACAGAAGGCAGCCTAGCCGCTTTGCAGTTTCCTGGTTCCCACTGGAACTTTTTAAGAACTAGCATCATATTTAACAGTGTTGACCTTTTGGTAAAGGGATCACTGCAATTCTCACCCAGGAGAGTATTTGGCAGTTCGTCTGAGTGCTCCTTCTGGCAGACTTTTAACCACGTGTTCTAAAAATGGGGTTAAAAATATCTTTTTTTGCCCTGCATGCTTTGGGACAGTCATGCAAATGTGTCCCCTAAGGAACAATGGTAGAGTGAGCTCCCTGACAGCAAAGGGCAATGCAAGTAACTCACTGAGGCTTTCTGTGATGGCTCTTTCCTTCCTATAGAGCCTGGTCACATCCTGTCCTTGAGCCTCCCTGGAGAACTTTCTGCTTCTCACAAAGTCATAATTCATGTTCATGCCTTTAGGATGCTTTCCTCACATCTTCTGTGGCTTGTCTCTCACCTGTAACTTTCCAGAGCTTGAATTCTTTTTTTTTATTCTCATCTCAATTTTCACTTCTTTTAAGGTCTTACCACTTGAGGTGTTCATTTCCACTCCCTTGTATAAGCACACACCCTTTTAAAAAAATCTCTGAGCGTTGAGCACACTGTGCCTGTGTAACCCAGTGCTGCAGGTGTGACCAGCCTTCTTGCTCCTCACACTTACGTGGTGCTGACCAGCCTACCTCTCATTTCCCTTTGGGCATTAAATACTACTCTAAAGGTATTGTTTTGCTCTCACTGGGACAGTCTTATCAGTAGCTGTGGCTCTGTGGCCCCTCTGAACTGAGCCCCACGCGTGGCTGAGGAGTTGCCTAGGTGCAGGCTTTACACCATCTCACTGCTTCCACCAAACTTCTGAGGTCCAACCCAACGACTGAAATGCTTGTGCAGAAGGAGATGAGATCCAGGCTCCCTCCATTTGCCACATCCAAGTCACTGACACAGGAGCCGTGGGTGAGGTCAGAGAAAATCCTGGAAAGCAGCGTTACCCGGAGCACTGGGACTCTGGCCAGCAGAGAATTTGGGAGTCACGTATGTTCTGTATTCCATCTGTGGAGCCACCAAGTTCCTCGACCCCGAGCACGAGGCCTGAGAACAGCCGGGGCCGTGCCTGGGACACTGCACTGCTCCTCATGCCTGCTCCATGCCCACAGAAGGGACCTGCCCCCCTTCTGGCACCTGGGCAGGAGCAAGCTCCCTCCAAGGTGTACACAGGGCTGGCCTCAACTTTTGCACATGCAGAGCACTCCCGGGAACACGGGGCTGGGCTCAGGCTCGTTTGTGCCCAGAAGGAAAGCCCAGAGGGACAGGCGTTTGCAAGTCAATGCCAGTATTTTCATGGTGTTTATGTGACTACAGGTACCAAGCGGCAGCGCAGGTGTGAACAGCAGAGTCCCCAGAGCAGTCCCTCAGCACCCTGAGCAGATGAGGACAGGAGTGTTTGCAGGCAGCAGGCAGAGGCACCACTCCCAGCGCCTCAGCAGCTGCTGCTAGGCACCCAGTAGCTCTGCTATCCAAGCAGCACTGGTGCCACCGTGTGCTCTGTGAGGTGCTGCCTCCACACAGGCAGCTGTGCCTTGTCTCTGCTTTCCTGTGTCTGTCACCTGCCTGCGAGCATTCCCTGAAGTGACACAATCTGAGCAGACGAGGCTGGGTTGTTGATGTGCAGGTGACAGACATTATTTCAACGCAAAGCTGGCACAACCAGATCAGTCATAGGGTTTTATTCAAGGCCTGGATTACACCATCTTTACCCGTATTAGTGTTATGGACCCAGGCAGCAGAGCACATTGTTTGTCAGCAGTGAGCACCTGCATTTTTTGATCCCTTGACAGAATCAGTCACAGTGCAAGAAAGTGGATATACCTCTGGCTCCACGCTAGCCATGCAAGCACCCCACACCTCTCCAAGCATGCATCTATGCTCAGCCCAAAGAGCATCTGAATGGTGAGTCAAGCTCCTGCCTGCCATCCCTTTTGCTCTATGTGCCCTGCTGCGGCACTGCCTTTCCCAGCTCGTGGATGGCCCTGTTCTCCAGCACCTTCACCTTCCCCTCGCCTGGCTGCAGCACACAGGCCACCATAGCCCTGGCCACTGTTTCCACAGGCACCGAGTAAGCGGTGGGGAAGACCCGAGCCACAACACCCAAGAACTGCTGGGCTATCCACTCCGTGGGCCGCGACTCCTGGCGCTTGCACAGCAGCACCCTGCAGAGTAAGGAGGTAAGGCAGGTCAGCTTGAAACAATCCCTGGGGGAAAGCCAGAGACTCGCACAGAATTCTCCAGCAGCACCAAGGCCCAGACCAGCTCCCAAAATCCACATGGGCTTTGGGGCTTCGGCAGGGTCATGAAACGTGACAGAGCTGAGCCCTTGGACACTAAACTCCTTTCCCCACTGTGCTGCCAAAAGCAGAATGCCAGTTCTCCTAGGCAGCAAGAGCACAGTACAGCTGAAAGGCCACAGGTTCCCTCTGCAGAAGGTCAAGGTCCATCTGCAGTTAAGCTCTGACCTATGTGGCCCAACCTGTGCTTTCAGCCCAAGCCTCCTGTCTGTGCATGGCACATGGCACTAGCACTGGGATGGGCCATGGGAAACCTCAGAGCTTGCTCCTGCAGCACTGGGAAGCAGTCTGCTCATCTGTGAGCTGCATTTGCAGCCAGTGGTATTCTCCACTCCCCTCCCCAGCCCTGCTCTCATGTATCCTTTCTCTTCCTCCATCTCCCAGCCTGCTGCCCTGCCAACCCTCCACCCGGGCCGTGTGCCCTCCCTCCTCCACCACTACTCACGCTGGCCGGAGAATGGTACAGCGATCAAAACCAACAGCCTGGACCAGGTTCTCCACTTCTCCCTGTCAGAGCAGCCAGGCAGGGTGAAAGGAGACAAGGATGACTGCAAGCACCATCCTTGCCACCCCAGGAAAGGGCAGGAGAGAGCTTCTGAGGCGTGGGCAGGATGGCACTAATGCCAATGCGAAGCTGAACAGGCCAGGCAGGGATCAGCTCTCCAGGCCAGGCAGCTGGGGTGAGTGCCCACGGTGGACACAGACCACAGGTCAGCAGCGCGCCCTTGCAACCATCCCGCTAAACTGCAACAGGCTGCTCCGGAGAGCATCTGGAGTCAGCATCCAGCCTGGGGATGGATCCAGCCGGCACAAGATGCTGGCAAGGCAGCTGTGAGTCCAGCAGGTGGTGGGAGCTGCAGCACACAACGTATGGGGAAAAAAGCTTTTGCGACACATATGGCCCTACCTGGGGAGCCTGTGGGCTTTCTTTCCATCACTGGATAGTTCGTGTCTCACCTGGACACAGGCCTGAGCCTCCCCACATAGCTGTGAAGCCATCCCAGCTTGAGGCTGGGGAGCTGGGGTTGGGGTAGAGACCTCAGCGGGTCTTTCTGGGGTTTGAGGAGGGAGACAGCTGCTGCATGCAGGTGTTGTGCTGCTTCAGAAGAAGCCAGTTGCGTAGCTGTCCAGCCAGCCCCTTCCCTTGTCCCGCAGCACCAGGAGGACCCCCAGAGCCATTTGCATCTCAAAACCTCAACTCCTGCTTCCTTCCCGAGCATCCCAGCATCCTGTGATTCCTGCAGAGCACCAGGAGCCCACCTCAGCCGCCCCCTCACCTTGACGCGGAGGTAGAGGAAGCGGCTCTGCGCGTTTGCCCCCTGGGAGGACTGCAGGACAAAGTGTTTGCAGCCTCCTGACCGTGCCAGCTCTGCTGCCTGCGCCACGTAGTCCCGGTCCACACGGACAAAGCCGTCCTGCGAGGGGAGAGGAGGGTCAGTGAGGCAGGGAGCGGGCAGGCAGGGGAGGGGACAAGCGGGACCCCTACTCTCCCGGGCACAGGGGAGTCCCCACTCACTGCGCCGGCCTTGGCCCTGGTGGTGCCCAGGCAGCAGAAGCCCACGTCGTGTCCCTGGAAGGCGGCGGCGTGCTCGCCCAGCCGCTCGAAGTCCACCACCGCCTGCTCCTGCGGGGAGGCCGAGGGTCAGCCCCGCCGCCCCGGTCCCCGCCACCACGGCCACCCCTGTCCCGGCCCGCGCACCACGGCCGCCTCCGCCTCCTCGCCCAGGCTCAGCCGGCGCCGGCCGATCAGCGTCACCCGGGCGAACACCCGCCGGGCCAGCAGCTCCCGCAGCAGCACCCGGCCCGTCTCCCCCGAGGCGCCCAGCACGAAACA
>VZTI01002657.1:2227733-2333570 GCA_013397865.1 Struthidea cinerea
GGGGACACGGACAGGGCAGGCCCGGGCGGGAGCGGCTGCGCCGCCGCGCTGCAGCCTTCGCGGCTTTGGCGTTCCGTGCCCGGGGAGCCGCAGCCGAACGCAGGACGGGGCTGTTCCCGGGGCAGGGCGGGGCTGCCCGGGGCGGGTCTCTGCCCCGCGGGCAGCCCCAGGGACCTCCGCTCAGCCCGGCCGCTGCGCCCAGCGCCCGGGGAAGGTCTCTTGGCCTGTCCCCGCCGGGTGTCCCTGCAGTGCTAGAGCCGAACGCCCTCCGAGGATCCCTGAGCCCGCCTCGCTCGGGCGGAGGTGATGTGCCCCGGAGGGATGCTCGGAGGAGTCTGTGACCTGTCCGGCGGCTCCTCTCCAAACCCCACTGGGTTCAGTGTGTGCTGCCGAGCGGGGTGCCCGGCAGCCGTGTCCCCTGGGCAGGAGGTGGGTCACCCCCGCGCCGGGCAGCCTTGCAGTGACTCCAGTGTGAAGCAGTCACTGCTGCCTGAGGAGCAAGGGGATGAAGCCCACTTCCTAGGGAACTCTCGCTGAGCAGGTCGTGGGGTGTGCTGGCAAGCACAGACCCCTGCTGCGCGTCCCTGCCTGTGCGTTGTCCCTCTGACAGGGACGATGCCAATCATCACCGGGGTGGTCCAGGTCCCACCAGGACATGGCTCTGGAGCAGGCATGTGGGCACCCCGCGGCTCTGCACAGCCACTCCCGTGGTTAGCATCAAGGGGCCCCGCGGCACCTCGATCCCGTTTGTCCTGATTCCTGGGGAGGGAGGTGCGGAGGCCTGAATGGCTGCTGTCGGGATCAGCCAGGCGGTTTTCCAGCCTGGTGTGTCTGTCAAGTGCTCTCCTTGGCCGAGGGCTGAGGATGAATCCCCGGCGCACGTGCCGTTTGCGAGGCAGGACGCGCGTCATGACTGTCACCGGGTTAATGGCTGGCATCCCGCTCTGCCTGCCAGTGTGCCGCCGGCACCCGCGGCCGCGCGCCCTGTCCATCGGGCTCTGCTCCGCAGCCACAGGCGAACCCAGGTGGGTGAACGAGGGGGAGGCTGGGGCGTACCAGGGCTCGGGGGTACTGGGACGAATGCTTGAGAGTGGGAGGGGAAGAGTACAGTGCGACAGAAGTACTGGCAGCAACGTATATGGGCCATATGGTATGTTATAGGGTATGGTATGCTCTAGGGTTTCATGGCATGGTGGGGATACCACTGGGGAGGGTAGGATCGGGACGCATGGGGGCCATGCTCCCACCGCTCATGGTCTGCTTCTCCTCCACGGCAGGGCTCCGGGGGGCCAGCCAGGTGCCGGGGTGCCCGCTCTCCCGGTGGCATGGAGACATGGTCCCGGCGCAGCGCTGCCTTCGACTGCGTGCCCCAGCCAGCAGCCTCCTGCCCTGACTGGATGGCGGAGCTCCCCGACGCCCTGCCCCTCTCCCGCCTCTCCATCCCTGGCACCCACGACTCCCTCAGCCTGTTCGGCGGCCGGCGCCTGCGGTGCCAGAGCTGGGGCCTGGAGGCCCAGCTGGCGGCCGGCATCCGCTTCCTGGATGTGCGCTGCAAGCTGGCGCGGGGTGAGCTCCGCATCTACCACCTCTGCACCTTCCAGCGGGCCAGCCTGCGCGGCGTCCTGCGCCGCACCCTGCGCTTCCTCCGCGCCCACCCCGGCGAGGCCGTGCTTATGCGCATCAAGGAGGAGCTGCCCATTTTCTCCCAGCCCGGCTTCGCTGCCCAGCTGCACCGCTGCCTGCTGGAGGAGGGACAGGGCTGTGTGTGGTGCCGGGAGGAGGTGCCAACGCTGGGCCAGGTGCGCGGGAAGATCGTGGTGCTGGAGGCGCTGGCGCGGGAGGTGCTGGGCATCCCCTACGAGCAGCTGAGCATCAGCGACGCCTGGAACGTGCTCTCACTGGAGCGCAAGTGGGCCCGGGTGCGGCGGCACCTGGAGCAGGCGGCCGGCGGAGACCCAGCTACCATGTACCTCACCTTCTGCTCCGGCAATGGGCTCTTCACCTGCCCCGAGGAGGTGGCCCGCTTTGTGAACCCCCGCTGCTGCCAGCACCTGCGGCGCCGGGGCGGCCAGCCCGTGCGCTGGGGGGTGGTCATCATGGACTTCCCTGGCGCAGGCCTTCTCCGGCTCATCGTGGACAGCAACGGCCCGCGGGCCAATGGACACGGCACAGCGGCCCCCGGCACCCCCACGGTACCGTGCCGGCACACCCGCGGCAAAGGGGACGGACGCCGCAGCCGGCACAGCTCTGCTCGCTGCCCGCGCCGCTGTCCCTCGGGAAGGACGCTGCTCCCGGCCCCGCGCCTCAGCCGAAGGACGTCAGTGCCTGGAGGGCAAAAGCGGGTTTCTAGGTCTTGCAGAGCACCGGAAAGCCTTCGTGTGACAACGGTGTGACAGCCGCGGAGGTAGCAGAGGAGGGCCGGCTGTGGTCGGAGCCGGGCAGCCCGGGAAGCTGCGCCCTGCCCTGAGGAGCCAGGTACGGTGCCGGTGCGGGGCTGGGCCACCTGAGACCCCACAGCGCAGCAGGGGTGGGTGGGGATAGAACGTCCTGCCTCGCCTCCTGTCGAGCCAGTGAGTCCTCCCGAAATGCCTCTCTGCAAAACAGTCCTTTTCCTTTCCAGGGTAAATGAAAATAAAAAGCTAGGAAAGCACTGCCTATGTTGCCTTGCCATTTCCTAACAGAAAAGTGCAGAAAAGACCTTTTGCTTTTGTTGCTTAGATGTGAAGGAGCCTGTGCTCCTCTGCCCATGGATAAAGCACAGTTAGATTGGTGTCTGTGACCATCTTGCTCTTAAAACAGAGCTGCAAGAGGTCAGAGGAGTAAGAATTAATTTCAAAGGTGACAACAAGTGATTAGGAACGTCCTTCCCCTCCTTATTTTAGCTTTTGTTTCTTTCTTGCAGAGGCTTGCCCCAGAAGTCAGGACTCTTAGGGAGAGCCAACTTGAGCAAGTGCCACCCACCCTGTGCATGGAGAGCTGGATGGCCCTGGGGTCACATACCCAGGGGATGCTGCACTGGGCAGAGCTCTGTAGTTTGTAACAGCAGGGGCAGCGTGGACAGGGCAGTTTGTAGATCCACAAAAGCAAAGTGGTCAAGGCATAAAAAAGACTTTAAAACACGTTGTGCCAGTGCCTGCCCTACCTGCAGATAATAAATCAGTTATCTAAATAGACAACACAATAGCTCCTTGGAGCAGAAAGATAACCAAGATGCCAGAGGAGAAATCATCACCCAGGAAGGTGCCTGCTGTATCACTGGCAGCAGCCAAGCTGGACAAGCTGTGTGCTGAAACAGGGAGGTGAGAAAGAGAGAGAAACTTTTAGAAGAGGAAACCTCAGCCCTGGCCTGCCAGAAGGTGAAGAATGCCCTCTAGGTTGCCTCTGTGTCAGGTGCAACACAGCTGAGCACAGTGCCTCCTGGAGGGGATGCCCCAGGATTTCCTGGCCAGAGGAGAGGATGGCTTTTGCTCTGCAGGGGCTGGCCTTGGCTGGAGACACGGCTGTTAGTGCTGAGCATGTTCATCTGCCGTCCAGGCAGGGGAGCAGGTAATAGTACACAGTGGGTGACAGAGGTGACAGACAGAGGAATCTGGTTCCGGGCTTGCTATGTGAGACGGGAGAAGGTTGAAATCTCTGCATTAAACCAGACATGTGACAAAAGCACTGGTGATGTCCAGGGTGAGGGTGGCCTGCTCCATCAGCTGCCAGTGCCTCCTGTGCCTGTGTTTCCCCCACACCAAGCCAGTGTGACTGGTACCACTCTCCTGCTGAGAAGATGTGTTCTATTGGGGCAGGGCCAGGTGGGTCGGTGGCCTGTCCCAGCATTCCAGGGATGCACAGTGCCATGGAGAGCCCCGCAGGGCACAAGCAGAGCAATCACAGTTCCCAGGAGCTGTAGGCTGGGTGGTTTTGCTGTCACTTAGGGCAAGGACTGCCTGCCTGGCTGAAGAGCTGCCCCTGGATGTGGCACATCCCTGCAGCTGCACCCCAGCACCCCGTACCCACCCTGTGCCCCAGCTCGCTGGCACGGCAGAGGTGCTGCCTGGGATTCCCCGGGTGGGCAGAGTCACTTGTTTATGCCCTACCACTCAAGCAGTGAGATAATGTCAGTGTTATCTATGCCCCAAGCATCCTGTTTGGCAAACCCTTATCTGTGCCACGCACACGTGGCTGCTGCCAGGTGCCGGGGAGCCGGCAAGGCAGCACGGGCAGGGGTACTCGTGTGGCAGTGATGCCCAGTGAAAAGGCTCTCCATCACCAGCTTGGCAGTGAAAGGCGGGAGGCAGAGAGCTGTCCTACAGCTGAGGTCAAAGAAACATCTCTGAGAGGGTCTGGATGGGGTGGGCAGGAATGATTTCCCAAAAATACCCAGATATTCCATAGCCAGGGCTGTCCCAGTGCCACAAGGTCCCTGTGGGTGGGGGGTGCAGGGTACTTGCCCCTGGACTTCTGGTCCTGGCTAATCCTTGCAACTGTCTCAATCTGTCCAAACCGGGGTGGCACTCAAACGCGTCTCCCAGGGTCCAAACACTTTCAAATTGTGAGAAAGATTTTATCAGCTGCTGCCTGGGGCGGGGTAGCAGCTGATAAGAGGGTGGAGGAGGAGGCTCCGGCTGCTGGAGCTGTGCGCTGGGAGACTTGCCCAAGGGCACCCGCAGCTCAGGGACACCCTTTGGGTCAAGCACTTCCTGGGGACCTGTGGTGGGAGGGGATCTCCGGCCCGCGCTCAGGAGATGCCTCTAAAGCCTCTGGGACAGCCGCCCGTGTCCCCAGGGAGGAATGGAGGGATGGCAGCAGCGGGGCTGCACCCAGCTACCCAGGTCTCCTCGCCGGTACCACCCCACAGTCCTGACGGGGTAGGATCGGGTGCCTCCTTGCTCCTGTGGGCTGCTGAGCCCTCCCCGGGGTGAGCGGGGCTCCCAGGAAGGTGCCCGCTGTATCGCCGGCAGCAGCCGAGCCGAACGGGCCGTGTCGGGGTGACTCGGTTCCTCTGCGGTTTGAGGGGACATTGCACAAGGAGGGGAACAGGCTGTGCCACCGTGGGGCGGGAGCTCTGCCGTAAACAACGCACAGCCGTGCCCCTTCCCCAGAGGCAGAGCCTGGGCAGGGCTCTACGGCACAGAGAGCATTGCCCCGACTGTTGCTCAGCACCGGGGCACAGCAAAGGAGGCACTTCTCCATTCCAGATGCCTGGGTCCAGAGGGACAGTGAGGAGGTGACACAGGAAAGTGTCTTTGTACCTGCTCCCTTGAGCCTATGCTGAGCAAAGCCCTGGCTGGCAGCTTGCACTGTGCCCTTGGAGGGTGGCTGGGGGACAGCATGAGCAGGACAGGATGGTGAGCAGGGCAGCAGGAATCCAGCAGGAGCATGTGCTCTGCAGCATCCTGAACACCTTCCAGGGAAGCCAACCTTGGAACCCACCTGAGATGTGAAAGGGCTCCTGGAGATTAACCAGCTCCTAGCAGAGCTGAGTCGGGTCATCTCTCCCTCGTACCACGTGTACCTTTTCCCACTACCTGCAAAGCAAGCCTCAGTATCCATCCTGCCATGTAGGACCCCCTCTCTGAGCCCAGGCATGGGGCACCTGCCCTCACAAAGAGCTTGACCTTGGTCGTGTACTCTTTGCAGCAGCAACAGCCTCTGCATCTCAGCCACCTTGATTCAATTTTTAAAGCAATAACAAAAACTATTTGTAGTTACAAAAATAAAGGTGGGAGTATTTTTTTTCTACTGCTCTGCCCTACCATGTTGGGTTTCAGCAGAAGTGAAACTGGCAGGGGCACAGCTTGCTCTGCCCTGGGGCGGTGTACCCATGAACATCCCTCTGAGTCCCAGCGGTGTCTCACCAGTAGGAGAGGCAGCTCTCACCCCGACCAGGTGACCCTCAACATCTGGAGCTGCTCTCCTGCCCCAGCAGCTGCCCCTCAGCCTCTCCGCCCTGCCTGGCTGCATCTTCCCTTCCCGTAACTGACCGCTCTCGGCAGATGAGCTGCTAGAAAGCGAGTGCTCCTGAATTACTGGATGTACACACTCAGCAAATCCATAAAAAGAGACAACTGCAGTAAAATATTTTTTCAAGGAAAATATCCAAAGACAGGAAACAAGGTTCATTTATACTGGCCAACGATAAAGTAATTGTAGTGGGTTATGGCTCTTGTGGGGTGGGTTCCTCCTTTTGTCTAGAATGAGTCCTGGTGGAACAGTATCAATTTCTCTGGAACTGGAAATACATGTAACCTGCATGGCTCTTGTTTGGCTTTAGCTGGAAGTGGGCAGAGTAATTTCTGCAGAAAACCTGGCCAAGGCAATTCTACTTACGAGCAGGACAGGGTAAGAAAAGGTTTATAATGATTATTATGATTCAAGGGGCAGTGGACACAATTAGACATGTTCCTGAAACACTGGTGGAAATTCCTAACGGATGTTAATAACTAAGGGGGAAGTTCCTCTGGCATGTTCTTGGACCTTCCTCATAAAGACTTAAAGGTAAACACAGAAAAATACATTGTGTAAGTAACTGTTTATAAATGGTGTATGAAGATTCACAGCCAGAGCAAAACGCCTGCATGCAAGGAGAGCATCTGGCACAGGAGCTGCGAGGCTGTGAGCCACGCTCCCACCCACCCACGAAGGACCTCATCACCCCTCAGCCCTCCCCTGTCCTCCGACCACCAGTGTAGGCACTGCTACATCAGCATGGTGGGTCAGAGAGGTCTCGGTGCTCTGGGCACCACTGACTGGGACTGGACGCTTCCTGGAGGGCCTTTTGCCACTGCCTGGGGTGCTTGGGCAAGCCTGGCTCATTGTGGGTCATCTCCTGTGGCTGTCATGTCCGAAAAGAGGCGTGGGGATGCACCAGCTCCCATGCCATGGGGCTGCTGCCGAGCTAGGTCCCATCAGGACCGTGGCCAGTGCTGACCCCACTGTTCCCCTCCAGCCCCGGGCTGAGAGGAGGGTTTTTCGGGGCTGGAGAGCTCTGTGGTGGGGGAGGCGGGGGTGCGGGGCAGGATGTGGGCTGGTCGCGGGTCTAGGATGGGAGGGGAAGAGGCCAGGGGCAGGGAGCGATGCGCTGCACACTCGGAGGAAGCGTGAGCAGCACTGCCCACCGAGGGACAGCTGCCGCTGGCTGGGCACGGTGTGTCTGCGGCGCCGGCATGGTAAGTCCTGCTCCCTTCCTTGGGGATGACTCAGGGTCTGCCTAGAAAAGGGGATTAGGGGAGCGCAGGGCTATGGGCAGGCACTGACAGGAACCAGTGGGGGCTGTGGGACATGTAGCCTGTCCCAGAGACACCCTGCCCGAGGGACCCCAGGCTCACAGGACACTGCCAGGCACACAGGGCACTGCTACTGCAGAGGCAGATGCCAGCCCTGGCTGGGCAGGAAGGGGCTCGGGGGGCACAGGACACGGCCTGGACTTAGGGGCTCCCCAGGAGTGAAGTGCATTGCTGGCAGTGTCTCCCTCTCTGTCCAGCTGGGCTGTAGGGCAGCTCACTGGAAGGGGCCCTTCCTGCAGCAGAGCCGTACCTGGCTGGGAGCACCATGTGTGCCTGTGTGTGAGCTGACACCAGCAATGTGCCCTTGTGTGTGCCAGGACTGCCTGGCAGCGTGTGAGTGCATGTGTGAGCCCCTTGGGATGTGCATGCTCACGTCTCCCTCCCTGTCAGGGCTCTGCTGTGGGACTGCGATCTGCTGGGTGGACACGGACTCTGGGCTCTCCTGGCATCTACCTGGGCATCGCTGCCATCACATGGGGTAAGCCACCCACCACCTGCTCAGTAAGCCTAGTGTGACCCTGCTGCCAAGTAGTCTGCTGGCCTGGGAAACTGGAGAAAGGCAGCATCATTATTTTGGGGGCTCATAAGTCACACCCCCCAGGGCTAGATCCTCCTGGGCTGGGAGGGGGTTGCCCCTGCTTGTGCCAGCTCCCTCCAGGCAGACCATGCTCCCCCAGGGAGGGCCAGGCCATGCCTGGGGTCCCTGCAGAGTGTTTGGTTCCCCAAATGCAGTGTGGCAGCTGGGGCATTGTACTGTGAGCCGAGGAAAGGCAGCTCTACCCCCTGCCTACACCCATGCCCGTGTTGCGGACTGGGGCATGGACGTAGGCACAGGACCCACAGGTGTAAGGGTTCAGAGCACGGCTGGGGCAGCATCAGGCAAAGTTACAGCTGCTAATTGACATCAGGAGTATAGAGACTAATTTGGTTCTGCTGCCTGTAGGATATTTCCTTCACGTGCTGGCATTGCACAGAGCAAAACCTACTTGTGCCTGCTCTGTCTCTGGAAATCCTCTGTGAGCTGAATTATTTTCCTAAGAACATTAGTGAACGAGCTAAGGAACAGAAATGAGGCAAGTGCAGAAATGTCAGGAGGAGGCTGAGATTTGGCTCTGAGAGAAAAACAAAAAGACAAACACCTCAACTGCGGAGGGTGCTGAGCACTACCCTGGGAAGAGGTATCAGGGCTGCCAAGGGAGCCGAAGGGTCAAAACACAGGAAAACAGCACCCACTTGGGGCTCAGCACCAGGTGGGGCAGTAAGAAGTAGCATAATACAGGGCAGATGAGCTGTGCCATGGAGAGGGTGTTACTGGCGGAGCTGGAGGAAAGAGGTAGGAGAGCATGTAGAGGATGGACATGGAGAAGATGGGCTTCTTTGTGTGAGGCGTGTGAGGGTAGCAGGCAGCTGCCCTGAGCTGTGCTGGGGAGCAGCAAGGGCCAGGAGGAGGGTGGTGGGAGCTGAGGGTGGGGCAGGCTCTCAAAGGTGCCCTGAGTTCCTGTCCTGCAGCCCCGAATTCCCAAAAGAGGGAACTGCATTTTCTTCAGCTTCAGTTCTGTTGAACAAAGAGAAAAGTTTGCTCTTTCACAGGGAAAACCAGACAAATTGCAGGAAATTACTTAGGAAAATGTATAATAATTGACCAAACTACAGTCCTAATTAGATTTTAGAAGACCTGTATTTGCATCTAATCTGCAATGCCCAGATCTTTGTCTGCATAACTGCAGTGCAATAGTGCTCTCCTGAGATACAGGGTAAGCCAGTCTGGTTGTTTGGAGCAGACTTTGATCCCCATTTCACTTTCTGCACAGATGGAGATATGATATCCCCACATCGCTTTCTGCAGTTGTGGAGATAGTTGCTTCTGGGGAGAATGGAGGAAGCTTCTTTCTGTGACTAAAACCCTTTGATTGCATAAAGTTGTGGTGTGAAATGCTGTAAATAAGAGCAGGGTTTCAGCAAAGTGCCCTTCACTTCTGGGTGTGGGTTCCAGTTACCTTCTGGCTTTGCCCTGCCTCGTGGGCATGGCCATGATGTGAGCTTGACTTTTGTAAGACCTTGTTTTGCAACACTGAGTTTTACAAGATTCTTTAGACCATCTCTGGCTCAGATGAGCAGGTTGGGGTCCAAGTGCTTTTGGGGGTGAGGATATACTGGCTGCTCTGCCTTGCTGCAATCTGACTCTCCTGTAGCAGGGTAAAGCAAGAAAACCGAAGTGGTACACATCTGCACTCAAGGAAGGAACTGTGTTTACGGAACCATCTTGAAGTGGGGTTTTCCCCTTAGGGAAGCCTTTGTGAGCAGGGGAACAGGGCCATGGCGCTGAGCTTTCAATCCTTATGCTGGAGAAGGGGTTGGCATCACTGCTTGGGGCTCTTCTGCCTCCTGTGCTCTTCCTGCCCCATCCCGTGCTGCCCCGTCTCAGCCTTCACCCTGTCACCTCCACCTTTCTTATCCCTGTGCCATCCCCCTCTGTCCTCAGCTCCTTCTGCCATGCCTGATCCACCCAGGTCTTTGTGTACCCATAGAACCTCATTCTCACCCACACTTGTCCCTTCATCCAATCCCTTCACCCAGTTGGCCACTGGCATCTCTTGGCCATGATGCCAGGCTTAGCCCACCCTCACGTCCCAAGGGATCCCATCCCTGACCTGGTTCCCATCCTTTCTGCATCAATCCCAGACCTCATCCTCTCCCACAGGCATGGTGCTGTGGGTGGAGGTGGGTGCCTGGACCTACCACTACAGTGACCAAGGGGACTACACGTGGGAGCAGGCCAGGAATTACTGCCAGACCTTCTTTACTGACCTGGTGGCGATCCAGAACCAGCAAGAGATCGAGTACCTCAACATGAGCCTGCCCTACCACGCGCGCTACTACTGGATCGGCATCCGCAAGCTGGGCGGCATCTGGACCTGGGTGGGCACCAGGAAGGCGCTGACCAAGGAGGCGGAGAACTGGGCCCCCGGGGAGCCCAACAACCGCCGCTCCAACCAGGACTGTGTGGAGATCTACATCCAGCGGCCGCAGCACTCCGGCAAGTGGAACGACGAGCCCTGCAACCGGAAGAAAAAGGCGCTGTGCTACCAGGGTGAGCAGGGGGCTGCAGACCAGAGCTGGATTGGGTAGGCTGGGGACCTTGGCAGGGTGGCCAGCAGCTCCTGATGACCGTCCCCTGTGTGTGCAGCCTCCTGCCAGCCCTTCCCGTGCAGCCAGCACGGCGAGTGCGTGGAGACCATTGGGAGCTACCGCTGCGAGTGCTACCCCGGCTTCCATGGCCCTGAGTGCACAGAGGGTGAGACATCCATCCCCATCCCTCCCTCCCTCCCTGCTGGAGAGTCAAAACCCTGGTAACAAAGCAGGGTTCCTGTGCTCCTCACGGGCTGTACCGTGTCTCTCCCAGTTGTGCAGTGTGCCAAGCTGGAGCCCAGGGGAGTGCACATGAACTGCAGCCACCCCTATGGAGACTTCAGCTACAACTCCACCTGCGAGTTCGGGTGCCAGGAGGGGTTTGAGCGGCGAGGGGCGGGCATGCTGCGGTGCCTGCCTTCCCAGGAGTGGTCAGCAGACATCCCCACCTGCACAGGTAGGGCCTAGCAGGGGCTGGGGTGGCATTGATGCTTTGCAGGGACTAGCCCTGTGTGCCCAATGCTGCTCAGGCAAGTCTTGCTGTGCCGCTACCTATTGTGGAAGCATCTCCTGGTGCTGCATGTGGGGCGAGATTCCCTGAGGAGACTCCAATGGGCAGAGCAGCTGTGAGCCCTGGATAAGCCCCCTGTTCTGCCTGGCTGTCCCAGTGCCCATGCTTGCTGTCCTGAATCCCACTCAGATGTCAGCACCCTGTGTGCACCAAGTGCAGGATCAGGATGGTGTCTTGGCTCCTCTGTCAACCCCATGGCACTGTCTCTTACCTCCCAAAGCCCACCCTGATCTGCCTTGAGAAGGTGTTTGGCATCTTGGGAAAGAGGAAAGGGGGGCTGCTGTCCCACAGCCAGAGGAAGGGTCTATCCTGGCAGGGATGGGCCACCTTGAAAGGGGACAAGGACTCATGAAATGAGGTTACATACAAGCTGGGAAGGACAGAGCGTGGCAGGAAACCACAAAGGAGAGAAAGCTGTGGTATGTTATGCTGCAGGGGCAAAGAAAGCCTTCCTGTCAGTGGTTTGCAGCCAGGCACCAAGCATCCCAGAGAAGTGCCGGGCTTTTTTGGGGGTGCAAGAGCCTTGCTCCACCTTTCCTGTGCTGCTGTGTGGTACATCTGCAGCCTTGCACAAGGATGGGATGAGTCGAGGACTGCAGCAGACATGGGACACAACTGGGCACCCTCTGTATTGGGAAGGGTCGGGAGTAGGCGGCATCTTTGTATCTATATTTTTTTTAAAAAGCCTGCCTTGAAGTTAGTGCTGCTGCTGCTTGTGTGAGGTGGGCCTGTGGTCCAACCCAGGACTTGCCTTAGGCAGCTGAGGCCAGCAAAACTTTCTGCAGTTAAGGGGAACAGGCATGGAGATGTGATGTGACTGTTTTGTAACCAGCATCCCCAGCCGGGGCAGGCTCCCAGTTTTGTGAAAATGCCCACAGGCAAGCTGGGCTGAGCTTGTGTGCTCCAGACTTTTCGGGTTCCCAAGGGCTTGCTTTCCCAGCTTGTTTGCTTCCTGCTGGCTGCAATATGACTGATCTTTGTTTTATTGCAAACAATCAGATGAGTCAGTTGGTCGCCTGTGCTGATAACGAAGTGGTGTTAGCAAGCATTGCCACCTGGGCTTACTCCAAAAACGAGCAGAGCAAGGCTGCCAGCAAGGCCGATGGTGCTGCAAGGACTGTGAGGGACAAGGCTGCCTGCCCTGCCTCAAACTCTGCCCCATGCCTGCCTGCAGCCGTTGTGTGCCCATTGCTGGCTGGCCCCAAAAGGGGCTGGGTCAACTGCTCCCACCCACACAGCATGTTCACCAATAGACACCTCTGGGGATTTTCTGGGAAACCAGAATGCCTGTAAAATAGCTGTGAAAGGAAAAGCCTACCTAGGAAACTGCTTGGTGTCAGTCAGTCTGAAAGTAGAAGATGCAGAGAATGGAGTCTGTCTCAGCTGGGCTGGGTGGTGTTAATGCCCTGCTGGCACTGACCTGTGGTGGTCCCGCAGGCAGCAGAGCCACTCACCCCAACAAACCTTGGGTGCTGCCCTGGCATGCAGCAAAGCACACCCTGGGCACAGGTTGGGGAGGCTGGCACAAAACCCCTGTGGCCACCGCAGTTATTTACAGTCCCAAAGCCATCCTCCTGCCACTGTGACAAGGATGGAGACTGGTCTCTGCTCCAGCAAAGGGAGGGAGATGAGTAGGACTGCAGCAGCTGTGGTCCTTCCTCCCAGGGGCTTTCACCCAGGGTAGTGCAAGGGATAAACAGGGCTCTGGCAGAGCAGCAGCTGCATCACTGCTAGGAAATCACTTGTACAGCAGAAAAGTCATTGTACTAACTACAGTTTTGAAGAGGAGAGTCTGGGTAAGATTTGATTTGGATTCAGCCTGAATCGTTAGATTTAACCCATCTATCCCATCTCTGAGATCTGCTCTCCCATTGCAGCCATCACCTGCCCAGTGCTCAGTGCTCCAGACCAGGGAAAACTAAACTGCTCCCATCTCCACGGAGACTTTGCCTTTGGCTCCACGTGTGCCTTCTCCTGCCAGATGGGGTTTGCACTTACAGGGTCAGACAGTCGCGAGTGCACAGCCATGGGGACATGGACAGGGGATGTCCCACGCTGTGAAGGTAGAGCTGCTGCTGGAGTGCAGGCTGTCACCAGCCTTGGGGTGACGCTGTGGTGTTCCCCAGCCCCTTGCTCCCAGAATTTTAGTCTCCCAGTCCCCAACCTGCTGCTTGACATGTACCTCTTCACTCTGCAGCCGTTGTCTGCCCAATGCTCAGAGCCCCAGACCAGGGAGAGCTGAACTGCTCCCACCTCCATGGCAACTTCACCTTTGGCTCCACGTGTGCCTTCTCCTGCCAGAAGGGGTTTGCTCTGATGGGGCCAGAGAACCGTGAGTGCTCAGCCACAGGGACCTGGACTGGGGACACACCACACTGTGAAGGTAGAGCTGCTGCTCAAGGTGTCACAGGCCTCTGGTTGACCCTGGAATGTTCTCCAGTGTCTCGGTCCTTTCATTCCAACAGTTCAGCCTTGTAGTCCCCACACTCCTGCTCAAAGTGTTTCTGTGTCCCTGCAGCTATCGCCTGTCCAGTGCTCAGAGCCCCAGACCAGGGAGAGCTGAACTGCTCCCACCTCCATGGCAACTTCACCTTTGGCTCCAGGTGTGCCTTCTCCTGCCAGAAGGGGTTTGTGCTGATGGGACCAGAGAGCCGTGAGTGCACAGCCACAGGAACCTGGACTGAAGATACCCCACACTGTGGAGGTAGAGCTGCTGCTACAACTCAGGGTGTCACTGGCTATGGGGTGACACCAGGGTTTCCCCAGTGTCTCAGACCACAGTTCAGCCTTGTCATACCCAGGCTTCTCCTTGAAATGTTTCTCTATCCCTGCAGCCATCACCTGTCCAGTGCTCAGTGCTCCAGACCACGGAGAGATGCACTGCTCCCATCTCCATGGTAACTTCACCTTTGGCTCCATGTGTGCCTTCTCCTGCCAGACAGGGTTTGCACTGATGGGGCAAGAAAGCCGTGAGTGCACAGCCACAGGGACCTGGACTGAAGATAGCCCACGCTGTGAAGGTAGAGCTGCTGCTACAACTCAGGGTGTCACTGGCTGTGGGGTGACACCAGGGTTCCCCTGAAGGTTCTCAGACTGAACAGTTTAGCCTTGTAGTCCTCAGACTCCTGCTCAAACTGTCTCTCCATCCCTGCAGCTGTTGCCTGTCCAGTGCTCAGTGCTCCAGAACAAGGAGAGCTGAACTGTTCCCACCTCCACGGCAACTTCACCTTTGGCTCCACGTGTGCCTTCTCCTGTCAGAAGGGGTTTGTGCTGATGGGGCCAAAGAGCCGTGAGTGCTCAGCCACAGGGACATGGACAGGGGATGCAACAAGATGTGAAGGTAGAGCTGCTGCTCGAGGTGTCACAGGCCTTGGCCAGACACTGGGATGTTCTCTTTTTGGTCCTCTCATCACAAAAGTTTAGCCTTGTAGTCCCTAGACTCCTGCCTGAAGTGTGCTTCTTTGCCTTGCAGCCATCAGCTGCCCAGAGCTCCGTGCTCCAGACCAGGGAGAGCTGAACTGTTCCCACCTCCATGGGAACTTCACCTTTGGCTCCACGTGTGCCTTCTCCTGTCAGAAGGGGTTTGCTCTGATGGGGCCAGAGAGCCGTGAGTGCTCAGCCACAGGGACCTGGACTGGGGACACACCACAATGCAAAGGTATTGCTGCTGCTCAAGGTGTCACAGGTTTTGTGTTGACCATAGGATGTTCCCCAGAGGACCCTCTTGGTCCTCTTGTTCCAGCAGTTTAGCCTCATAGTCCACAGATTCCAGCTTCAAAATGTATCTCTGTCCCTGCAGCTATCGCCTGTCCAGTGCTCAGTGCTCCAGAACAAGGAGAGATAAACTGCTCCCACCTCCACGGAGACTTCACCTTTGGCTCCACGTGTGCCTTCTCCTGCCAGATGGGGTTTGCACTTACAGGGTCAGACAGTCGCGAGTGCACAGCCATGGGGACATGGACAGGGGATGTCCCACGCTGTGAAGGTAGAGCTGCTGCCACAGCTCCGGGTGTCATTGGCCTTGGGGTGACACTATGATGTTCCCCAGCCCCTTGGTCCCAACAGTGTGGTCTCCAAGGCTCTTTTTTGACATGTGCCTCTTCACCCTTGCAGCCATCAAATGCTCAGCACTGACCATCCTCAAGATGGGCCAGACTGCCTGCTCCCATCTCCATGGGGACTTCACCTTTGGCTCCACATGTGCCTTCTCCTGCCAGACGGGGTTTGTGCTGATGGGGCCAGAGAGCCGTGAGTGCACAGCCACAGGGACCTGGACTGGGGGCCCCACACATTGCAAAGGTGCATCTTGTGATCTCACACGTGTCTGGGAGGGCTCTGTTGTAGCAGAGTGCTCTCCCCAGCACCCCAGGCTATGTCAGTTGATCCCCTGGCTTGCCAGCCCACATGTCTCCATCCCACTGCCATCAGTCCTGTCCTCTTGATACCCCTGCTGTGCTTTATCTCCAGCCATCAGCTGCCCGGTGCTGTCCCCCCCAAGTAGAGGCCAGCTGAGCTGCTCTCACGTGCATGGGAACTTCACCTACAACTCCACGTGCACCTTTTCCTGCGAGGAGGGGTTTGTTCGGATGGGAGCAGAGATGCTCCGGTGTGAGGCCACGGGGAACTGGACCAGGGAGCCCCCAGTCTGTGCAGGTACAGTGGGACCACCCAGCTCCTCTAGCACTGTGAGGGTTCCAGCTTTCCTCCAAGCACATCTTGAATGTGGTGGGGGGCTCCCCGGGGGCTGTGAAGTCCTGACAACTTTCTAATGTATGGCTCTGTGGCTTCGTTTCAGAGGATGGTGCCTTCTTAAAGCAAGTCCTGGCTTACAGCAGTGGCTCAGCCCTGGCAGTAGCTGGTATTGTGCTCTCTGGGGGGCTCATTGCCCTCCTTGCCAAGAGGCTCAGTGACAGAGGTACAGAAATGCTTCCTGCAGCCCACCCTAGCTTTGGCCAGGGGCTCTCGGGCAAGGTGGTGACAGAGTCCCAGGGGAGGCTGGGGTGATCAGAAGAGTTTAACAGTGTGACTGCCTCCAATCACGTGTTTTATTTGCTGAGTTGCTTGGGTTCTTGGCAGTTTGTCCAGCTGAAAGTGTCAGCAGCCAGGTTTGGAGGGCACAGCCAGATAAACACCATCACTCTGAAGAAAGCAGCAACTACTTCAGCCCTCTCCCGGCCCCATCCCATGCTTGTCAAACGCTGCTCAATTTCAGATGCTGCTGATGCAGCTTCTCATGACCTTCACTAAACAGATCTGGTTTTTTCTTTCCTATGTGCTTTATCCCCATGGACATTTCAACACCGTTATCAGAGGAGAAGAGGAAGCTCCTGAAACCCACCAGGTGAGAGTCGTGCTCTGCAGGAGGGTGGCTGTGACTGTCACAGCCCTGAGTTCACCCTGCTGGCACCCAGATCTGCCTGTGTGAGGCTGTTTTTATGTGGGGGCATCTCTGGGGCTGACAGGGCCGTGGTAACCCCTGCCCTTCCCACACTCCTGCACTCTCCAAGGTGACACCCTTGTGTTTGCCTTCCAGTGACCTAGGAGCACCAGGCACCTTCACCAACGCAGCATATGATGCCAACCTGTAAGGTGAGGGCTGGCAAGACCCTCCCAGCACCCTGTTCAAAATCCACCTGGGTGGCCATCCTCACAGCTGGGGTGCTCCTGGGTGGGAACACCTCTTGGGACTGAAGTGGGTAACACCAGCTCCATCCCTCCTGTGCTTCCAGCCTGCCCGAGACTGAAACCCACCATGTCCCCCAGGGCTGCAGGCCCAGCAGGAGCTTCTGCTGGAGCACAGAGGGGCTCCATGCCTGTGGCTGTAGCCCGGACCAGCACGGCCCATGGACACTGCCACCATGCTGCATGTACAGCACTCTCCTGAGAAGGGGAGGTGTCTCCAGGGAAGGCAGCTGGAGACCCACCAGGGGCTGAGGGCCATGTGCTGGAGGCAGCCTGCCACCCAACCCTTGGACATTCTCCCACCGGGAATTTGGACATTCCCCGGTAGCTGCTCCACCCATGCTTCCACCAACAAGCTTGTGTCAGCGGGGTCTGAATAAACACCTTTGGCTAACCAATGCCTCTTGTGTGCCTGGTGTGGGGGAGAGAAGTCTTCATTAAATAATGTGGCCAGCAGGTCTAGGGAAGTGATTCTTCCCCTGTACTTGGCACTGGTGAGGCCACATCTCAAGTGCTGTGTCCGGTTTGGGGCCCCTCAGTTCAGGAAGGACATTGAGGTGCTGGAGCATGTCCAGAGAAGGTAATGAAGGATTTGGAGCACAAGTCCCCTGAGGAGCGGCTGAGGGAGCTGGGGTTGTTTATCCTGAAGGAGGCTCAGGGGTGACCTTATCACTCTCTGCAGCTCCCCGGCCAGAGGTTGTAACCAGGTGGGCATCGGCCTCTTCTCCCAGGCTTGTCCTTGTAATAGGACAGGAGGACACAGGCTGTGCCAGGGGAGGTTCAGGTTGGACATTCGGAGGAATTTCTTCACAGAAGGGGTGGCTGGGCATTGCAATGGGCTGCCCAGGGAGGTGGTGGAGTCATGGCCCCTGGAATAAGGAAAGACCGCACGTGGAAGTCAGTGTCACGGTATGGCGGACAGGGTCATGTTGGGTCAGAGCTCGGACTCGCTGATCTCAGAGGTCTTTTCCAACCGAACTGATCCTGTGAGTCTCTCCGGGAGCTCGGAGCGGAGGCAGCGCCGCCGGGAGCCCCGTGCGGCCCCCGCCGCGCCCCGCCTCCCTCTCCCCGCCGAGTGTCCGCCGGCAGCCGCCGTCGGGGGCGGGCCCCGGCCGGAAGCAGACGTGTGTTTCGGGAGGAAGGGGAAGCGATGGCGGCGGCCGAGGCCGAGTGGGAGCCGGCGGGGCTGCTGCCCGCCTCGGGGGGCGGCCTGGACTGGGGTGAGCGCGGCTTCGGGGAGCCGGGAGCGGAGCTGGGGCTGGGCCGGGCCGGCGCAGAGCTCCCCGGCGGGGCCGGGCCGGGCCGGCGCTGAGCCCGTTGTCTCTCCCGCAGAGGCTGTGCTGGGCGAGGAGCTGAGCGAGCTGCTGGGCGCCGCGGCCCCGAGGGACGAGCCNTCCGCGCTCTGCCCGCGGTGTGAGCCCCGGCCCGGCTCGGGGAGCCCCCGGGGCAGCCTGGCAGGAGAGCGTGGCTGCCCGGCCTTCACCCTGCGTCAGCGCTGGAGATATCGATCGCTTAAACACACTGCGGGCGTCACGGCCGGAGAGTGTAAAGGAGAGAGTTCAGGGTGAGGGTGTGAGGTGCCGTGGAGGAGGAGCGGTGTTGTCACTGCCCCGGTGAAGGTGAACCGCGCAGGGCAGCGCTGAGGGAGCGCTTGCTCCGGGCTACCTGAGAGGAGAAGGATGGCTGTGTTACCTCTGCATCCACTGGGGCTGTGCTATAGCTCCTTGCCTATTAGATGGCTTCTTGTTTTCTGTTTAGTGTGCGATTTTCTCCAAGAGCCTTTGCTTGCAACTTTATGCCTTAATCCCCATCTTTTTCACTGTCCACTTGTCCATACTGCTTTTTCTCTCCCGGGGCATTTGCCTCGTGGATTCTTCTCTCCCTGATCTTCCCCCTGCCTTCTCTCTGCCCACTGTGTCCTATCCCACCTCCAGCACAACCCCTGGGTTATCATCCAGTGTAAACCTCAGGTTCTAAGAGCATTCCTACAGGTATAGGAGCAGTCACTGGAGAAAATGTGGTAACAGACTGATGGTACAAGGGAAAGGTATTCCCCATCAGCAGGTCAGCATTACTTACCTGGGTGAAGGCTCTTAATGCACAGCTCACATTGTGGTTTTTTGGTCATTCGTCCTTTAAATGTGCTCTGATGAGTTTTCTATTCATTCTAACTTGTAAGTACCAGTATCTATGCAGTCTGCAGGCTTTTTGAGCCTCCCTTCACAAGGCATGTTGAGAATATAAGGAAAGGTAGAATTGCAGGATAGTTTTTAGGAAAATCTTTGTTGTGTAGTTGTATAAGCTGGGTAGGTCATGTTTGTATTTTTCATGCAAGTGCTCATAAAGCTCCACATTTGCATAGGGAACTGAGACTTACAGATGCACAAACAGAAAAAATTGAGAAAAAACCCCAGTTGTTTTTTTAAAGGTCATATGATAAATAATATGTATGGAGTGATTTTAGTCTGTTTGTTTGTTTTGATTTTTGTTGGGAAAGGAAACTGGTGTCCGTGGCTTTAGATGTTGACATCAGTGTATTCAAGTGTAGGGAAACATAATACATACTGTTCATCAGGTCTTGAGCAAATCAGTCTTGGGTCTCTTTTCCTGCTGGTGCTGCTTTTATTTGTAAAGTGCTTCGGGATGTAATGGTGCAAGAGCATTAAATACGTTTTTCAAGGCAGATCAAGGAAAGGTTGGCACCAAGCTGCTGAAACTTGTGTTTTATGTGAGATGGTTCAATGACTGAACTTAGAACTTTTGCTTTACAAATTATCAGTAAGGGTAAGATAATTAGTGATGGTCTTAAACTGACCTGCCCCTTCCTACAGGTCTAAGTTTAAAGGCAGCCTTGTTTTGTGTGTTCTAGTTGAGAACTTCTCCTTTAAGGACTTTCATCTTTGCATACCTTAAGGCACCTGAAGTGATTGATAGTTGTGTTGTTAGTTTGGTTTTCTGGAGCTGTAAGAATGTGAACGTAATGGCTGATGGTGTCAATGTATCTTTCTTTTTGTCTTGTCTCTGTTTCTGAACTGTCATTTCAGGAAAATGATCTCTATAACTTTCATTTTGATTTGGATTTGATGTCTTGGGATTCGGACCTTTGGAATATTACGGGCCACGCTTATGCAGGTAATTAACCTGTATTTTGCAGGTGTTGCTCTTTCCCCCCCGTGCCCCACAAGGGTGAGCTCTTAAAACTCTGTGGAACTGTTTGATGCCCTACAGCCTTTTACTCTGTGATGAGAATCATGCTGTGTTTCTGTAGGATGGGTACAGCTGGCAAGGGCTGCCCTTCAAGCCAAGCTGCTCAGTACCTTAATCTTGCTGTGTTTTCTGCTGTGCCTTGCTTCAGGAATTAAATAGCTGGTGTAGGACAGTGTGTTCTTTACTGATATCCCATTGCCAAAAACTTGTGCAGTAAAGTGTCTTTACCTGCCTCTTGCAGATGCAAACGTGAAGACAGAACCTTTATCACCGGCCACTTCCAGCTGCTCGGTCCCTTCGCCGTCGTCTGTGGACTCTCCAGTGCAAAATGTGCCTGTATGCAAAAAACCTCCCTGTAACACAGACAGCAACAGCTCTGACAAACAAAAAGCCCTGTGATTTATTTCTCTGACCCAATTCACGGCACAAGAGGGAACTGTTTATTTTCCCAACCCTTGCGAAAAACTTGTCAGTGGTGTTTTCTTACCTCTTCTCTGTGACCCATTTGAATAAGAGCGTGTTCAGCTCTCTTTCCTCAGCTATGTTCGTTAGCCTTGTTGCCAAACAAAATGCCTGCTAAGGGCTTCTGAGTCTAGCAGCTGCTGGCCTCTGCCTCCTGTTGCTCTGCTGATGGGGAGAACTACTTGTTGGTTTTTTTTAGTGGCACCTGGTGTTGACCAGAATCAAACTGCAGAACAAAACCTTTCTCCTGTTGGCTGCAGCAGCAACAGACATGATGAAAAGCAGATGTACTCTGAACTGCTAGTAGACACTTCTCTGAGTTTCTGAAGCATTAATCTCACGTGCTTTCTGTCTGCAGGATGATGTGGACTTCAGCTGTAGCTCCCAGATGTCTCCCATCTCTCTCTACAGCAAGAGCTGCAGAAGCCCTGCATCCCCTGAAGGAGATGGAGGGAAGAAGCCTGCTGTGAGCATCTCTTCTCGATCTGGTATGAGAGTCTGTCGTGGTTTAGCACAGCTTGAGTTACTTTTATCCTATGGATAACATGTGTGTTGTCTTGCATCTAAATTATTAACTAACACTAGACATCATTTATGACTTGGATATTTGATCAGATATGTTTATTTTTGACAAATATTATAGATGGATAAAAAACCCCTAATTAAAAGCCACTTCATTATTGCTTGAATTATGTATTTTATACCTTTTGGTCCAGCTCTCTTTTTCCTTTTCTAGCAAATAATTCTGCAAGGAGCCTGAAAAAGTGTGGTCAGACGGTGTCCAGGCCTTTGATACAACCCAAACCCCTTTTGCCTGCTGTGCCTGAAGCTCAGGCTAACATTGGCATCCCAGCTAAAACCATCATTATTCAGACTCTTCCCACGCTTGTGCCACTGCCAAAGAATCAGCCAGTTGTTAACATCCAGCCAGCACCTCCTAAAGGTAGGTGAATTGTCTTGTCTGCGCCAGGTCTTGGTGGTAGCATTGTCTGTTTGGGATGGCTGATAGAATGTGGTTAGGTTTGGTGCAGAAAAGAGGAGGAATAGGAGAAAAAAGGGTCCTACATTCTTTGCTGGAAAACCTTTGGGTTGAGAAGATGGCTTTACTCCTCTCATTCCGTCCTGTGAGAAACACCACTCACACAGGCATTGTGTAAAATGGAAGACTGGATTATAT
The DNA here is from genome assembly GCA_013397865.1 of Struthidea cinerea. Lineage (NCBI taxonomy): Eukaryota > Metazoa > Chordata > Aves > Passeriformes > Corcoracidae > Struthidea > Struthidea cinerea. The sequence goes on from VZTI01002657.1 coordinate 2,249,236, forward strand.
AATTCCATTATTTGGAATGGAAGACGGAGGCTGTGCCGAGCGCTGGCAGCTGTGGAGATAAAACTGCTGATGTGGAAGGATCTATAGGGATGTTTTGCCCTGCTCTGCTTGCAATGTCAGGTGGTGCATAAGGTGATTACAGTGCTGTTCTGTCATAACCGAAGGAAGATCCAGCAGAATCAGTTAGGATGGCTTGAAGGAAGCTGGAAAGCTTGGGAGAAGTGATATAAGCTTCTTTTTACCCACATGAAACTCTTCCATAGGATGGTGGGAGCATGAGTTCATGGCTTTTTAGCTCACTAAACAGCATTAAAGAGAATGTTGTGAAATCTGCTAAAAATTGTGAGCTATGTCAGAGGTTAGAAAAGCTGCTGATGTTAGCAAGAGGAAAGTGACTTCCTGCCCTGTGATAATTCTTCAGTCCTACAGGTACCCTGTAACCGATTTTTGGAGTAGCTCAAGCTTTCATTTCTGGATCCAAAGCGTTGTTTCACTCTCCAGCCGAGGCAGCAGGGACGCTGCTTGCCTTGCAGGAATTAGCAGCAGGGACGCTGCTTGCCTTGCAGGAATTGTCAGCTGCAGTTGCTCGTTTCACCAGCTGATGGCCACAGTCCCTTGCGGTTGATTGCACAGGCACTGAGGCATGGAAGGAAAAGGAGACAAATTCTTAAGGGCACGTATCTAGAAATTATTGCAATGGTGAAAAATTTGTCTCCATTACTAATTTCTCTTCCATCGGGGGTTCAGCCAAATCTGGAGATGCTGACATTTGTTATAACGTGCCTAAGATTGTGGGACTGCTTGAAACACAGGTCAGCACAGTCAGCATGACCTAATTCTGATTCCTTCTGATGTTCCAGCTGATAAAATACCATCTGGAATAAGGAATGCTGGGGATATGGATTTCTTTGGATATAAGTCTAGTTCTCTGAAGATCAGCTTCTCCTTTTCCCTGAAGAAAAGTCAGGACAGTAGTTTCTGTGAGACAGTATAGAGGAAATACTTTTGAGAAAGTATTTCCATGCTTTCCATTTACTTTAACTGATGGTATGTTTAAAAATTCTCTTGTGCAGCTTCCATAACAAAAACCATAAGGATCTTTTTTCATCAGCCAAAATCCCCTGCATATGACAAGTTGAACTTGAACTACCAGTTTGAAATATGCCATTATCTTCAAAGAAGCATGAGAAATTATATTTTCACAGTCCCTTTTATAAAAGCTTAAAGTAGAAAGCATGGTCTTAGAGCATCATATCCTTTATACATTAAAAAAACGTTGAAATAGCCTCAAATTCATCATTTAAGATTCTTAAATAGGGTCATACTAACTTATGATGTCTTCAAGATTGTGTCTGCAAAAGAAAAAAAAGGTCTAGTTTTACTCCATACATAAAAGATCTTGGCACTAGGTAAATTACTTCACTTTTCGCCTTCCAGAAGGCTGGATAAATGCTGTAATCCATTGTCGTGCATTTTGGTTGGAATGCTCAGCTGGAATGTGCTCTTTCTGAAAGCTGGCGAGGTCATCCTGTTACGGAGGATTAGAGAGACATTAATGTGTTTTCAGACAACAAGATATTACTCAAGCACCTGCTTGAGTTAAATGTAGTTGTTGGACTGAAATTTCTTGGAAGTGACTGTTTTTAATTCCATTTCAAACTCTGTCAAAATTACCTCATTTTTTCTGCCTGCTTTTCTTTAAGCTCTATTCAGCTTGTGTATAAACTTTCTTGCATAAGACATTTTTCTAAAAAACTGGTCTTAGTGTGAATTGAAGCTCCAGCGTAAGTTTTGAAAGTGTAACTTTCATTGTTCTTTTTTGTTTGTCTTCCATCTCTCTGCTAGTTTGAATTGATCTGTTTGGTATGAGTCACTTCTGTGTAGTAAGTTTTCCATTGAATACAGCAATAAAGTAGGTATAGACAAAAGGGAGATGGAGGATTGAGGTAAGTTGGCTAAATTCCTTGAAAAAGTTGTTCAGAGTGTTTCAAGTATTAGCAATACTGAGTAATGTATATAACAAAGTGTTGAATTTTATTAACTTTGAAGAGCTTTTGGGACAGAGCTTGGTTTATTGGATTGCTTTAATATCTGTAGTTTTGGTTTGCAGGATGGATTAAGAGTCCTGTAAACTTTAGAACTTCTTTTTTCCATTCCTATTCTGTGGAATGTAATGGATTTGAGATAAACTGTGCAGGACAGGAGATTATATCAGTATGCCCCTACAGAGTAGTGGTGTACAAATCCATTTCATCTGTGCTGAGCGCTGCTGTTCTTGTGTTCCAGGTCAATCCGTGGTGCTGCCCCAGCCTGCTGTGGTACAGCTCCAGGCTTCTGGGGTGCTTCCTGCCTCCCAGCCAGTCATTGCTGTCACTGGAGGGGCCACACCACTTCAGAACCACACGGTGAATGCGCTGCCTCCAGCTGCTGGGAACGGCTCAGCCAGCAGCAAAATCCCGGTGACAAAGCCCTTGCTTCCGAGCAGCACCCCAGCCATGGGGCTGGATGTAAGTTCTGACTCTGTTTGATAGCTGCTAACCGAGGCTTGGACACAGTTACCTGCATGTGGGCCCTAATGGGATAGCCAGATCCCTTCAGAGCCTCAGGAAAACTCTTAATAGGATTTCCAACTGTAAACAGGGAATTTAGCAGCTTGGCACAGAACAGGGAGGAGCAGCTAAATATCTGCTAGCCTGCCTGGAGTTGCAGACCAGGTGTGCAAGGATAGTGGCAGAAGACAGTGCTGATAGATATTTTCCATCACTTGTCTTCTCAAGTGCAAGCTCTCAGTGGCTGGAGCCCTCTTACACACAGGAAGATTTGATATATCTGATTTTTGATCAGTGCTAAATCATTTTTCTAATCCATATAATAAAAACATTTCTTTGGAAGTAGATGAACTGGAAATTTCAATGCCCAATTCTTTTTCCGTACATCTTTATCTCCCCAGATTTTACTCATGATTTTTGGAAACTTCAGTTACTGAGTTCCATGTGATCCTAATCTCTTCAGGCTCCCTTTTGATCTTGTATTGAATGAGTAGAAGAAGGTTAAGCTCTCAACAATTACAGTGCAAATAAGTTAGTTTTTCCATAGTAGCTCACAGTAAGCAGTAGGTGTAAACAGTAGCTTTTGAGATGTGTGGAGGTTTTTGTCCCTCTTCAGCTTTGACATCTTAACCAGCTAGCAAGCTGGGTGTTAACTTGATTTAGCTCCCAGTAATCTGGAGCGGCTTTGATTGCATTGTGTTGTCCAAAGAAGACATGCTTGTGGAAAGGACCAAAGCTTCTTGTTGGTAACTTTAAAACTCTTGAGTGTCATTCTCCAGTGTGGTATTCCAAGCACAGTTGTGAGCTGAGGGTCCTATCTCATCTCAGTGTGAGGGAGAAAACACTGGTGAAAACACATGGAATTTTGCTGTGTAGGCACCTGCTTATTAGCAGTGCAGGTCACTGTTTCCCAAAAGCAATGGGAAGCCTGTTCAGCTTCTTTGGAGGGATGTTGCTGTATGGTTCCCTAGTGTCTGGGATTGCCACTCAGGCTTGATGGTAAATTTTCCTCACTAATCATATTTGTCTGTGGGCTGCATTTTATAATGAAAATATTGTGCTACAAATAGCTCAGCAGTCAGAGTACAGTGGAAACTTGATATTCAATGTACCAGAAGCAAACAAAGGTCTGTCAGTGGGCAGAGCAGCTAAGTGTGCTGCATTTTTAAATGATAATTCCCTGTCATGCAAAGTTAACTCGAGAGACCTGCCAGCAATCATTGGATTTGGGACTCCCTGTAAGCAGGGCTAGCATGGCATTGTCTGAATATAAGGTTTATTTGACAAAACCCCCTTATTGTCATCATACTCCATATACACATCTGTGACATCAGTACTCAAATGTGTAGCTGGGGTAAAAAACAGGTGTTTGATTTCCAGAATGGTTGTGTGGGTATTTCCACCCAAAGCTGTTTTAGGGAGGCAGTTCTAAGACTTGTGAAATGCTGCACATCTTACCTGTGTTTGTTGAAACATGAAAAAACAGTTGCAACTGCTGTTTGGCACATACTGTGAAAAAGTGCTTTGAGAAAGAGCAAATGCTTTGGGATTCAGCTGGTGCCAGCAGGGTTAAAACATCTCCCGACTGCCTTGGACACTGTATGTGGTGCTCAGAGCTGCACAGATGGAGCTGTCATTTGAGCTCTGGAACATGTGTTTTTGTTTGCTAATCTAAGCAGATGTTGCAGGATAAAAGAAACACTGCAGGACTTTATTTTGGGCTTAGGAGGGATAAACTGTTAGCTTAACACTCAGACTTCCAGTGGATTACACCGAGATGGGCTGATGGCAAGCTGTAGGCATGGGGCCCTGGTAGCACACGTGTGCAGCATGGGGAAGTGCCAGAATATTGAAAATCTAGAAAAGATTAATTATGCAAAATAACTTCAGCATAAGTGTGGATTTCTGTTGAAGAATCCTCTTTTCTGTGCAGTACATTCTGTAATATTTGTATAGCATAAACTCGTTAGGCAAGTTGTGTTCTGTTGAGTTAGAGACAAGCAAACCCAGATCTTCCATAAGAACAAAAAAACCTTGCATATATTTTGTGTTCCTGAAATTAAAAACGCATCTTCAAAGACAGCAGCTTTCGTAAGCTGAGGTAAGAAGCCAGCAAATGCTAAGTTGAATGGTTTGTACTTTCAGCTCTTTGTTAACTTTCCCAGCATGTGTACAAAAAACTCTCTGGAGTATGAGACACATTCGTACTTCTACAAGTACAGCTTGTGTTGGAAGGGAGGTTAAATTATACTCAGAATTGAGTTTTCTTTGGAAGTAAATTGAGGTAGCAGTGTTTATTTGTAAAGTGCGTGACTCTTTATAAAACCTCTGAAGATAGAGGACAATCTGAATCTGGTTAGTGCTGTTTGAAGCAAGGGTTTGCAATGACCCTTCCAGTTCTCCATATTTACAGCATTTTTGTGTGTATCCGTGCTAGTGGTGGTGTAATTTTTAAAGCTAGAAGGCAGAGCTTGCATCACTGATAACTGATTGTTTTTAAGGCCAATGTTCTCCCTCTATGGTCTGTGTTTCCTTAGAACCAGTAGTTGCTAACTTGAGCGGAACATCAATACAATACAACTTAAAAAGTTGGAGGCTGCAGAAGAAGTTGGCAGAGGCGTTTGCTACCTTTAATCTTGGTTCAGCACTTGCGCAAAGCAATGTTGCTCAAGCAGACTGACATTATAAATTAGTCCCTCTCTCTCCTGATTGTCAAAGTGGTCGAGCAGGGGGCATGTTTCTCTTGATGCCAGGCCAGCTGTGTGATGCTGATGGCCATACTGCTTCCAGGTTCAGCATTCTTGCACCACTTCACTCACACAACTCTTTCCATTTCCTGCATCAGATTTAGGTGGGATCGGGTGTGCAGTTGTGGTGTATTCCCCGAGAAGAGCCAGGCAAGACCCGGAGGGTTGACCAAGGACCTTAGGCTGTTCACAGATTGTAAATAAAAACAAAATAACTTAAGGACACAAATACTGGATTTCATTTAAGCAAGCTTAGAAAATGAGTCAAAATGTAACTGTTGTGGCATAGACTGAAATGCAGATACTGCACAAAGTACCTTGAATCAGGCTGGGAGAGCTGCTGTTCCTCACAGCATTTGGAGAACTGTGAGTAAAGGAGGGCAGTCTGGATAAATAACACATAAAATGTAGATGGCAGCATCTGAAACAGTGACAGATGTACCTTAGGATGTACTCTTAGTGTAGAGGCACTGCACTGGTGCTCTAACACCTTACTTTCTTCAGGGAAGCACGTAGATTTGCCAGAGGTTCCAGACATGTAATTAAAAGCTGTCCAGTAATGCATAATCCTGAGCAGGTCTGCAAACAAGAATGGATGTAAACAATTTGGTCTTCTCTGTTCAGCTCCATGATGCAAAACCTCTTTTTAAAAAGGGGAATGGAACTCCTTGTTTGGAATAGCACACAACTTGGGCCAAAGCTGCTGCATGAACTCATTCCTTGTTTTTTCATCTCTGAACAGTTTAAGTGATCCTGGCCCCGAATTGGTGTGTTCTGTACACTGCAGTTCTTGGCTAGCCTGAATCTTTTTTTTGGTCCGGTTTTTATATGTCTGCAGAAGCTTTTTTATGTTAAATGTTGTAGTACTTAAAAAATTCAAGACAGAGCTTAGTGTTAATGAAAATGTGTTAAAATCTTTTCCTTTTCCACTCTGCTAAAGAGAGAAACTGGAGTGAGTACAAACAGCTTTGTTTTCACAGACTTTTGTTGGTGGCAGCAGACTAGACATACAATAAATGATCTTTATGAAAAGCAATTAGAATTTATGAAAAGCCAAGGATGTTAATGCACTGTAACATGTTTTCTTCGTCTTTGTCACCAGACTGCAGCATCATGAAGAAGAATGTTGTCTTGAAACAGCTTGTGGCCACTTTTTTTTGCAGACACCAGTGCCCTAGAACAGCATATTGTTTGTGTGCAGGTAGATACAAGGAGAGAGTTGAAAAGCTGTGGTTAAGATTTTCTACGTAGCCGGACTCAAAATCTGAGTTAGTTAATGTTACTGTTGTGTGATTATATTATTTTCCTAGAATAATACTTCTGGAATTGCTGTCCTCTTTTCTTTAATGTTCCTGCTCTGAGAGATGCAGGTTACGCCAGTGCATGTGGTGGTAGGTACTGAAGGATGTTCAGGTCTGTGTAAGATGGATCATTCAGTGATCTGTCAATGTAATTGTCATTAAGGCACATCCAGTTGTAGCTTAATAATGTGATGGAAGTCTTCTGTTCTTAATGAAAACACTCCTTAATCTGTGAGGGAAAGGAAATCAACAGACTAGTGTTTAAACTTAGGATTTCAAGTAGTTCTGTATAGTTCTGCAGTATCCATCATTGTTATCCTTGTCAGCAGCAAGATGCTTTCAGTCTGGGTCGTCCCACTTGGTGCAAACCACAAAATGAGTAAGTGGTAAAAGATGATGGAGTGTTCCTGCTTGGGAAAAAAATCAGTCATCAGGACTGTTGGAGGATGGGGAGGGGTTACTTTGAGCTGTCCCAGTCTGGTCTTGCAGACTAAATGCCTGCTAGTGGTTAGAGTGAATTATGTGCTCTCCTGGAGTATGTTTGCTGGTTGAGCTTCATCCTGAAGGAATCCAGTTTGTGTGCTCTCAGAGGCTGTTCTGTGATGTGAAGCGAAGCACATTTAGTGGGACAATCTGGAAATGTGAATCCAAGCCACACTCCTGATCTGAATTAAAATGTTGGTGTAGATGCACCCAGTGACTGCATTTAAACTGCCATGTAAGTGCTTGATACACATAGAATGTGCAGTCTGAGATCAGGAACACTGTTTCAAAATCTCAACTGTGTAGCATAGGTGGAAAAGGTACAGAAGCAGGTGTGATCAGTGTGGAAATGACTTCCATACAGAATAGACTGGAAAACCCTAGAAATTTCCTGTTAGGAAAGCAGATGACTGATTGTAGCCTGTAAAATGGTGCAGGGAAAAGTGAAGGTGAAAGACATTCTTGCTGCCTTGCAGACCTGAAGATAGGTATTTTCTGTCTTGGTGATTTGATTGATCAAATCAAACTCAAGTATATGTGTGGTGATCCCTGCGCATAGAATGTTGAGAATGCAGAAGAAAACTGAGACAGTGCAGGGCCTGTTTTTTCCTTAGGTGTACCATGATCCCGAGGTGCTTGTGTCCTGACCATTCCAGCTCATTTGAAGCGGAGTGTGGGAAACCATCTGTGCAGACCTTTGACAAAGTAGAGAAGCAGAAATTCTGCATGAAATGGAGGCCCTTTTAACTTGTGGATTGTTAACAGGCCTGTCTATTGTGTGTTCAGGTCAATGTCTTGAGGCGGCAGCAGCGCATGATCAAAAACCGTGAATCAGCCTTTCAGTCACGCAAGAAAAAGAAGGAATACATGTTGGGACTGGAGGCCAGGCTGGAGGCAGCCTTGCTGGAGAATGAGAAACTCAAGAAAGAAAACAGCACGCTGAAGAGGCAGCTGGATGAAGTGGTATTAGAGGTAAGAGTTTGTGATGAAAGTCTGATTTTATATGAAAACAGTTGTTGAGGTGGAAGATGCTAGAACAGAATGGGGGAGATGTCGACTGGAAGACCTTTGAGGGTTTCTAGCCCAGCATCCCATTCCAAGCATGGCTTTCACCAGCTGTAGGGCAGGACAGCTGACACATTGTCTGGTAGACTTAATTCTTTACTTCATGGTGCTTCTGATTATTTCACTGGATTGAAGCTGAATATAATGTATAAACCAAAGTTTTATTTTTAAGTAGATCAGGAATATATTCACACATAATTAGGCAAATACGAATCTAAAAAGCAAGTACAATTTGGTGTACTTAGCTTCTGACATACCTCTGCATATCTGTGCCCCTCTTTTACTCAGTGTGTTCTGTTTTTTCTCTCTAGAACCAGAAGCTCAAAGTATCATCTCCGAAGAGAAGGACGCTGTGTGTGATGGTGATACTGGCCTTTATAATGTTGAATTATGGTCCGTTGAGGTAAGCTGCTTAGAAATTCCTCTTTGCCTAGCAAGTTTACTGTCCTGAAATTTTTGTTCGAATCATTAATAACAGCTAGTGTTGTGTTTTAAAGCCTTGAGCTTGAAATCTGTCCTTTATTCTCCGCCTGCTTAGGGAAAGATGCATCTGTATAATGGTTCCTCTTTGGAATCCTTCTGGCAATAAGAGTTAGATCTTGTACTTGTAATTTCTCCTGGTTTGGCATTTTTTTATTCAGTGCAGCATACAGCAGTTTGTCTGCTCCATTTATATCTGCAGAGAGTAAGAACTGTGTTTAGAATCCTTTTAGGAAAAAAAGTCAGACTTGGAGAGCTTATCTGCGTGTTCATACCTGTGCTAATTTCAGTAGCTCTGACTTGAAGCTGCTTTAGTACTCAAAATACTCAGGAAATCCTGCTGTACATTCCATGCCTTGCAGTCCTGACCCTTAGATGTGTCCAGCTGCAATCTCGCTTATTACAGTGTAAGCCCTGTGTTACTTGTCTTGTAGGTCTGGTGAAGAGGTTTGTCAGGTGAAGTGGTTATCAGAAACCTCTCTTATTTGAGCTGTTATCAGTAGGGCAGAGGAGCTAGAGAGCAGCAGGGAAAAGCTACATCACTTCCCAGACACTTTATAAAGAAATCTGTAGAAGAAAGGAGAATCTTTTTATTCTAATACTTCTTGCACATACCTGTCCATTTAACTTGGCTTTGGAACATAAAGGCCTTTTAGATGGAGCTGTTTGCTCTTTCAGAAGGGGATAATATTTCAGTAGGATGCCAGTCAGTAGTGTCTCCATTTCTCCTCAAAATCCCAGTCAGATTAAAGGAATGGGATAAATATGGAGGAAGACTTCGTTTCTGACTGTGATAAATTTTTAGAAAGTGAGGTTTGTGTTTTTGTAATATTAGAAAATTTGCTAAAGCAAAAATTACTTCTGAAGTATTTGCACTTATTGCAAATATTGTTTATCTCAGGAAGTGAAATACAGCTGATAATTTTGCTTCGATATGGACGATGTTAAGGTAGACCATTTCTTAGTGTATTTAGGATTTGTATTGTGATTTTTGACTATGAGGCAGAAAAATCAGCTTCTGGATACTAAGGGATTGATTTGTAAATCCTATCTGCATTTCAAACATTACCACTCACTTGAGAGAGACACTTGGTGAGAGTTACTAGAACTGGTCATCTTTCCAAAGCTGGGGGAAAATTTACTTGTGTCTGCACTGCAGTGAGATGATGGAATGCACGAAACTCTTGTTAGTGATGAAAGGCTTGGAATCACAGAGAGATGGGTGGGAAGACTTTTACCACAGTTCCCTGAAGGTCCTGTGGCATCTTCCCTACCCCCAGGAATGAGTAAGGTGTTGAGCTCGATGGCAAGGCACTGCTGTCAAAGTAGGCTGAAAGGTCAGGTTGTGTTCATACCTTTGCAGCAGTCAGTAACTACAGGAATGTGACAGGGTTAACTTCTTGACATGTTTGATGTTTAATAAAGTAGATAAAGCAAAAAGAAATCCTTGGATGTCTGGCTGTTCCTGGCCAGTACAGTAGCTGAGCATGCCAGTGTAACTGCTGTGCCTGAACCAGGTGGTTTGCATCAGTACTGGATTTAGGCAATGAAGAGAAGTGTAATTGCAAGTTTGCAAGGAATTACTCTTTCTGGTTTGTTTTTTTTTTTTTCCCTAGCAGAATAAATGCTTGCACTGCAATTAAAATTCTAGGCTGTATCAAGGTGGTGTGAATGTTTGGTTGTGCAGTACTCTTCGGAATACCCAGAATGTGGGATATACAAACCATTTCTTTAGATTTCACTCCTCCCATACACATTTTCTTCCTTTTTATAAAGGCGTCACTGTATGGTAGCTCCACAAATATGATAGGATTGCTGTTCTGCTATGTCCTTAAGAACAGAAGCTTCTGATAGATGTGCTTTTTTTCAGTCCCTGCAACTTCTTACAGAAATAAGGGATTTTTTGAGATAATATCCATGCTAGCTTACAGTTCAGCAAAAACACTCTTTTCCCCAAAATTAGCTAACTGTGAAATCCCTGATTTCCATGCAGTGGTCAGCTGGAGGTAAATATGTTCTGAAAGCTTGCATTGCCATTTTTTCTATGTAAGAAATCATTTCACTTGCACACCTGAATGGAGGTGTGCCAGCAGTCAGGCTCAGGATGTTTTCATCCAAGCATATTAGCACTGAATATTTTGTTACTTAAAACCGATGAACCATTGCAAAGAGAGAGTGACGTCCAAAAAAAGGCAAAATCATGGGGAATTCACCCCCTAAATTCTGTAGCAGACTTTGAAATTCCCTTAGCTGGCCTTATTGTAAGATGCATCTTAGGTTCTTGTTGGAAGTGATAGGATTCTTTGAAGACTAGAGGTAAAACAAAAGGGCAGATGTATGGATTACCTATTTCTGTCAAATCAGAGAAAGCAGGGAAGCAGTTGGATTGTTTAGGGATGGGGATGTGAATCTGAAGAACAGGCAGTCCTGCAAACCCTCCATGGCCTGCAGTGGGTCAGTGAAGGTGCAGTGTTTGGGCCATCCCACGAAAGAATCCCATCTGGATGGGTGCCTGTGTAGTTAGTTCTGTGTTTTCCTCTGCATTAATGGATGTGTGTTGCTCTAATAAAGACTTACACATAATTTTTTTAATTGGTCCTAAGTCTTGCTGACTGTGTGAGTGGTGAGATGTTTGTGATGTTTCATGGAGGACTCCGAGGCTGCTGTTCAGCTGTTTTAAGATTATGGGAATCAGTCCAGGATGTGGCAGCTCTTGGCAAACAAGTTTAGCAGATAAAGTTATTCTGCTGACACATTTTTTCATGCTGACAGATATGTGTGGGGGTAATCTGTAACGTGGAATTTGGGGGTGGGGGTGAAAGTCTGGTAGGGAAGCTGGCCTGGTGACACACGAAATCTGCTTGAAAATACTGGAGGTGGGTGCAGTCCAGTCTGCCTAATTACCAACAAGCCTTTCAGAACATCCTTCAGTCTTTGACACAGCACCGTGGTATCTCTAAGAAAAGAATGCAAGTCTAATCAAATATAAATTGATTGCCAGTGTGAATTGAGGATGTGAAAGTGGCTTGTGTGGAGTTAGTGGTTACTCTGCATTAGGTAGTACTATGTTACTAAACTCTTCTGGATTTGTTGCTGCTTTGTATTGAAAACTGAAACTTTCAGTTATTAAAAGCAGAAGTAATTTAGCAGGAATTCTGTTAGTGTTTCTATTTTATCCGTTTGCTTTATGCTAGAAGAAAGGCGCCCAGGAATTTCCCGTCTGTGTGTCAGTGAACTATTCTGTAATCTTCGTGAGTTATTTGGATTTGGACTCAACATGTATAAAAACTTCCTTGTGTTATTATTATTTGAGAGTGATTGGTGAGGTGTGTGAAGGGAAAAGGGTACGTTTGGGTTCAGTTCGTTGCAGAGGTCACCCCCTTGCCCCAGCCTTGCATTCCGTGAGGTGCAAGACAGGAATTGGCAACCAGCAGTGTTTGCACATAAGGCAGTGAGCACACAGGCCTTGGCACTCAGCAGGGCTGGGAGCTGGAACCAGGGCATCTGGAGGCAGGTATCCCTGGGAGCCAGGCATCCCTGGGAGCCAGGCATCCCTGGGAGCCAGGCTCTCCTGCCTCCACATGTGCCTTCTGCGGAGCCAGCGCCGGTTGCATTCCCAGCTGGCATGGCATCCCTGAGACATGGCTGACTTCTGGCATTGAGAAACATCTAATTAGCTGTGCTGGGCTTTTAGCACTTACAACATGAAATCTGGTCATTTTCAAATTATTGCAGTTCCTACATGCCTTTTTCACCTTCTTTGATTTCCACGTTTGTGTTGGACTGTGCCTGTAGAGTAACCAGATCTGAAAATGTGTTAAACAAGCACAAACAAGGCTGAAACAAATGGAAACCAAGCACGCGTTCTAGTCTAAACAATCAGTGTATTTGTTTTGGGAATATTTTTATTTTGATTCTCTTTCCTGTTCTCATTTGAATATAAATTGTCTTGTGTGTTTGTTTTGGTTTTTTTAAATGCAAGTCCTACATGTGATAGTAAAATATTTGCAGGGAAATAACCTAACTAATGTGTAAAAAGCAGGGAAAGGAGAACAATCATAGAAGATGCAAAAGATACATTTTCTGCATATCTCCTTAAGGCAGAGCAAAGCATGTAAGCCAAGTATTTGCTGGTGGCTGTAGCATTATTTTTTTGGCTATAAGAAGTGCTCAGCTGGTTGTTTTTTTCCCTATAGTCAGTCTGCTTAAGCTTACATGGTGTGTTTCACCTAGCAGCAGTCTTAGAGCACTTATTAAGATGTCAGCCAGCCAGAATGTGTCCTAACTACCACTTTAGATATGTAGTGGACAAAAAACAAAGAAAAATATGAAGTTGGAGAGAGGAAAGGCAGATTTGCAAAGAGATGGGAACAGGAGATTTGAGATGGTGGTGTGATACTATTTTTTTAGTATTATTAATTTTGTGTTTTCTTACAATTTGGCTGCCTCTGTATGGCTGGAACCCCTTTCAAACTGGAAAACAGACTTGGTGATATAAAGAAAGCTGTATTTGTGGAGGATGACTGAGGTGGTGATTGATGTAGCTCAGTAAAGCTGCTGCTGCTTCAAAACCTCTTGTGTCCTGTTGACCTCAAGCAGCTGCACTAGAATGGCTGACCTCTTGTAGAGACTTCATTGCAGCTCCTCTCTAGGGTGTCCTCATGGATTTTCCTCTACTTTCCAGGAGTATCCTGGAAACTGAATAATCTAGTAGAAATTTAGATCCACTGAGCAGTCTGCAAATAAAGACACTGGCCTGGCTGCCTGAGAAGTGTGATTTGTCTGCTCTTGTCATAGAATGCAGCAAATGAAGAAGCGGTGACTCTTGATTCCTGAAAGACTTAGGGGTGTGTCTCATTTCTTAAATTGGTAGCACAAACAGGAAAAAATATCCCAGAAATGCTAAGATTAATCGTCTTTAACTAAAAATGAAGAAATTGCCCAAGGATTGTTCAGCTTGCATCTATTACAATGTGCTGCTTGTAAGGATAAAGTAATAACAACACAAGTCTTTCACCAGATTAGCATCCCATTTAGTCTGCAGGATGCTAGTCAGCACTACTGGGGTCTGCTAAGCTTTTGGAGCATGAAGGATTTGGGCTGCTGACAGCACCATCCATTGAGCACACCTGTATTGGTGTCACTATGGTCCAATGCCCTTAGTCAAGCTGAGCAGTCTTGAGTTGGTGTGTGGGAGAGCTGGATTATTCTGAAGCCTGGTGCATTCAGCAGTGTTTTTGTGCAAGTTTTCTGTTGTTTGAGACTTTGCGCTGGACTCCTTGATGGAAGAAACAGACCCGTCTTAAGGCAAGCAGGAGTGTAGGGATACCTCGGTGATGGGGTGTTGGAAAATTAGAGAAATAGAGCTGTTGTTCCCTTACAGGAAGCATTTTCTGTGTGGGCAAAGGAGCTGATCCTGTTCGTGTATCATCACACGCAGCAAGTGTTGTGCTGCTGCAGAGGTGTTGGAGCTGTCTGTTGTGCACTGGGGTTTGTCGGCGCAGATCCCACCCACAGCAGCCAGGCCAAGGTCTCGGTGTGGCCTGCAGTCACCTCTGTGCTGGCCTGGCAGGTGACCCCAAGCAGTGTCACGGTGTGTTCAAAAACATCCCGAATGTCCCCTTGAATAACATGTGCTAAGTAGACTAAAACCATGTGTTGGCACCTGCCCAAAGTGAAGGGCAGTGACTAACCACTCAAACACAGGGTTACTTTTGCCTTACGTTAGTGTGTTTCCTTAACAATTCTTCCCTTCCTCCCTCCATTCCAGAGCAAAGTGGGGCAGGTTAGTTGGAACCACTGATGGCTTGCAGGAGGAATGGAAGAGGAGCTCCCAAACTTGCAATGACTGCTTGAAGCATCTCTAAGAGATGTTCTGAGAGCAGAGAACCACAGATGATGGGCTGTCAGTTTCTTTTTCTCAGTTCATCCAATCCTGGGCTTTTTTTGCACTTAGTGAAGGACAGAAAAGGGTTTTCTGCTTTTTGCAAGCCTCAAGTAGCCTTCCATTTGTCTTCAGGAGGTTGATGGGCTTAAGTGTGATGTATAATAAACCTGCATATGAATGATGACAGTCGAATGCCTATTAATTTCATACACACTAGTGGAGAGGAACTGGCAAAATGTGAAGAAAAAACTCTGAGATGAGTGCAAGAGGCATGAAACGGTGCCATGCTAGCCAGCTCCATGTCTTCTGTCTGCTAAGGAAAGATGAAGCCCTCTGGGTATTTTAGCAAAAACAGCAGAAGCATCGGAAGACATTTGTGACTCTTAACACTTGTAATACAGTAAACTTAATGTAACATTTGTGGCACTGAAAGAACATGTTTCAGTACTGAGTTGAGTGTACATTTGTGTTGGAGATGGCCCAAAGATAAAAAAGTGCTTCTGCAGCACACCTTTGGTCTTGTGTTGTAGTTTCTTCTTGAAGAGAGAAGGAGAAATCGAGAGGAAAAGGACAGGCTGAGTAAATTGGACTTGGGTCTAGGTTCCAGACCTTTCAATACCTCTCTTGATGGGTTGTTGCTTAAGAAAAATTTGATTCCTTTGATTTTCTTACAAACTGCAACTCTGGGAGCAGGAAGGGATTCCTTCCTCTTTCCTCTGCTGATCACAGCCCCAAGCTTTGGCATTAACGGCCAGATAATGGTAGAGAGTTTTCCAAGCAAAAAAAAAAGTGCTCTGGGTGTCAATATTTGCTTTCTTCCTTTCTTTTCCAGAGGCTTTATTAAAAATAAATTGTTTTTTAAGCATGCAAAACACAACAAAACCACACAAAAACTCCACTTTGGGTTGCTTTTCTCCTCTTCCCCTGCAGAGGAAGAAGGCTGAGCTGCTCTCTCCAGCCCAGCACTCAGAGGGGGTAGCTCTGGAGCAGCCCTCAGGAGAAGGCAGAGCCTTGCTGTCAGCAGATGGTGCACTCATCGGGAATAGAAACGAGAAATACTTTCCAGAGAGTGTCTGGCACTATGGCAGCCTTGTCTGGAATCAGTTAGGAAGAGGACAAGGTCTTTGGTTGGTGTCTCCTTGCAATGTCAACTTTAGCTGGTTGGAAACATCCCAGCTCATACTCAGAAATGGTTCTGTCCCCAGAAAACTCTTTGTTATGATATCACTATTGGCTTTCGTCTACAAATTACTGTACAACTTAAATGTCAGAATTCAAAACTTGAAGTGCACAGGATTTGTGCAGCCAGAAGCACAACTGAAATTTAGTTTGGGCTCCTGGCAAGACTTGCTTTCACATTCATCAAGCTGACATTCAAACCAAAGAAGTAAAAATACAGCTAAAATATCAGGTGCCGTTGAATGCCTGGAGAAACTGTGACAGGAGTGCTGCTTTTCTTTCCCTCTTATAATCAAATTTATCTACACTTCTGAACAAACAGCTGCATGAAGTATTTAGTGGTTCTTTCTTTTTTCCCTTGGATCTGGTTTTGCATCTGAAACAAGCTGAGAGCTCAGCCAGCTTGGACAGGGTATTTGTGGCTTGTGAAAACCCTTTCATGCTTACGGTATCTGGGATGTCCAAATCCAGGCTCTAAAGCCTTGCTAGGCACCCCAGGTGTGTGAGTGAGCCAAACAGGAAAGATTCCAACTTCTAAAAGACGGTCTTGTCCAGTAGAGGCAATTCTCAGCTTCAGTCTTTTGTGACTTTTAATGTGGGGCAGTAACTCAGTTCCTGCCAATAGTAGGGCTTGCTTAGGACAGGTATGCCTAAGTGCTCTTCCTTTTCCGACTTCTCATCTTATAGCTCAACAGGATGAAAAAGCTGTCCCTGCTTTTGCCATCTGTCGTATTAAACCAGTTCTTAAACCAACTGTTGACATCTTAGTTGAAAATACTGTTTTTCTGAAGCTTTTTTCCTGCAGAGTGGGATCTTCTACCTTTCCTTTTCATGTTTTCTAGCCTCTTCTGCCTGGTGTTTTTAAATGCCCAATATTTGCTTCCTCTTCAGTGTCATGGTGTTGGGATGTGTTCTGTAGACCCCTCCTGTTGCAGTTTGTTTTGTTGCTGTTCTGCTTGGCACTTGTGAAGCTCAGCATGCCTGAGGTCAGCAGATGTTTTCAGATGCAGCTCTGCAGGAGAGGTCCATCCTCATGCCAGCTGCTTGAAGGGATTCCTTGCTCCTAAGTCATGCTTTTTCCCCCATGTTAGTTTGAGATGTCGAAGGAGGAATGTTTGATACCCTGTCTCAGACCCTCAGGTACCCACTTGGCAAGGAAAGGCCCTGGAGAAAATGGAGGATATGGACCATTACCTGCACGTCCTCTCCTATTTGTTTCCTGAAGATGGAGCCCTATTTATAGACAAACTTCACTGGTGTTCCCTCATGGGAGAAGGGAGGAGGAAGAAATGATACAACAGAACAACATCATTTTCTGTTCAGATGGGAAAAAACTAACAAAAGTCCCCAAGTAATTAGAAGGTGGAAGTGGGGCAGGATTTCAATTTGTGGGGCTTTTCCTTATCCAAAACTGTAGTTATTTTGGTTTTGGGTCATTGCCACAAACCAAAGGAGCACCAAAGGGGATTTTTACTTTTTTTTTTTTTCAGACATATTGGAGACATTGGGAAGGAAACTTTCAGTCATCTTCAAGGTTCTAGAAAAAAGAATGGGAAAGGGGAGGGGCAAAAGTGGCCCATACAGCAGAAATTGCTGCTAGCCCTGCTTCAGAAGAAAAATAACAATCCTGATAAAGGAGGGGGCATTGGAAAAAATACCCTAATATCATATTTTGTTCTCAAGTTTGTGTTCACATTGTCAGAAGTGGGAGCCGTGGTTTCTGCCTTAAGGGTGGCAAAACATGCTCTGTTCACATCCTTCTTTGTATTTTGCTGCTTTCAGGTAGAAACATCCCATGCTCAGCTGATTTTTGATGAAAAGATAAAGATGTTTTACACTTGAGAAGAGGGAAAATAAACATTTCCTCTCTTCTAGCGCTGATGCAATAAAGTGAGGTGTGTGTGGTTTAGAATGGGTGTGTAGCTAAAACAACTCAGTCACAAAAAGGGAGGATTAACTGTGATTGTAGAGCAGTGTGTGTCTTTGTCCTTGGTTTGGATTTGTCTCTGTTGTGCAGAGTTCAGGGTGAACTGCAGTAGGAATGTATTGCATGTGACATTTCACCTCGCCAAGCTGGAACCCGAAATAACAAGAATCATTTTTGCAGAATGAGACAGATAGGAAGGAAGAAGCATCATGGGAAGAATGCAATTTGTTGCAGTTCTTCTGCTTAGATTTTTCTCAGCTTTAACTAACTAATTACATGGGAAGTTTCTCTGGTTCCATGTATCATTTTGAATGGGAAGGGAGAGAAGTAGGATAGGCTGAAACACCAGGTCCAGGAGGTCCACCAACTGGATGGCTAATACACTTCAGGCTGGGGAGAAAGGATTTACAGGAGAGTTAACAACTTTCAGATCTTCTGAGGGATATTCTTGGTCTAGTGAATAAACTACCATGTACTTCTGGCTGTCATGACTCCAGATTAAGTACAGTAAGGGCATTTCACAGGTGGGTGGCTTCCAGCAGGAACATGAGGCATCTGTTTAAGCATCAGCCTTAGTTTTGAGCTCTGGTTCTTGGGCTTGAGACACTTCCAGTTGTGCTGATGCTTTCATTGGCAGAGAAGAAACATGATCTCATAAAACCTAGTGGGTAAGGGAGATTGTTTCTGTAAAATTGGATAGACCTGGTGTTGCCTGATAGGAGATTATGAATAAACCATCCAGCTTTCCGTGCAGTAGAAGCAACGAAACATTTGGATACTGGTGTACACAGGCAGTGAGGAAACTCTAAGTACTTTTCTGCCCATTGGCACAAGTGGAAGCGGAGCCTGGAGCATTTCTGCTGCCCTCATTCCATGCTGCTGCCTAGAAACCCAGAGGAGAGGAGGTAATCAAGGCAATGTCAGCCTGGGTCTAGGATTGTCCTGACTCCTGTGGTTCAGAACATGGCACAGTTACTCACAGGGACACCTGGGTTACTGCTAACAGGAGTGCAAAAGTGTTGGCAAAAGAGAGGGAATTTCTAGGCAATTCTGTCTGCCTTCTGCTTATTTGTGGAGTATTTAATCTGCCCTTCTTGCTAGGTTTTGCCTGTCTCTATTTGTATTTGTTGCCTGTTGCAAAGTGATGCCATGTAAAACCGGGAAATACTCCCCTGCAGGGTTTATGCTCTGCTGCACAGGAGGGGTGGGGCATGAATTAAAATATACTCTGTGGGCTGTGATCAGCATGAATGGCAGCGATCTCATCGGCGTGCTGGGGGCTTGTTGCATTTTTGTGTTTTCGCTGTGTTGCTGCTGGTGATGCTCTGCTGTTGTGAGCCAAGAAGTTAGGACTTGGGTTTGTAAACATGCATATTTCAGGAAGCAACCGTGTTATGAAAGAGGAAAGCCAGCCTCTGGAGAGGAGAAATTGAAGTATTGCTTCTGTGCTTTCAGAGTTCTCCCTTGTAACTTACCCTTCTGACCGAGGATGCAGATCTGGTACAGCAATGGTGTGGTTGTGTTTCCAGCTCACACGTGCAGTGCTGCTCCCTCTCTTTGCATGGAGAGCAGCACAGACACTTCTGTGTTGCATGGCTGGCTGGCTGAGCAGCCCCCAGGCCAGGATCCTTCCATCCATGCGAGCACACACCAGAACAGCAGGGTGTCTTGCACCATGGCCTGCTGCCGATGGGGCTGTTGGCCCTGCCACTCGTTCTAAATCCAAGTAGAATTGAACATATTTAAGTTTGTGTACAGTTCTGGTAGATGTCTGGCATAACATTCCAGGCTTGCAGCTGCACGGAATTTGAAAGCTAAGTTTTCCTTACATGTTGTATTCATATAAACTGTGTAAATTGTACTTTGAGGCTGATGAAAGTTAAAGTTTGGTAGTGCTTTGATTTGAATGTAGGTAATTTTCTTATGCCTGTAGACCTGGGTTACAAGCACAGTATTCTTAGTTTCATCAGGTGAAGCTTATGTGGGGGAATGTGAAAACCAGAGCATCAAAGTCCTTCAAACAATTCAAACTGAAAAAGAGAACAGAATTGCTTTTCTGACTGCTACTGCTTTGAACGATGATATTGTAATGGCACGTCAGTTGTTTGCATTAGATATGACATGCACCTTATCCATGTAATGTAACAGCAGCCAGAAACTTCTCCACCTGAGTACTTAATGCCTTACAGTAAAGTGCCTTGCAGACCCCTTATGTGTGTGATACGTTTTGCTATGTTTATTGTGTTTTCCAGTGTATTTGAAAAGGATCCCAATGGAGTTGATTCCACTGTGAGTTCTAACCACCGGACCAGAAATCTTCTGGAGTTCTCAGCTGTCCAGGAGTCCAGCACAGATCAGAAAATACCTGAGGGCATAATTCCCGAGAAGAGTAATAGGTGAGATGAAAACCTTTAACATTTTAGGTGGCAGAGGGCAGTGGTGCTTTTAGCCCTCACTGCCTTGCTCACCTTTTTGGCCAGTGCTCTTGCTTCTTTTACAGAGTACCTGAGTTTTAAACACAGTGTTTTGAAAGCTGCACAGTTTGCTTTTCAAATGAATATGGTGTTTTATCTGCCAGAGTAGATACACATAGAGCTTTAGAAGTGTACCCATGGCTGTGCTGCACAGTGTTGGGGAAGAGAGCATATCCACAAGTGCTTGTCACCAAGATTTTCAGGACCTTCTTCAGTTCATCTGTTTGCTTTTTTCCTCTGATCTATATTTTAGCTTGCATAGTTGTGATATTTGTCATATTATCTACCTCTTCTTACTTTTTAAGCTGGAATATTTATTTTCTTAGCTGCTCAAGAGAAGACTGGGGAAGTTCACGACTAAGAACACACTCTCAACTTAGCACTGTACTTTTTCATTTAAAAAAGTCAGAGTCCATCCTTGTGCTTATCCATTTTTTAATTAAATACTGGCTTTCAGGCTTCCTAGATCTCTAGCATGCAGTGCATAAGTGAACATATAATTGTCTCCAGATTGAAGTCTGGCTAATACAGCTCATGTTTTCCCCTTACAAGATTTATCCTAGACTGTCCCTTTCCAGTGGAGTGTTTTGGCTGGTTGAACAAAGCCAGGCACACATGTGCAGAAAGCCCTAATGTATTTTGCCATGCAGAAAGAAGGCAATAAATCAGGAGCATTTTAAGGCTGTAGCCATGGTGAGGGCTTTGTATCCTGTGTGGTACATTTCAGACCATGACCTATGGGACAGAAGAGTAGAGTGGTTCTCTTAGGAGGGTGTGCTTGTGCCTGTACCTCCTTTTCTTTCACTGTTTTACCCTGGGTTTGGCAAGCTGTGAGCTCTTTGCTGCATATTCTCCTTTATCAGTCCTAGATGCAGCAGACGGGAGAAGCAGACATGAAGTTGAAGAGAAAACTGGGAAAGAGAGGGCATGTGAATAAGGCTTTCATAAGCTCTTACAGCTGATTTTTCAGAAAGAAGTTGAGGTTCAGGAGCTACAAGTCTGTCAAAACCAAGAGGACTAAGGCTGTTACATTGATAACCTGTCAAGAGAAAAAACTACATTAGGTATTTGGTGATAAGTAGTTAACCCCTCAGGAGGCCCTGAGAGTATTACAGATGTTTGTACTGAGAAATACATGCTCCTTTTCAATTTTTATCAAAACCAAGCTAGATTCTGGAGACAGAGATGTAAATCCTCTCCAATCAATTGTAATATAGTTTGTGGTTGCTCGACTGTCATATAGCTTATGGTCTGTCTATCTGCATGGTTTTAGTGGATAATAAATGTAGTATTTCTGTAGCAAATCTTGCAGAGCTCTGGAATGAAAAAGAAAGTTGTGTCTGCAGAGATCACATAGTTTGCATACTATGAGGAATATTTTACAGACTACATATTCTATCAATATCTGGCCTTCTTGGGAAGAGATCCAACATCTGCTAATGCTCATCTGTCTTCCCTGCATTGAGAGCTGTCAGCCCCCTTTGAGGGATTGACTGAGAACATTGGATGTTTGATAGGAATTGCTACTCACCTGCTTCAGAGGTCTCACGGGAGCAGCTGTAACATTCGTGGGTCTGCTGGTGTTAGTGCTCATTCTCTGGATTTGGTCAAAGGGTCATGAAAAAGCTTTTTTAGGGACTTCTTGATGTGCTTTTCTTGATTTTTCCCAGGTTTGACCATTCTGTGTCTGATAACAAAGCACTAATGATAGTCTCAGAAGAACCACTGTTATATATTTCACCACCACCACCCCCCTGCCGGCCTCTGATCAACAGGACAGAGTCGCTGAGGTGAGCAAACCGCATTTTGTGAGCATTTAAAGTTTATTAGGAGCTGAATATCAATTCTGTGTTGGCTGAGTGCTGCTGGACTGCTGTGAATGATGTTGTTGTCCATTCATGGTGTTCATCCAGTACGTGACCAGTGTCTCATAAGTGTCTGCACTGTCCAATGTCTGCTGCTGTAAGGACAGATCCACTTGGATTTTTGTAATCTTTCCATGGTTTCAGTAAAGATTTTCACCACTCTTTTCACACTGGTCATTCGCAGTAACCAAATAACAGCTTTCTGATTGTCTGGGGGTTTTTCATGGCTTAAAAGAGAAATCACTTCATATGTAGAAATGTTAATTATTTGGAAATAAAGTCCAGCTAAAAGCCCTTTCCATCTGAATTATGTAGGAGATGGTCTTCTATTCTTCACCTTCTGATAGAAGCAGACTGAACCTGACATTGCAGATGTTCTTTGTTCACTGTTAGAAAACACGTAGCTCCACTTTTTCCATAGATATGGGTCACCTTATCTCCATTCTCTGTCCATTCTTCCTCTCAGATTTATGTGCCATAATTTAGCCTTAACCAATAATTTGTCTTGAATTGATCAACTTTTGATTTTAAATTTCAGTAGTCCTTCCAGTAATTTCAAAATTACTGTTCGTTGGGCAAAAGAAAGGACTGTATCTACTTTATGTGGGAACATCCATGAATCTAATACTTTTTAGATAATTCCTTACAAATTCCCTCATAAATTTAATCTTACAGTTGTATTTTATTATGCTTGTATTAAAAGTAAGTTATCGTAAGGTAAAATAATAGTAATCTTCAGTGTCTGTATAGTGGCTAAACTGTTGTATACAACTGAAATATTCTGCCAGCGTTGTCTGAAATCATGTTGATGCTGTGGGTTTTCCTAGGCTGACCCATGAACTCCGAGGGTGGGTGCACAGGCACGAGGTGGAGCGAACGAGGTCCCGAAGGCTGTCCAACAACCAGCAGCAGAAAGCACGAGTCACGCAGGTGCGCCCCTCCGTGCTCCTGCCTCAGTGGCCTGACAAGATAATTCCATGAAATGTTCTCCCTGACTTGTTTGCGCTTGTCATTATAGACAAAAGTAGCCATCGTGTTTGTAATTAGGGCAGCCAACACTTCCCATTTGAAATTGCTGGGTTTGGTTGATTATTACGTTGCCAAAGTTGTTCTTCCATTCCTGCTCTTGGATTCAGGGTTTTGAATTATTTTAGCAGCCATCAAAATAGCTTCTGCATTTTCTAAAATGAAATCAATAGTTATCCTTTTTATGGATTTTCTCTAAGGATAAGCAATTGCTTAATGGAGAGAAATACAACCTACAACACATTCATCTGACTCACTGTTAAGGGCCACAGCTGATTGGTTTTGTTGAAATATTTCTATTGTTTAAATTTTTGCTAGAGGGATTCGTTTTTTTTTTGTAAGGCTACAGAATTGTAGCCATATAGATATATGCGTGTGTATATATATATATATATGAGACTTGTGCTCATATTTTTATATATATATATATGAGACTTGTGCTGATATTTATATATATATATGAGACCTGTGCTCGTATTTTTATATATATATATATATATGAGACTTGTGCTCATATTTCCCATTTTTTAAAATCTTTTATCTACGTGGCACACTGATACCAAAGCTGAAATTAAGACAATGAATTTTCAAAGTATTTAATTTGATTAAAGATGGTACCAGCTTTAAAAGGAATTGAGCATTACAATGTGGGAAATGCTGCAGTTTTCTAGGGAAGAAGTGTTGTGTGTTAAACTTCAGATGCTTCTGTCTGGTGTCCAAAGCAGAATGGTAGAACATTTAGAACTGTTGTGTATGGTGCCAAGCTCCCTTTCTTGTCTCTGAATGTTGACTTCAAATTTGGCTGTATTAAAATCCTGCTGGTTTTGTTGTTCCAGCTTGATTGCTGACCATTTCAGTTTCTCATGTTTCACCAGTGGAAAATGCACATTTCTGGTGCAGAGCACTGATTAACCTCTGTACCCCATTCTGTATGTTATATTCTATGTAGTGGCAAACCAAGGAAATGCTTATTGGTTTCACTTTGTGTCATCTTTTCCTTCTTCCCCTTTTTCAGAGCTCCCTCAGTGACAAAGCAGATTCCCAGCTAATGGCCATGCCTTACACAGACACCAGTCTCAGGTAAAGAGGAACAGTTCCTTTGTTAGTGCTTTCTACTTAATAACCTAGTTTTTCACCAACAGTTGGTAAAGAATGCCCATTTTCATCTTGTCAGGATTCTAAAGCCACATGCAGCTACTTTTCTTGGACTAATTTGTCCCTTAGCAAATAACTGTTTCTAACTATTTATGTTACACTTAAAGGGACCCCTATATAATAGCTCCACTCTTCCAGGGTCTTTCTAGCCATGAGTTTTAAGAACATCCTTACTTTGCTCTCCAGAATCCCTTTCTAAACAGATCTGAATATTTAGGGAAAAACGGGGGGAACTGACTTGGGGCTATCTGTGAGAACATCGTTAGTTTGTAAGAAGGTTTCAGAGGGCCATGAATCTGGTAAGGGAAAGGTTTCTCTCTTTGTCTTCAGGAGTTGAGCCATTATAGCTAGCACCAAATTATGATGATGAACTTAAAGTACCATTATGTCTCATTTGCATTCTTTGTCTCCATCTGCTGATTTTTCTCTGCTGACTATTGGAGCACATTAATGCAGAGTTTCCTGATGTCCCCTGCCCACCCCTCCCCATAACCATCCTGTCCCTCTTCCTGGGGACAGGAAGTACTGGAGAGAAAAGATTAGGGAAACAAAATTTCTCTCTCCTGAGTTCTGTGTGAGACTGTTGAGGAAGCTGTCTGCTTTGAAGTGCCTAAGAGGAGTGTAAGAGCAGAATGGAGTATAAAGGGGACTTTCTGGTGAGAACACCACCTGAAATGTTGCTGTGGAAAGGAAGACAGCGGTGGCCTTTCTGTTTGCATTGCTGCTTTGAAAGCTGGATCAGCCTGGACGAAAAGAGCAAGCTGCAGGCAAATGTTACAGAAACCAGGCTGTCAAATCTTGCTATGTCTTGACTTACAAGAAAAAAAGAATAAGAAAAAGCTTTTTGAATTCTACAGGCAGATGAAGGATAGCTGTTTTAACCGAGCACTGATGAACAAGCCTCATGGCTTAAGGCAGTTTAACATACATGCTTGCATTACTCTGAAAAAAGTATATCTGGATTATTGGAAACAGTGTGCAACATCATGTAGCTCTGCATGGAATAATCTGTTGTGCTCTGAAGGAAGTGAGATTTTTTGGGGTTTTTTTTCAGATTAATGATGTTTATATGAACAGGACCAGTGAGTCATGGCAGCTGCATGCTGTGACTGTCCTGGAACTGCTAAGAACACAGAACAGACTTGCAGTTCCTCCCAGAGCCATCAGCTATTAGGTGCTCCATGAAATCGTAGAATCACGGAGTAGTTTAGGTTGTAAAGGACCTCAGGAGATCCCTAGTGCAACTTCCTACTCCAAGTAGGTTTAACTTCAGGTTTACTGAATGTCTCTGTTGGAAGAGGTGGTCTCCATCTCCATTGTAATCTCCGTCAGGAAGCTGAGGATTGAAAAGAAGTTCAGGGAAGTCAAAGCAGCGGAGGAAATAAATTTTAAGATGATTTCAAAGAAAATCTTTGTGCCTAATCTCTTTATAGTCTACGTAGCTTTCTTCAGAGGTGATTTTGTTGAGGGCTTCTGTAAGTGTGTTTCTTACGGCTTCAGGTATCAAAATGAGACTCTGCAGTTGTTTTCCTAAGTTTTGCACTATTAATATTGTGGTTTTTGATGCATAAAGCACTGTGTCCTGCCTCATTTCTTCCCAAAACAAGTCTATGTGCAACATCCCAATGCTCTGTGGTGCATAACAGAGTGTCCTTCAAAGTTTTAAAACAAACAAAAGACTTATTGATCTCCCAATAAAAGGCCAGGTTCAGCACCACTTTTGGCATACACAGTTTAATATGGACAATGATTGTCCATATGACTGTAAAATGGACAGTGATTGTTCTGCTTCTGATGAAGAAGAAAGCCTATCTCTCCCTCAATCAAGACACCCTTTGAGGGAAAGACAAAAGCCAGTTGCAACAGACTGGGCAGAAGTTAGATGAGAAGCACTAAAATGTAGCAGTTTAATATGACACTTCTTTGTAATATGCAAAGGTGTTACTAAAACGACTGATAGTTTCGCACCTGGTTTTGGCTTGGAAGTTCCTCCCTTCCTTTGGTGGAGGGGTCCATCGTGGTTATCAGAAGATGTTCAAAGGTAGATGCAATGTACGGCCTGTAATCCCCTGACATCGCTTGGTGTTCGATTTGTTACGTGACCAGGACAGCTTTATAAAGGCCCAGTGGTTTCCAAGAGCTTTGGAACAGTTTTCTCCCGTAGCTGGTTTTTAGGTCTCTCTGTGTCTCGTGGAGTGTGGGCGAGCACACAGATCTGTGGGCCCCGTGTCAGCTTTCAGGATGTGTTGTACCGAGCCGTGCGTGGGCGCCGTGCCTTTCATCGCAGCCCAGCTTCAGTGCTCTATCTCAGGGGTGGCTTGGTGGGCCTACGTGTTTTCATGAATGAGTAATCAAGCTCAAATTAGCTCCAGTCTTCATTTCCTGTGTATGAAGGATGGCAGCTGATTCCTCTCTTGCATAGTTGTGCAGAAGGGGATGTGTAGTGTAGAGCTGCCTGCTCCTGATCCCCCAGGATTTACACCCCCCAATCCTGTGAAAGGGCAACTGGCCTGGCAGCTGCCGTCCTTTGCTTGCAACAGGGCTCTGTTAGCAGTGGAGGAGAAGATAATGACAGCCTACTATTACTGCTGCTTGAGAAAGTCACTTGATGATAGATTTGTGCCTTGTTATATTTTAGAAACGTACTAAAATAGTCTAAATTAACCCCCCCCCAGTTCAAAACCCGGGTCAGCAGAAGACAGCTTGGGAGGGGAGGGACAGCCTGATCAGTGTCCTTGCCGCAAACACAGTGTGCTATTAAAGTGGGGGTAATTAAAATGACAGGTTGAAAGTCCAGCTAATGGTTTCCCTGAGAACAGCTTTCCAGTGTGATTAAATAAGTTATTTTGGAGTGGGATTGGGGAAGTATAAATGATAGCAGTATATGCTAGGAATTTCTCACCTTTCCAAGATAAACAGTGGATGAGTACCATGATTGTAGGACTTGCCAGTGTTTTGGCTTAGAATGGTTTAGAGCATCTTTTCCTTGTGTCTGCTATGTGTCAGGTGAGAACCGTGGAAAAGATAAGCCAGAATTA
The DNA here is from genome assembly GCA_013397865.1 of Struthidea cinerea. Taxonomy (NCBI): domain Eukaryota; kingdom Metazoa; phylum Chordata; class Aves; order Passeriformes; family Corcoracidae; genus Struthidea; species Struthidea cinerea. Next base: position 2,276,412 of record VZTI01002657.1, read on the forward strand.
TGTGAATATCTTATTTTTGCTCCTCTGTCTAAATTGAAAATCAAGAGCAAATCTTTGGGTTGACCAGGGGAAAAATCTTTGAGTTGACCGGTGGACATAGCAGAAAAAAAAAGGGTGGGTGAGAGAGAAGGTGGATTTGCCATTTGACAGTAAATTAAAAGCTCTGTTTATGCTTACCTTTGCTCTTCTTTCCGTTTCAGTGGTTTGGATTCTTAGCAGTAAAAGAAATTTATTAAATTATTAAATGGTTTGATATTTTATTTCAGAATGACATTTCATCCTAAAATTTATTTTCAGAAGTCATCACAGTTTTTCAGACACTTTAGATTGAAGCTTTTTTTTCCTGTTGAGCTAGCAGACAGATTTTTGCTGGCCTCAGAAGCACAAACAAAAACAAATCTGGAAGTCTTTGCCACAGTAAGACCTTTGAAGCACGTTGAACTTTCAAAAAGTACTGAGTAGTTTCATTGTCTTCACCTGTGTTCTGTGTACCTCATGCTCCTCTCGGTGGATGAAGAGCTGCAGTTACTTTAAAAAGCAGGTCGTCAAAGTCACTGTCTCACTGAAATTAACTGTCTTGTCTAAAATAATTACCTTTGCCCTTCTTTATTTCAGCAGGAACTCAGGGAATGAGCTGCAAGTGTATTATGCCTCTCCGAGAAGCTATCAAGACTTTTTTGAAGCAATTCACCGAAGGGAGGATACATTCTATGTGGTGTCATTCCGCAGAGTAAGTGTAGCAGCGGGTGCTGCTGGCCTATTATGTGTAAGACTGCTTCTAACAGACATACAAAAGATGACTTAATCAAAGGTGAAGGTAAATTTGTTTCTTTTGTAATAATGCTTCTGTATATCCTTTACAGTAACATGGCCAGATCATGATCTTTGCAAAATATGCCCATCACGCTGGGAATGGATAGAGCTTTGCAGAAAACATTGTAGTGCCAGGGCAAGACAGCCCAAAATTGCGTGAACCCTGTGGTTAAACGCACATTACAGCTATGTAATAGCGGTACAAACCTTTTGTGCTTCTGGGTGTAGAAATAAATGTACCCTCTGCACAAATTATTACTGTTAACATAATACATTCTATCTTCACCTAAAACTCCTGCATTTGCAGTTTTATGTGTCACATATCGCAGCTGTACAGGACTGTGTGTAGGGCCACAATTTTTCTGCTGTTTTGTGACTTGTAAGTTGAGACAGATGAGCAGGTCTGCTTTCTGTGCTGAGATACAGCAGAGGCTTGTGCTGCAGCTTTGTCAGGCACAGCCTCACATCTGCAGTGCAGTTAGTGACAGTAAAAGCTGTTATAAAATGGAATTTCAGGTGTCTGATGGCACTTTCTGCTCTGCAAGCCTGACTGGTGTTGAAGCCAGGACAGCTGCAGTAGTGAGAAGCTGATTGGGGTCTGGTGATGGAAGTGATCAAGGCAAACAGTGCTTGAAACACCAACCTGGGGCTGGAGGAGTTTATTCCCTCCCTTTTGCAGAGGTCTTGGTGAGTCATTAGATCCGTCTATAATGCACATCTGTCCCTGGGCTGAGCCTGGGCTCTTGGCTTGCTGAGCCTCCTGCCCTGCCATTTTGCATTTGGGGTGTTAGATGAGAATTGTTCTGTGCGTGTTCACACCCAGCCATGATCCTCCCAGGACCCTGCAAAGCTCCATTTGTTTCCTCTTCGAAGGAGTGTCCTGAGAGGGGTCCCAAGGTGGTGGGGGACCAGTAGTGGCCACGACAACAGCTCGTCCAGCTATAGTCAGTTCTGTGTAAGAGCACACAGATAATCATAACTAGTTTTAGCAGTTTCTGTGTTGTCATAATTCTACCAATCTATACATGCCGTAGGTAATACATCTCTGTTCCACCTGGTACACAGCAAGTTTCTTAATTTGTGAGATGCAGGTCTGTGGAAAAGGTTCAGGCGAAATAAAAATAGCGGTGCTCTTCTTAGGATTAAGGTTTTATGCTGAGTAAAAATATGAGGTTAGTTTCCAGTCTTGGGATTACTGGGTTGTGTCACAAGGCTGGAATTTTGTTATTAAATGCTTGGCATGTTCTGCTGTTCTTTCAGCTAGCAACACAAATATAGCCAGCACCAGGCTCCACATATCCTGAGGATGAGGAGAAGGGAGCAGAGAATAAAAGTTTTCCTGGAAACTCAGAACACAAAGCAGAACAGTGTTGGTAGAGGTCTGCATTTGGGGCCATTGCTCCAGCCCACCTGAATGCGTTTACGTGTCCATCGGTCCTGTTTACACGGTCGGGTTAATGACCTGGAAGTTGTCAGCTCTCATTTCAAGTTGCAGAGCTGTCCTTGGAAACTATGTGCCTTGTGCCACAGAATCCCTACAGCTTGGCCCTGCACTCTTGCAGGGAGAGGTGCGGAGGCCTTTTAAACCCATCTATGAAGTTTATTTGGTAGCAAAGCTTTTGGTATTTCTGTTTTATGAATGAAATGTCCTCAAATAGAAGGCAGTTTTATACATTACCTCATTTATTGTTTTAACAGGGCAAATCTGATCTAGCAGCAAGCTCTGCCCTGAGGCACTTTTAAATGACTTGCTTGGATTCTTTTGTGAGTGCAGAAGAAAGGACTCCTGCACAGCCCGAGGGGTGCCATCAGCAGGGCCCCAGCCTGGGAGGTGCCCTTTCACCTCCTCCTGGGGATTGCTGACTTCATTTTCTCTGGACCACAGCTCCCTTTTCACTGATGATTAGGAGCTGAGAGGGGGACTGATTCCTCCTCAGTTTGTTCCACAGTTCACTGGTGTTGCTTGCGCTTGTCCAAGTGAGGAGCCAAGGCCTGGAGATGAAAGGTTTTGTTCTCCTCACTCTCGGTTTGCCATGCAGGCACTCCCCCATACTTAATAAGCTGTTAACAGCCCTATAACATAACAGAGCAAGAATCATCCAGTTAAAAGTTCCAGGGAGTGGGTGGTTCTGGTGGTAGCATGCTCCGAGTGGAAGGTGGGACTGTGGATCTCAGGAGATCCCTTCCAACTGGTGACCCTGGATCCTCTGTTGCCGTTTTCTGCTCTGTGTGCAGCCTGACAAACCCCAGCATTTCCCCTGGATGCATGTGATAAAATGTAACATTTTTTGTGTGTTCTCACTTGCACTACAGGAGCTGTGCCCCGAGTTCCTTGGATTTGCTAGAAAATGGGATTTGCTAGGGCTACCCATGCCTCTTACATGGTAGGACTCAGCCAAGGCTTGTGGAAATGCAGGGTTGGGAAGCAAAGCTCTCACACACTGCGTGTTCTTCTGGTGATGCTTGATACCTGTAAAACTGAGATTCCCATGATCTCATAGATGTTATTTTCTTTCCTTGCCTTGGAAGGCTTGCAGGTCTACATATTTACAGTTGAAAATTACATGGGTTTTTTTTCCTTTTTAAGGAGGAGGGAGGAAAATGAAGTAGCATTTGGATCAGCTAAGTCCATACAAGAAGCAGGGCTTTTGCTCTGGGTGTCTAAAGAAATTAATTTACTGCTATTATCAGGGGAATCTGTAATGTCATTTTTAAACAGGAAGGGTCTGCTGCTCTGCCAACAGCTTTGATTTCTGCTCTGTAACGTCTGTGATATCAAGTCTGCTTAATGTCCTCTAAAACCCCAGAGGAGCATGGATACAAAACTCGAGTTGGTGGATCTGAGGTGCTCTGTTAGCAGGGAACAGACACCTGGCTGCCTCTCTGTAAGCCTGGCACCCACACAGCTGTCTCTCAGAGCTCACATCTGTTTTGCCACAAAGTACTCAGGCCTTGAGATTGTTTCTAGAATTACCTGAGTAGCTAGCTTAATTTGAAAAGTAATTAAGTAAATCACTGGAGAAAACAAATCCCTTCCAATTTACTTTGGCCTGTATATGCTGCTTCAGATCATTCCACTCTTGTGGGATTAGGATCAGAATCCCCACAACTTGGAATGATTGAGCAGTAGATTTCCCCATCCTGGAAGGTTCACTCAGCGACCCTTTGATGACATCTCTGCAGACTTATTTAAGGACAGTGACACTTTTTAGGTCAAGACTGTAATTACTATTCTTAAGGAAAATATAAAGTTTGATTCACCTGGGAAATTCAGAGGACTTCTGGCATTTCATCTCACTACTTTCTCTATTTCAAAGCATAAATATCTCCTAATATCAAAGTGTGCCTGTCGCTGTGAGCGGCACTAACGGCGAGAGACGGCACGACAAGTTCAGGAGAAATAATAACTCATTTCTTTAATTATAAATCAGTTTATATAACTTGAGTCGCCAGCATGGCATAAGGTCATTGGTCACCGACCATCCGCCTCCCGTACCGGTTGGCTAAAACCTTTCAGAATATTTTTCCTAGACAATATCATAACAATACTACACAACAACTGCAGGTGCAAGATAGAGAAAGTTTGCTTACAGAACTGTAGCACGGTTTTTCATCGTTTCTGTGAGAAACAGAGCTCTCACAGAGTGCTGCAGAAAGCTGGAAAATTTCTCTGCTAACACATTTCAGTGTTCACATGTGCCACTTGCATTTATTGCAGTGCATATACAGCATCTGCAGTAGAATGCAGTAAAAAGTAGATAGTAAATAGTGATTCTGTTTGTTAGGGCGAGAGTGATGCTGGCCCTGTGGGATTCAATGGCAAAGCCTTTACCAACTTCTGTAAGACCAGAATTTTGCTTTATAAATTTCTGGTTCAGTGCTGTAAACCATAGAGCTTCAAGGAAACCTCTTATTATGAAAGTGAATTTCTGATCCTGCAAGCCAACATCTGCAGTAAGCATTTAAGGGTTTCTCAAGTTGTGCAAAAAATCTTTTGCTGAAATGATTAATCCAAATTTCAATCAGAACTTCTGTTCTTTCTTTGTTTGCTAGGAATAAAAATGTCTAGGTTGTGATGTGCTTCTGTTGGTAATAAGCCTGTGCTGTGCTAATTGTATTTGGGATGATATAATTGTATTTGGGATGTTTTATTACTTTCAGGAAGCAGGAGATTATGAAGTCTGGCTTTGACATGCTTGTGCAGCAGCAGTTTGCTGTGCTGCACACACTTCTGGCAACAATAATTTGAATGTATTCAGAGAGTGCGAGGCAGGTTCCAGCTCACTGCACTCCTGATGCCATCTACATCCTGCAGGCAAAACTGCTTTATAAGAAGTTGGCTTCAGATGGTGTTTCACAGGCAGAAATTCAGTCCTAACATATACTTTCCTCCTAGTTTGTTGTACTTGACAATGGGTGGTTTTTACTGAACATGGAGTTTGCTGCTGTTGACTTTTTTGCGGATTTTTGTAGGCTGGGACGTGTAATTTGGTGTTTCATTCAGATAAATTGATTAGACCCACATAGTCCTGCTGCCCCTACAGACAGAGCAGCTATTCTCTATGTTTGGGTCCTGTGGGTTTGCAACTGCTGCAAGTTAACTTACAGATTTTTGAAAGCTTTTACAAGCTCCCCTTTTTCCTGGGGAGCCTGACCTTAGCTAATCAGAGGAAAAAAGTTACTTTATCCCAGGATTGTAGGATTTTAAGATCTTGTCCTATATTTTATACACATGCTGAGAATAATATGTGGTAAAAGAACTGAGGCTCAGGGCATAGTATCCATGATAAAATTGCCTGTCCTTTTCAGAGCAGAGGTCACCCTTTAGCCTGTCTTCTCTGTGAGGCCAGTTCTTGCCTCTCTGGGAGAATTTGAGGAAGCGAACAGTGTGTGTGTGATTGTGCTTCAGCATGCCCTGAAGCTCAGTGAGTCAGCCTCTGTCAAGCTACAGCTGTATTTGACTTTCAAATTTGAAAATCCATTATGAAAACCTCCTGTTTCCATCTGAGTGTTGATAGTGAAAGTTAAGTCTGGCCTGCTGCATTCTTTATTAGAGGTTCCCTCTTTTCTGGCTAAACTTTGGATTCTTTCTGTGTCAGGGAATTTTCTCCTTCCAGATCCCTGGTCCCTATGAAAACAATGAAGCCAGCTTTCCTTCTGGTCTTTCTTGAACTGTCGTCCTTTCTGATACGGAATATTTCAGGTAGTTGGGGATCAGGGAGAGGTGACTTTCAAAGGGACTGAGAGGCGGTGGGGAGAAAGTTTCTCTGTGTTCTTCCTGTTACTCAGCTGGGGAAGATGGTGCCCTTGGTAGCATCTTAGAGCTTAGTTTAAAAACCTCCAGAGAGAAATGTAATAATCTAAAATTAAGTCTAAAAATGTATGTTGGTCTGTAGAACACAAATAGCCTCAGTCCTGGGATTCTCAAAATACTTGTGTATGAGAACAATACAACTGCAAGTTAGGTAAAAGGAAGCTCAAAAGAAGTTAATTTAGATTTGTAGCTGAAGGCCAGCAATTCTTTAAAAAGTGTTTCTATCAATGCCTTGTAATATTTTCCAGCAAACCTGACTGTGTCATCATTTGTCACCATAAGGACATCCTTTGGGGAGTGAAGCAGCAAAGAGCTCTGTGTGTGCTGTGGAGAGCAAGCAGGCTGAGAGGAGGGGGAGGAGAAGGAGCCAGGCAGTGAGACACCCCAGATGTGTAGGGGTGGAAGGCAGAGAGGAGCAGCCACAAGTGCCAGCTGCAGTGCAGCATCTCCTGCAGCCTCCTGGCTCAGCCAGATGCAAACAGTGGGTAGGAGGGACCAGAACAGCAATGCAGAACGGTGTTTCTGAGAAGGGAGGTAATGCCTCTCACATCAAGTGGGGTTTTGTTTCCTTTGTTCTGTTCCTAGCTCCTACTTGGAGAGCTGCTCCTACTTGGGAATCTATTCCAAGGCATTTTGGAAGCAAAGTCTTAGTTGCTCTGATTTTTATCTCCTTGGCTCCCTTTGAACCCCAGTGTCCTCCAAATAAAATTGAGAATGGATGTGGTGTTGAGGACAGATGTGTAAGCAGAGGCAGAAAAGTCAACTCGAATATGGCATGAAGCAAAAGCTCCTCTTGGATTTTGTGTGTATAGTCTTGATTCGTTTGTCCTCTCTATGGTTGCTGGAACTTCATGAATCGTATTAATGCCGTCACTGAACTTCTTTCAGCTTTACATGTCCCAGATCTAACTAATACTTTGTTATTTTTAAACTAGTATTTGGAAGGACAACATACACTGCAGATAATTATAGTGAAAATAAAACATGCTGCAAAAAAAGTCTCCAGAACCCAAAGTGGTTGCAGGCAGACGTGACCAGTAATAGCATACATGTATTTAAAATGTGCTGCGTGCTTGAGAGACAAAGAGTTGTGGGCAAGAAGGAAAGGAAGATTGTTGGTTTTGGAAAACCTCTGTAAAAGACCCACTGTTTATGAAATTGGTGTGGGCATAGGCTAGAGAAGTATAACTGGGAAGTGTGGGAGGAAGATGTGATTATAAAGTGGGAATGGTCTCAGCGAAGGATGTGTCAGCAGTATCTCACTTAATGAGAGTCCAGAACAGCACTTAATAAGAGTACAGAACAGACAATTGCTACCAACGAAGTGAGCAGGAGCACAGGTTTATCCACAAACAATTAATGTGTGTTCAATTAGAGCAGGTGGTGAAAATATGCAGCTCTGAAGCAGTTCTCTTCCTTCAGGAAATAACCCAAGTTCAATAATGCATTAATAATAGTTTAATTATGCCAGACAATAATGCATCTTTCTTTAGTGATAGCATGGTATTCATTGAAGAAAGTTTTGCTCAGATTATTCTGAACAGTTTCCAGAAGGGAACGATGGGCTCTTGCTTATGATCTGTAGCAGTATTTAATTATGGGATCGATGCTGGCCGAGCCCTAACTGTACAGAGACATAAATGATACCTTCAGCTCTGGAACTGCAGTAGCCAGTAAGACATTGACTTGGATTTGGTGGGAATGAACTGCTTGAAAAAATGAGCTTCATGATCCTTCATTTGCCTTGAATGATAGTACATGCAGAGAGCACTTTAAAATACTTGTGGTTGCTTTTTCAGTTGTACTTCACACTTCCACAGCTTCAGACTAGTGATTTTTTTTCTGTTCAGTTTTTCTATCTGACACTCTAGGCAAAGTCTGTATAAAAGTAAAGCACACAGAATTGAGATGGTTTTGGTTTCATTAGATAGTGTCCTACCTTTTAGCAAATGTTAATCATTACAGTATTACATTTGAGACCATTATTTAAAATCTTAGGCACACTTTTAGAGTTAATTCTGGTCAGATGAAGTTATTTGCTTCCAGTTTGAATTAATCCTTCTGCCAGATTTTTAGCTGGACAGCACACAAAGCTTATTTTATGAAGTAAGAGCCCAGGTGCTGTTATGAGTGTGTGCAGATTATCATCACCTCCCACTGGACCGAACAGAACTCTTGCAGCTTCCAGGTTTTATTTTTAAATAGCTGACACTCCTAGGACCAGAAGTGTGATAGAATTAACTGTACATTTTTATCTTTAAACTGGCTTTGAAACTGCTTGAAACTGGAACATAAAACTTGTTTTCAACTTCTGTGTCTCCTAGTTGCTTGTGGTCTGTCTACTGGGATGGTAATGGGTGTGAGAAGAGCTCATTTTGCCTCGTGCCTGGCATGGCTTGCTCCTCACCATGCAGTTGCATAAACTCCAGTTTTGCCAGCACATTTGATAGAGGCTGTCGAGCTTTGCGTTAGTGACTAAGAGCTTGGAATGCCGTGGGCTAAGCTGAGAGATCCTTCACGCTGGAAACCACTGTTCAGGAAATCCTCTTTGTGTTTTGATTGCAAATGTTAAAATGTGCCTGTGAATAGTTCTGGTGCTTGAAGGTGCTTTTCATGAAGGGAAGGCAAAGCTGTGCAGGAGGGGCACGTGCGCAGCTCAAACAGCGCGTTACACCATGAGGATGCCACGGAGAAGTGGCCTTCCTCTTAAATGCCGTGGGCCACTGCCCTTGGAGCTCACTGGCAGAGTGCCACCAAGCATTGCATAAGTGATTGTTATTGCTCCTTGGTTTCGTGATTATCCAAAATAAGGTTTCAAGTGTCAGCTGTCTCCAAGAGGGTTCTATCCAATATGAGGAAGGCAGTCTGAGCTGTGCTCAGAGAGGTCGCGCTGTGTGAGGAAGGTACACAGGCCTCTGGATCTGAATCCCGCCGGGCTCCTGTGTGTTAAACAATGCTCTAGAGACTCTAGAAGTGCACATTCCCAAGCTGTTCCTCAGTGTGGAGATTCTTAGGTTGAGTCACTTGTTAACATCTGGGAGGCCCTTGTTTAATCTCCTTTCCAGGAAATCAGCGTGGAGCTCTTCTCCTTTCTAAAAACAGTCCTGAGCCCTTGGACTTGGAGTTTTTCATCAGGAACTCAGCAGGTAATCAGTGGGCAGGTGACTCCTGGAAAAGGTGGCTGAAAAGAAACCATTTTGCTGTCTCTGGTAGTCTGGGACCAGCATCTCCAGAAGGGCATCCCCTTAACATCAGGGAAGCAACACTGTGGGTTTCTCTTTGTTGTTGCTGGACCATCTGTTTAGCATTTGCTAACCAGCTGCAAGCTTTAACTCTCCAGCAGGCAGCAGAGGTGCTGCATACAATCCAGGCATGAAGTTTCCTGACTTCTCAAGCTCAGTTTCCGAAGTGCCAACCTAGAGAAACGTGTACAAAAGTGAAACTGGACGTAAACGTGCCGTCATTTGGACAAAAGCAAGAGATGCAGCAGTTTGCTTGGTGTAAAATTTTGGCAAAAGCAGGTAATTGCACCTCTAGGTGAGTAAGAAAAAGTGTAAAGAACTACATTTACACAAGCAGAAAGGAACTTTAGGTTCAGGCTAAACACAGGTGTGGTTCTACAAATGCTGAAAAATGTTGTGGAGCCAGCTGGGTAAACGGCAATGTCATGAAAGGTATTTCCATTTCAGGGTAGAGTTGGTTAATGTTGGCTTGGTATGGCAGTCCAGGAGGAGGATATTGCCCACACCATGGCACTTGTCAAAAGGATGTAAGAAATGCATTTAAAAAGAATGTATGTCCCTCAGTCTCATTGTCATGCACACATGCATGTAAAGAGTGCAGCATAGGCCAGAGAGAAGAACCTGACATCCTGTAAGTTCTCGAATAATTACCTTTTAATTCCCTACAGCACTCCATCCGTCCTCTGCTCTCCTGGCAGTTCTAACCATCACTGTCCAGCAGAGTAGAACCTCTACCCGTGGATCAAAACTGACACCCTTATGACTTAGTTTCTCCAAATCTTGATGGTTGATTAGAGAGTTTACCTGTTTGCTTGTAAAAGTCACTTCCAGTACCTTAATTCTCACAGGAAATAGGCATCTTAGAACAAGACTGGTGTGGATTAAAAGAAGGAAACCAGAACCCTGTACCTCAGCTGTGGCACCTTCTGTCCGATTCTGTTACAAATCACCTCTACCTGCTTGTAGCGCTTTTTCTGTTTGAAAATGTCCTGACAAAGCCCTGATGCAGCTGCCTTGGCTTGTAGGAAGTTACAGTGTTCAATCTGGCCCATCAGATGATGTGTTGCTGTGCTCCTGGTCTGGGTTTCCCTCCCAGTAATGGCATGTGCAGTTGTTAACAGGGCTGTGTGTGCTCTTGGTGCGCTTACAAACAGATCTGTGTGGGATCAGAGGGAGAGGGGGAAATGATCTGCAGCCTGGGGACTGTCTGGAGTTCACTTGCCTTTGTGTGGGTCAGGGGTAGCTCTGCAGAGCCAGAAGAGGGTCAGAGGGCGAGAGGGAATGGAAATGAAAGGGAACACATCCACCAGGAGGAAGTAGCCTCAGGCTCTTGCTCTTCTGTAGGCCTGCACATTAAGAGCCTGATAAGGTATTTTTGTTGATGAGTTGGGGTAATAAAGACAGTTGTGACTACACATATTAAACTGGTTAATGACAAGCTGAGTGACCCTCCAGCTAGAAGAGAAGATTTGGATTGGTGCCTTCAGGGTGCTCAGTACCTCTGATATTTTGCAGAAATTGTGGTGTGTCCAAGACGTTCAATCTTTTTGTGTAGAATTAAAACCAGTACGGGAGTAAGAAAAAAGGGGAGGGTTCATATGGAAGCCTAATTCAGGTGGTTAAAAAAGTGCCCATGCAATCGATGCTATCCATGTAGTGAAATCAATTATTTTGCCATATTATTTGTACCCTCAGTGTCTAAGAGAACACTGATGTATGTACTCACCTAAAACCTTTCATGCATCATTCCTCACATCTTTATTCTATTATTAGAATTCCGGTAGAGCTTTCTTTGACCTGAAAGTCCCCTGTATTTTGAAATAAAAAAGCTGGAAACTCCAACTGGTTTGGTGAAATGTTGTCAATGGGGCATTTCATTTTTAAAACCCACATTTATGAAAACAGAGCTTCTGTGGTTCTCTGATACGGTTGCATCATACTTTGCAGAATATTTGTAGAAAATGTTGAAATTAACTCGAGACTTCTTGTTCCACAAGAAAAATGTACATAATTAGAACACTTGAAGGCAAAAGCATTTTTCTGTAGTTCTAGATGTCTTAAGTTACTGGCACGTGTCAAGTGAGAAGTGCACTGATAAAGGCTTAGGTTTGCTTAATTTGCAGTGTTCCTCTCATACTTCTGGTTTTTTTCCTTAATTTCATTTCATCTGGCTTCTTTCTTAACTCATTTCACAGATTGCTGTAGCTACTTTATGGACTACCAGGCACCACAAATTCTCAAGCACCGCTCAAGGCTCCTTCTTTGCTTAATGGAGGCAGAAAAGCTCTTCTCAATTTTCCCCACCTATCCCAAACACTTACCATTGCGTGGACTGGATTTCCTTCCAGAGATGCCTTTCCTTCTGTATATTTTAAAGAGAGCCCAGACAGCTCTGTGAGACAGCTAAAGCTGGAAAAAATTAATCTCACCCTGAGTGGGGAGATGAAAGGCTTCTATTTGCTCGAGTCGTTATGTTCTAAATGTGGTGGAGAGCTGGCAAGTACTGATAGAAGAAAACATATTACTCTGCAGGAAGAGAGACAGGCCCAGCCTGAAAGCCATAGCCTGATGTTTTCTGAGTAGCATGCAAGCAAGCATCTCCACGTTTTTGTCTTCCCAAAGCTGACCTTTCCCTCTCTTTTATCTAATCTGGTGCCTGTGATCTTGCTAATTCAATTGCTGTGGCAGACAGGCAGTAACTCACAGGCACAGTCACGAGATGGACAAGCAGCATGATGCTCATGCACCAGTTTATACCTCTGTTTATCCATTATCAGGCTTCAGACCAGGATCCAAGCAAACTGTTGTCACAAGACAAAGCTTTTTCTGTGGAAACTGCTGTTTTCTACAAGCTGTACGATGGACAAGTGCAGGTGGCTTGTGTGATGGCTTGTACAGCACTGCAGTACTCTCACACTGTTCAAAACTGGATGATTTCTTCCCTAGCTACACGAGCAGATCCCAGGACTTTTTAAGGGTAAAGACCAGTGAGTCATTTACATGGTTTTCCACCACCAGAAAGGAGGATTCCTGTTGTCCATGCCAGTTCCTTGGCTGTTCATACTCTGGTCAGATCCCTCCCTGGGCCATTTTATTGTCTTGCTGGGAAAACAGCCTGAGGAGTTCAGGGGACTGTCAAGAGAGTCTGACAATTGCCAGAGGCTGGCAGGGAAGGAGAAAGAACCCTCCTGTTTTAGGTGGTCATGGGGATCAGATTGCTCAGGGTATGCCATTCTGAAGTGCACTTAAGGTAGCTTGGGGGTGATTAAGGACGAATCCTCAATGTCAGGCATCAAACATCCCTTTTGCTTCCAAGTATGAGTTAATCATGTACCTTATATATGCTTTTAAGACCGTTTTCCATCAGATTGTTTTCTTGTATTGGTTTGAGTGGTTCTTTTTAGGGGGTAATGCTAAGTGTTTATAGTCCTTTTTCCCTTATAAAATGATCTCTGTTTCTAAAACTGATTTACATCTTCCTCAGCAAGACTAGAAATTCAAACAGAGCAGACATTTGGCAAAATATCTGGACTCAGAACTGAGATTTAGAAGTGAAACTTAGAAGTGAAACTTAGCTACAAATGTGAAAAGGAGAAAGCTCATCAGGCTGGGCTAAATACAAACCAATAAGCAAAAAAAAGAAAGGAAACTTCATCTTCATTCTCTCTTAACTGAGATTATTAGTAACAGAGGCAATAACTTCTTTAACATTATTATATTGGATATCTCTGTAATTAGAAGAAGCTATTAATAGTTGATGAATCCTTAGCCATACAGATGTCCCGGGATCTGCAGAATGAGAAACATCTTTCCAACAAGCAGCTGTAATGCAATACACATTGCACAGCTTAAAACGTTGCCATCAAATTTGGATTCAGCCCACTGCATCCTCACGTTAAAACCTAGTTGCCTGCACCAACATTTTGGGGAAAACAGAAGGCAGCTCGGATTTGGAGCCCCAGCCATGGCCTGCGCGTGCCAGACCACCGTCCAGCCATCGGCAGCCCAGGAACTTTGCCTGTCCCTGCTGCCAAGATGTGCAGAGACCCACCCCGGTCTGAGCTGAAGTCGTTGCAGAGCTCTGGGTAAATCTGGGGGTTCAGGCAAAAATGCAACTGACTGCTGACTGAGAAGAGCGTTTATTTCTGTGTTATCTGGGTGTGTTTCTTTCCTTATGTCCCGTGTTGCTTTATTCTTGTGGGTTTGGCGGTGGCACTTGCATTGTGGCTGATTATGCTTATATAAAGGTATTATTTTATTCATCTTTGACATAGTGGGGAAGGAGGGGGAAACCACTTTCAGTAGTAAAATCAGAGGAGAGAAAATGGCAGATCCGTAGAGAAGAAAGAGCCCCCAATTCTTTAGGTTCCACAGAAAGGTGCTTTCAAAGCCACTTTACCCAGCAGGTACTGACAATGCAAATGAGACCTATGTTTTTAAAACCAGGTCAAAGGCAGTTTAGTAAAAGTAATAAACACGTGCCTGTGTTTATAAAACAGCTTTCTGCCCGTGACCTAAAACGTCATTTCTTGCCACTGCTTGGGAGGTGATTGCCTCCATCTCAGTGGAGTTCGCTTCATAGAGGTTTAAAGAGAAATTCAGGTACCCTGAGCATATGAGACTAAAGGATGGAGGGCAGGAGGAGATCCCCAGAAACTTAACTCATGGCCAGTTGTTTTTTCCAAGAATTTGAGGGATAACAAACTCTTCTAACCCAGACTTTCCAGTCCTCTGATGTATTTCTGTGTAACTGATGCAACTTCCACAATTAGGAAAAATTTGTTGCTAATTTCCTGTACATCTGCTGTGGTCTCAGAAGAAGCATCTCTCTGGCTGCAGATGAGAATCAAGCTGCCACTGTCTGCTCTTGGGCAGTACCATGGTTTAACCTCATCTAGTAAATAAGCACCATGCAGCCACTTGCTCACTCCCTGTCTCCCCACCAGTAGGGAGAAGAATTGGGAAAAAAAATTACACCTTGTAAGATAAAACCAGTTTAATAATTAAAATAAAATAAATATGATAATAATAAAAGTAGTAACAATTATAATGAAAAAGAGAGAGAGGAGAGTAGCAAGTGATGCACAGTACAGTTGCTGATGCCCAGCCTGTCCCAAGCAGCAATCCCAGCCAGTTCTCCCCAGTTTGTGTAGTGGACACAATATTCTGTGGTATGGGATATCCCTTTGTCCAGTTTGGGTCAGCTGTCCAGGCTCCCAGCAGTGCACCTGCTCACTGGCAGAGCATGGGAGAGCCAAAAGTCCTTGATTTAGGGTAAGCTCTTCTCAGCACCAGCCAAAGCATCAGTGTTATCAACATTATTCTTACATAAATTCAAAACAGGCACCGTGCCAGCTGCTAAGAAGAAAATTAACTCTCTCCCAGTTGAAACCAGGACAGTCACTCAAGGACAAGCAGCAGCAAGCTGGGGCTGTCCCAGCAGGGAGAAGAGAGAGGAGCACCCTGAGTTTGGCTCCCACTGGGTTTGGTCTGAATTTAATTCAGACTTACTTTATTCCCTCCCGTCATTAGCCTTGCTTTCAATTTGTTTGCTTAGCCTCCCCAGTGAATGTATTTCCAGCAAGTTGGCAACAATCACAGATGAGCGGATGGATCTGGAAAGGGAGGAAGTCACACTGCGAGATGTAAGCTGCAGTTGTCATTTTATCCCGTCAAACCAGATCTGAATCCAGTACCTGATCTCCTGGCTGCAAAGGGCACGTATGCTCTCTTTGCAGACACTAAAACATGTTTTAAGATAAATAGCAGGTGTTCAACTCAAGGATGCATCTGTGCACACTCAGTTTTTGGGCTGAGGAACAGTTGGGTCTTATTGTGCCATATGATGGACCAGGTGCACGCTTTCTAGAACCATTAGCAGCTTCTGTGAAATGGAGTTTTGTAGTCTAGTAGTACTTTTACTCAAAGCTTTAAATGTATCTTCACCTGTGCACCAGTAATATATATAATTTTTCTTTGCATGGGAACATGTTTGGATCCACTTAATAAAAGCTGCCCTTCAGACTGAATCCTGCATCGTGTCCAAATTCTGACTGTCTCGGCTTCTTTAGCTGAGCTGTCCAAGATGCTGAGTCTGCTGCGTTGACAACTGCAGGTGATCTACTTCTTGGCTTGCAGCTGACTTACGTGCTGTGGAGCTTGAATGGGAGATTTAAATTCTTTCTGTTGCTGCAGAAGGCAAGAAGACAGTAATTTCGGATCAGGGCTGGATCTTGTGCCATATGTGTTGTAGGATTGAACACACTGGGATCAGATTAATTGCCTTGATTTAAAAAAGATTGGAGTCTTGACTCTACTTAGCAGTTGTTTCTGGTTAGGATTTTAAAGTTCTCTTGCATTCCCAGCTGCCTGCATGTGTGGGCATTTTTGCTCTGTAAGAAAGCATCCTTTCTGCTGCTTTGAAATTAAGTTGTTCTGCCAGAAGAGCATTCAGTCACAGGCTGTGTGACCTTCCCTGGACTTGTGTAGCTATTCCTGAATGCTTCTCATGTGTATTTAACCCTGATTGCTATCTTTGGTGTCTTTGTGATCCTGATTCCTATCAGCATCTTTCTCATACTGTCTTTTCATGAGAGGTCTGCAGGTTAGCAAGACAAGGAAAAGGTGAGGTAGAAGTATGATCTTGACAGATTTCCAGATTTGAGCCCAGGTCCTTATGGATCTTGGAAATCCTGCTTGAAGAGCCCTCTGGTCCAGCCTCCTGTGTGGAGGAAGGCTATTGCTGACAGTGAGTGAGCTTGGCTGTGGCACTGTCAAGTGGGCTCTGAAGAGCTCTCAGGATGGAGATGTCACCACAAAGGGAGATCAAAGCGTTCTGGTACTTCACTGTCCTTTGAAGTCAGCTGGAAGAGAAAGCAGAGGACAGCTGTATTAGCAAATGGGTTTGGAACCGCAGTGTTACATTGATCCAGCATTTGGAGAAAGCCTGGCATAAATTTCTTTTTAGCCATCCAACTTCTGTTTCTTGGGAATGTGATCTGAAGAGATCACGCTCCACTCTAAGGAGTGTGCCCATGAAACTGCATCGTTTTTGTGCCCTGGCTGGCTCTGTGCTTGTGGGGCTGGGCTGCAAGAGGCAGAACAGCAGAAAAATGGTGTTTGCTGATAGTAACATTCCCCACTACAGTTCGGGTTGTGTGCGCTTTTTGGGGCAGTCGCCAGCTGAGCAGTAATTCTGGGAATCCAGTATTTGTCTTCTGTAGAAGACCTGAGGTCTTGCTGACAATTATAGAAACTTTGGGTTAATGTTTTGTGAGAGAAGCAAAGAATCTGGATTATATCCTTTTTGGTTTTACTGGACTGGATTCACATGCCCTACCTAAATGACATGTTTTTGCAATTACAGATTGCAGTTGCAAAACTAATAGCCTACAGATGCTACACAAAAGCAGAGCTCTGCTGCAGTGAATTATAGAAGGAGGGGAATTTCTTTTTATGGGTAGTAGTAATAAAACAATTAATTCCTTTTGGGTCTTACAGCTTTGTAAAATCTGCAAAGATAGTTGACAGACTCAGCTGGGAGTTACAGATGAACTGCATTTCTGTGCTTCTATAGCCCCTAGGAAGGACAGAAAATGGCAGAGAAACATAATTTTCAAGTAATTTGAAGCAAACATTTTTAAATTTATGATGCTGGTTTGATTGAGAGAGCCTTTAGAAGAAAATCTGATCCTTATCAAACGTAACTGAGGAACTTTTCCACCAGTACAAGCTGGGATTTTTTTCCTTTCACAGAGGCACGAAACTAAGTCAGCTAGACATACCTTTTCCAATTTGTTTTGAAACTCAGCTAATTTCCACAAATAACACACACACAAATTATCAAAGCATTTTCAAGTCCTTTAGAACCTTCCTATATGATTTTAACCAAAACTGTTTACTTAAGCATAGAATTCTGTCCCTCACATCCTCTTACTTCGCATATAGGAATTTTTTTTTAATCTGCTGCCAAACCAAAATTACATCATAGCAAATGCATGCATTGTTCTTTACTTTTGGGCCTGCAGAGCAGTTCTGCAGACAAGTTTAATTGGCGGGATTTCTGTCCAGTCTCTGTCCTGTGCCCTCCTTGTTCACATGGTCCTTTTCCTTCCTATTCAGATAAAAAAAGATGAAACTACAAGGAAAAGTACATTATGATAGAAATAAAGTCCAAATGGGGTGCCTTCACCTCATTCTTCCTTGCAATTGGACTGGAGTTGCTGTGCCTCATTCAGGCTTCTGCAAACTGTGATTTCCTGGGGCATTCCCGATCCACAGGGCAGGGATGATGGTATTTAGTGCCTCTTATTTAGGATGTCCTGCAAGTCAAAAAAGATATTCAAACAGCTTGGATAGAAATGAGGCAGCTTCATCTTGGGTAATTCCAGAATGAGGGATTTGCAAAGGAATGGGGAGCTTGAGAGAAGCTGGTAATTTTGCAGCTCTGGTGTCACTTTGTTAACAGGATGAAGATAGATGTTTCAGTAGGACAGAAGGTTCATGAGCCTGTCTTTGGAAGTGTGCTCACGTTCCTCTTCCTGAAGGGAGACACGGTGCCTTCTCAGAGGCCCACCGGGTAGAGTCTATAGATACCTGATAACCAGCATATTTCAGTGTTATCTTAAGGCATAATTCCTCCTCTTCGGCCTTGCACGTTGAATAAAGGGATTATAAGCCATGAAAATAGAAAAACTGTATAGTGTATCAGTATTTTCCACCGTCGTATGGCACCTGCTTTACAGCTGCCTTTTGTGCACCTCCACAATGCTTTGCGTGGTTGTGAACTGCAAAGGACACAGTTCCCAGCAGGTCTCTGTTATCCTTAGCAGTCTCCATAACCTTTCTAGTTCTTAATCCAGGAGAGATCCTTTGCTGCTGGTTCTCCTTTACACTGAGAAAACACTCCAAAGCTGAGCCCTGCTCGTGGACAAGCAGCAGTGCTGCCTTTGGAGGGAGTGGGGGAAACTCCTCCAGAGGAAACTTGTGACAGAGTGAATTTTCCATTCCTCTGGGATTTTCACAAGGCTCTCTGACTCACAGCGAGGTGCTTTCCAGTTAGTTTGCTTTTGGAGCCCAGGCCATATCACATCTGGCAGTAGCACAATTTACAATAAAAGGCTAAAGACTTCTTCATTAAAAGGTCTCTCATGTGGGAACTAAACTGGATAGCAACTCCTTCTTCTGCAGGGACAGTGACTAGAAACTGTTCCAGAGTGCAGTTAGGTTTTACTTACGAAAATTTGTCTGGGAATGGCAGAAAGGTGTAATCTTACACTACAGGACATTTTATTGACTGTGGGATCGAGCTATTTCTGGTAAAACACTTAAATAAAAATCATATCTCATCACTTCATTCCATCTCTGTGTGCAAAGTATAGGCTGTAAAAACCACCTGTGCACAGAAACACAGGGCTTGGAACAGCACTGGGGTGAAAAGGAGCAATTTTGGCAAAAATAAAAGCGGAAAAGAATCTCTATTCCCGCCGCTTTTTGGAGCTTTCTTGTTCTGGAACAGTCTTCTCTCCATCCCTCACAACAGGCTTAAAACCTAGAAAAGTAATTAGATGCTATGATTAGGGGTTGAATTCTCAATTGCAAACTGTCTTCTTTAGGTGTGCTGCACAATCAAACTGCTGGTGTGTGCTGGCTAACGTCAAGGTTAATATAGGTAGAACTGGTACAATTTCAAACCAAGTTAAATGGTTGTTGCTAAACTCAAAGTGGTAAAGCTACTGGGACCTCTCAGGGTGGGATGTCAACAGCTGGTGCAGAGAGGCTGATACCATGTGAAATTTTATTGTGGGTTTTCTGTGAGTTCCTTGCAGTCGTTATCCCATCTTTCACCTGCTCCCATACTCTTCATGTCATGGATTGCTTGTAAGGATCCATGATGAGGTGAGTAGATCTCCTTGGATTTCGAAGGTCTACCTTTAAAAAAAACCTCAGAAAGCAAGCAAACAAAAAGCTCAATGCATCAACTTTAAAAACAAGTCAGCTTTACTAAGTTCATGGTATGATGAGCAAAGAGTGGTGGCTATGAGTCATAGTTTGTGTAGAGGTTTTAATTGGTTTCCTCTCCTTTTTTTTTTCTGTTCTCAAAACCATCCCCATGCTTTTCAGATACAAGGGTCAGAAGTGTTTCCAGAGGCACTCTCCCCTCTGCATTTCTGCCCTGTTTCACATCCACTGATAGTGAAGGCAGAGTTTCAGGAACTTCTGGCGTTTTCAGATGGACCAGTGCTGCATCCAGTGTGGTGTAACCTCAGGGCACCATATGGTTGCCATCACCCAAATGAATCCATAATGAAATTATGCAACCATTTCCTCTACAAATCTGTAAACTTTCATACACGTGCTTTTTGAACTGGCAGAGGAAACCAGAAATGCCAAGACCTGACTCCCATTTACATCCTGATCTGTGCTCTGTGCTTTGTGGTGTTGGGAACTGCTGGGGTAGATGAGAATCAGCCCCTTGGCTCTGAGTGCACATTGGTGAGTTCTCTTCCCTGGGGAACGGCCTCGGTTTGTATTCGGAGAGCTGCTGAAATCCAGCCCTGGATTCCTTGAGAATGAAGTTCTCAGGTACCATTTCTTGGCCAGGAGTTGTGTGCCAAAGGCTGTGATGCTGCTCAGGGCCCAGTCAGTGGCCTGTGTAGGAGAACAGGACAGACACATCACATCTCTGGCAACAGCAGAAAGCCTGAAACAATGATCCTGAAATTTTTAAAAAGTGTTGTATCTGTAGTTTGTGGGAAAAAAAGCTGGCTCCTGGGCTCTGCCTGCCCAGGGGTTTAAGAAGTGTAGCTCCTTGGAGTATTTGTACTCTGGATCAGTCTCTGAAGCGGCATGCAGTTTATTGGGCCTGGTAGAGCACGTTTTTGTTGTACATTCTTTGTGTTGCCAAAAGCATACCTGTAAAGAAGGTCCAGTGTCATGTCATTGACTCGAAATCCCTGAAGATGTTCAGAAAAAATGGGTTCGAAAGACCTATTTTGGATTTGATGCACAATTTTTGTATGATCGAAAAAGCACTTGTTTTCTGTCTGCTTTATCTTGAGATCACTAGGTGTGGTCAGATTAACAGATAAGCTTTTAAGCTGTCAGGAGATGTTGAACACTGCAGAAGCAGTGCCATTAAAGAAAAATGGCCCCTCAGGGGGATGTGGGGAGCTCCTCAGCCTGGGTCGGCGGTGGCTGTAATGTGGTCCTAGAATCACAGCGGGAAGAGTCACGCTGCAGGAGGTTGAGGCACACAATTCCCTGGGAGACTTCTTAGTCATAAACAGAGATGAAAAAATGCCCAGCTCCAGTGTTTGTTTGCTGTAAGAAGCCTTGGGAAGCTGCTGGACAGAGTACCCTTTGGCACGCCGAGGCGCCTGGCTCCATTTGCCCCCTCTGCTCTGGCAGCTGCCTTTGTTGGTTGCAATATTCTAGCACAGAGCTGGTCTCCAAGGCAGTGGTAAAGATCAAATCTCATCAAGGCAAATTACCAGAACAGCACATTAAATTTTTCCTTTGGTATTTTAATCCAGTCTCCTCAGAGCTTTTACTGCTGTAAAGCAACAAATGTCACTGGTTTTTGCAAAAGGTTATCCTTGGTTTGTCAGAGATGGATCTCTTAATGAAGAGCAGGGCTCACTGGGACATCTTGACAAAGCCTTTGTGGGAAGTGGGCTGGGCACTGTGTTGCTGGAGCCTTGGCTCCCGCATGGATCACATCTGTACTTTGCAGGGTACATGCTCCAAGCCACTGGGAAGGGTCAGAGGCTCGGCCTGCCCTGCAGCAGCACGGCCAGCAGTGTTCACACAGGCAGATGTGCTAAATATGCTCTAACAAAGCACATCTACATCAAGTGTCGTTAATTAAGACCTCAGAAAAGCCTTTTGAAAAATACTTATCCATACCTAAGCCAACAACTAAGAAGGTAAGAGAAATCTGGGGGAATTGATTTGACAGATAGTAACCTCTGGGATAGGAGGAAAGACAGCTCATGCTGAGAGTGCAGAGCTTTGCGGGGCTGGAAATCTACTCCTTTGTGTCCTGTGTCACGCGGGCTTCCCTCAAATGCGTGCGCCTCTCCTCCAAACAGTCCCTGTAATATTTTCCTCCATCGTGGGCATACTGCGAGGATTAATTCCTGTGTGTTTCTGTCACAATGAAACAGGAATGGAGGAGGTGCAGGACTGCTCGCTGGGAGGTGCTGTGGCTGATGGGATATGCATTGCAAAAGCCAAAACAAGCAATATTGCTAGTTCTACTAATTTAAATGCCAAGAGTCCAGCTTAGAAGTGATGATAGTTTAAGAAACAAAATGAAATCAAAAAGACCCATGACTAGCATTTTTTTTTCCTCTAGTGAAACCTCATGGTATGCAGTGATGATGTTTTGTTTATGTCCTTAAACTATGAGAGTTAAACCCAGGTTTTTTTAAATAAAAGCTAAAATGTCTGCATATTTTCATGCATCTAGGTAGGAGGGACTTTGAGTACCAAACCACACATCATGAGACTGAGGCTGAAGCTGCAAGAGCAGCAGGACTTTTGGAATATTCTAGCACAGTGGAGCAGGATTTCCATTGCCATTTGGCTATAGGGGTTAGAGATACATGAGGCTCTAAAGCTTAATCCCTGCTAGAGTCCTGATAACACTGATGTGATATGCAAGAAACCTCAGAATCCTTATTGCAGTTCCATGTGTTGTTGAGACTTGCTAAATGAAGGCAACGTGTTCGTGGCTGGATTTTTAGTATCTGTGTCTATATTTATCTGTCAGTCCATCTCATCTGGCTTCAGTATCGCAGAACTGTAGAGGTGATCAAAAGCAAAATGAGAATGCTGAAGCAAGGGTCTCATTTGGAATATTCTTTCCAGGCTGATATTTTTCCAGTCATTCTGCTAGCCGTCTCAGTTCTGCTTCGTCTGTTTAAACTGTGGTCTCAGTGTAACCCCTGGTCCCCGCCAAAGCCATCTGTTGTTGGGTAATGGTTCTGATTTATTCTGCCTCTGGTTGACACTCATGCTCCTGAGCCAGATGCTGACTTGCAAAATTTGCTTTTATTAGTTTTCAGTTTTATACTGTGTGTTAATATCACAAACAGTATTTGAATTTAGGGGGGGTTTTTTGTCTACTGTTTAAAGTTAGGGATGAGTAACAGTGTCACACCCCCCTCTGGGATGCAATTCAGCATCCTTCAGAACAGTACAGGACATCTTAGAAATACATGCTAAACAATGTTTCTAAATGTCTGATTTCTTCCAAATCACTCATCTGTACACTCATTTCTGTGGCATAGAGTTAATTATGTATTGCTTTCAAATAAAGGTTTGGACTGTTTGAAGACTTTCAGGCTTGAGAATGTTGTGGGTGGCTAACTGTGGTCAAAATATCTGATATTCTGCAGCATACCCTTTTGACTTCAGTGTAGAGTTAGGTAACTTTGCAAGTTTGCACTGATTGTCACAGTGCGTGTTGAAGATAAAGATGATAAGAGAGATGGATAAATTTCACCAATTCCGGATTTATAAAACGTCTCATTGTAGACGGGCAGCTTCCAGACAATCTGTGCATCTTGCACATTAGCTCCTGGGGGCAGTCTGGGTTTAGAGCTTTTTGTTTGTCTGTCTTCTCCAGAGTTGGTGTTGAATCACTGAGAGGTTGTGCAGCAACTCCAAAGCACATTTGAATACAACTGTAAAGTCCTTGTGGTAGTTCTTAATACAGTTGATACATACAGTAAATAAAGGTGCCATTATAAGGCAGCATAAATTAATGCACCAACCTTCAGATAGGTTAGCAAAAAGCAGTTGCTGCTTGTCGTGACTCTCAGGTGATCATCTGTGCAGTACTTTTGGTTTGGTAGGTAATGATGGTGTGGACTATCAGAAGCATTGAAAAAGAAAAAAAAAAACAAACTATAAACATTTTTTAAGCTCTGCTAGAAATAGTCATCAAATCATGACAAGGGCATTGGTACAAAGTGTAATTTAATGGACATCTTATCTTTGGCCTGTTCCTTTGGGAACGCTGGATTTCAAGAACAGTTTTTATGTAAGGTTCATTGTCTTAGTGAATGTTGTCTTAAGTGGTTCAAAAGTGAAATGGAAATTACATATGTGGTCTGAGAATTATACCAGAGTGGTTTTATAATTTTGATACCAAGATGGTTTTTGCAGACATTTATTTAAGTGATTATTTTCTTCTCGTGGTCAGTCATCTGGTGTTTTGAGAGGGGAAATTTTTGATGGGAAAAAAAGAGAGTGGTATTGCTGCAATGTATTTACAGAGTGTCTTGATATGTTTAACACCTAACTTTGTGTGTAACTCAGTTCCCCGAATCTTACATATGACAGTGTTTATATTTTAAAATGGCAAAATTACAGTTTCCCTGACATGAATAAATTAATGTGTTCTGAAGGAAGTCTCATTCAGTCTGCCAAAAAGATAACCTTGCCCAAAAGTATGAGATGTTTGTGTGGGAGAAGCATGGGAAAGCATGAAAGGAGAACATCAAACTTGCTTAATAATATGGGAGATGCCTGGACCAGAGCTTTTAAGTTCCATTGATAAGGGAAGAACCATATTTTTCCAGGCTGCAAGTAGAGCAACTGGAGTTCAACACAGCAAAAGAACCCTGAAGAAAGGCTGCATTTTTCCTTGCAGGCCAGGTCCGTATCCAGAGCATTTCCTGCAGATGCAGCTTCCACTGTCAGAGCCAGGGTAGTCAGTTTGAACACTGCTGCCTTACAGCAGCACCCAGTAGAGATAAGATACTGAAGCACAGCTCTACCATCCAACTTCCCTGGCAGGTTTTGTCAGCAGAGCTCGTGTTTCACACCCCATCCCAACTCTGAGCAGTGCAGTCCTGCTGCACAAGGCATGTGCTGTAGAGCTTGACAGAGACAGCAAGATGACTTACATATAAAGTAAACAGCTCTGCGAGTAAAAGCTTCGATTCAGCAAGGTCCTTAACCACTTGTTTAAATATCATTGAAGTCAAGTTAAATTACTTTAATCATATACATAAGCACTCTGTTGAGTGAGGGCTTAATATAGTTTCCATGTCTTTCCACGTGACCAAGCCTTTTTCATATTCTGCTGCATGCAGTAGGGATTTCTTCTTGGTTACACAGCATGAGCAATTGCTGTGACTTTTGGAAGACTCCCTCAACGATATGAATTTTCTGAGCTGTTGTAAACAGTTCCGTGTGGACTGCCAGTAAGAGAGAATGGAAAGGCATTTTCCCAGCTCTCCACTTTGAGAGTAGATTTAACACATCTTTTCTGCTGTTTTCCAGGACCACCTGTTACTGCCAGCCACCACACATAACAAGACCAGGAGACCAAAGATGTCTATAGTGCTGCCAGCTGTAAACATCAATGGTAAGTGCAAAAGAAGAAAGGAAACTAAAAGAGAACAATTTCAAAGAGATGTGCCTGACTCGTACATGAAAAGCAGACTTAGGCCAAATGTCTGTCGTTAAAGCTTTTCAAAAGAAGTCAAACTGGTCATTACTGGGGTTTAGTTGCCAGGGTCCCCACTGGAGCTGGGATACTGGCAAATCCCCTATGCGTGGTCACCCAGACTGTGAGGAGAGGTGGGGGACTTGGCCAGCAGTTGTGCATTCTGGCTCCTTCAAGGACATGGAGGGTGTCATCCAGTCCTGGTGATTTGTACCCAGCTGGTTAAGGGTTACATGAATGGGATTTAACTTCTCTAACTTGGTGGCTTACAGAGCCCGTGGAGACTGTCCTCATCTCCTCATTTGGGTTCCTCCTACGCCTGCTTAGCAGGGTAAATTCCTTGGCCTTGCTGGTTTGTTAGGATGCTGACTGCCTTCCATGGCCTTCCTCAGCTGTTTACCACGCTGTTATACAACACTCAGTGTGAGTGGGACCTCTCAGCACCGCATGGTCGGGATTAATAATCATCATGTTACCGTGCTGCAGGACAGCAGAGAAAACAGCTTTGCACTGGGGCACAGGCTTATTAGTGCACAGAAATGTTCTGGATCAGCATTTCAGTCCCACATGAGAGACGGGACATGACTTGCACAAATATATCATTAATTCAGATAGTGAGGAATTGCCAAGTTAGGACATGTTTGGGGCACAGAGTCACTGCCACACGAGTGGCCACACTGCCACACTCTCAAATGTTTTGAGAGCCCTGGAACAGTGTAAACTTTACTTTCTGAATAACTGTGCACATAATGCTTTTTTAAAACATCTGTGTTTTACAGTACATGTGAATCATAAACCCAAATGTTATTGTTAAATCCCAGCATGCCGAAAACATTATCTGATGATGCGAATTTCCATAAACTAAGAAAAAAAGAATCAGTTCAGACTTTCGGCATTTTGATAATTGCACTTTCCCATGCAGTACAGCCGAGTGTGATAATCTGTGCAGCTGTCCTAGGGGAATTTTTATTAGATGTATCAGAATTATTTTTGGCATTTATCTGCTTCAAACTCCCTTTTTATGTCTATTACAAAAATCCTTTTCTGGCTGACCTGAATTATCACATGCAAGTGGGCACTTTATCACTTGAAGTACAAACACTGTTTCTAAATTACAAAGTATTTCTTCTTAACATTTTACTGAGTCCTGTTTTACTTGAAATAACTTTTCATTTGTTGGAGTAAATATAATTTGGAAAATATGCATCAGAATCCAGTGACAAATCTTATCCTTCATTAATAATGAAACATTGTGAAATTGTATTTTCTTCAGTTCTTCGGGATTTTTCTTTGGAACATCAGCATAATCCAAGAAATAAAAAAAATGTCCAGGGAATTGCGCAGAGATGTCGAAACAGATGAGACACAAGAATAGCATTAAGTAAACAACGGCATCAAACATGGATTCCTCTGTGACACTCTGTGACGCCAGGTGTTAGGAAAAAAGTTACAAGACACACAAGAGCCAGTAGGTAACTTGGCTTGGTTTTTAATTTGACCATTGATAACCTGGAGGAAATGACTCCCTAAAATGTTCTGCCTGGAGAAGAACCCATTTCTCTCCTTTGAGAACATTGCTTCTCCACCCTGTTCTGCCTCTGTGGGGACTGGAGACATCCTGCACAAGCATCTGGAAGTTAGCTGACAACAAAGCTTTCCTCCCAGCTGTCTGCTGTTCTTTTAAGTCCACCTTAATTCTTTGTGCACCTGCAGAGAGTTGGCTGCTGGAAAAGAACGAGTGTCCTTTGGAGAAATTGGCAAAACTTTCAGTGAAAGAACTTGTCCCCTCTTTACTTGTGCCTCAGCCAAGGAAAGGGAAGGTTTCCCGAGAAGGGAAACCTTTTCTACTGCCACTTCCTTGCCCTTCCTTTTTACTGCCACAGCCCTGGCAGAGGAGATGACAGGAATTCAAGTGAAGGGGTCTTTGTTTTGAAGCTTTTTCGGAACTTCTTCACTTGCTTCTGCAGGGTCTTTTTCTGTGTACTAAAGTTTACCCGTGACACTGTTTCCAAAGATGAAATACTTGACAGTGCAGTTGAGAACCAGCCATTTGAACTACTTGGACAGTCTTTTCCCAGCAGGACAGTCACCCTTTTCCAATCACACTTTGATTGCTCTGGTGCCTTCTGAGGTCCGCTAGAGACTGCGTTTAGCTGGCTTAAATCATTCCCACTGCTGGCTGCAGGGACAGAGGACAGGTATGGATGATGAGTACAAAGTAGAATGTGTTGTCCACTGCTGTCCTACATGGCTCTGCATGGTGGTTCCTGACGTGGTTCTGCAAGACTGATCTGGCAGTTTTCACCAGTGTACAAAGCACAGTCGAGGTTACAGCCTGAAGAGTTTTTCTGGGAGGAAAGTGGCAGTCCTCATGCGGTGAGGTAGTGGCAAATGTCAACAGACAATCTTGTGATTGATGTGTACGTGCACGTGTGTGCAGTCAGTAAGATGGAAGTTTAAAAAAGATCTTGTGCAAGGCAATAGCAGTATGTTACTAATTTTCAAGATAGAAACTTGCTTTCAAGTATTCAGTTGCTCTATGTTGGAAAAGAGTAAAAACAGCCATTACCTTGTAACATTGTGCTGTGTGCTCTGTCAGGGTCAGCCTCAATCACCCATGCCCCTCAGCGAGCATTAGGATAGAACCCGATCCTCACCGTGCAGGTGCACAGGAACGTATTTGCCTATTAAAATATGTTTCATAAGTTAACATATGTTAAATATGTTTAAGTGTAAATTTTTTTAAAATGTAGGAACTTGTTGCACATTGGTGTATGTTCATCCTCCACCTCTTAGTCCCTTTTCCTTCTTCCCCCCTAGTCATAGCCCCTTTCCAAGCTTGCTGGGCCATCCCCCAGTTCACAGGCAATGCTTGCTGGCAGCTTGTCCTTTTCTGCCTCCCCAGATGCTCAGAGCCCTTTGCCCTTGTCCCATGTCCCTGCTTGCTGCTGTCCTGTGCTACAGCTCTCCCTTCGGCCCCTGCAGCCAGCCATGCCCAATTTTGACCTGCCCCTGCCCAGTGTCAAAGCCCCAACATTTGTGGGCACATGCAGTACCACAGAAAATCTGCCTGGTGGTAACTAAGGACCTCAGCATTGGTCAGCCTGGAAGGAAGAGCAGAACTGGGGAGTCCTAGTCCCAGTCTACATGGATTTGAAGGCACCATTGGTGTGCCTTCCTGAGAAGTTACTCCAAGAAGAAGTATCTTGCAGTTTCTCATGGGAATGAAAACGAACTGCAATCTACAGTTAAACTCAGGCTTTTGTTTTCAAGCAAGTCATGTTTGTTATGCTGGATTGCAGCTATTATTTTAGAAATCTAACTATGCACTTGAGACCCGTTAAGTCTCCAGTAGGTTTCATTCCTAAATTTGCTTTCATTGTAATTCAGAATGTTGTTGGCTCATTACACCAATTCCAAATTGACATATAGGCGGTGCCTTTCTTGAAGTTTAAGTGAAACCATCTGCCATTAGCCCTTTATTTATTTAACTGCTGTAAAAATGCAGTGGGTTACAACATCGATCTTTGCATCCAAGTGACCTATAGAGAACAGCATAGCTGAGCCACTCTTCCCACAAGCCTTTTGTTTGCAGAATGCCTGCAGCTCTGCAGCCCAGCACAGCCCGGCAGGACTGCTCTCTAGGCAGTGTCAGAGATCCAGATCAGTGTTTGGCCCAAGAAGCCCCTTTCAGGAATGCAGCTCTCCCTGGGATTACGTGAGGGACTCTTACACTTGCACTTGCTCTTGGTAGGAGCAGCTCTAAGTGTCTGTGCAGGTGTGTGCTCACCAGGAATACTGGTGGCCTTAGGAGCAGCACAAAGACCAAAAAGGCCTTTTTTTCTTCCTAGGATGCCTGTGCAAAACAGTTCCCTATATGTGAAATTCCTTCCATCATTCATTCTCTTTAAACTGAGGGTTGGTGTCTGCGCTCTAAGCCAAAACAAAAGCGAGAGAGACCTGATGAGAAAGCCCCTGGTGAAATCTAAGGCTCATTTTCTTGGAACTGGCAACCATGAGCGAGAGAGTTTTGAATTCTTTGCAAATATTTTGGATAAGTCCTTAGTCTGATGTAGCCCAGTGGGGCTTGTCTTCAGTCTGCCTTTGAGATAGCTGTTTGTGTGCCTGACCCTTGATAACCTCTGTGTTTCTGGGTTCTTAAAGAGCCCTGTTCTCTTACGGGTTGCTTTTTGTCATGAAATCCAACAGCAAAATAGTCTCCCAAAGGCAGAAATGGAATGGAATGACAACTTCAGCAAAGTCCATGTGCTCTGTTTTGTTGGCCAACTTCTGATCGTGACCAGTTCCCTCAGCTTCCTTTCTTGCCATCCATCATCATACTGATGTAACAGACTTCAAAAGTGCTCTGAAATACACATTCTAATTAAAAAGGTGGAAAACAAATCTAGTGGTAAGGCTTTTTGATCAAAACTGGAGCGATTTCTGCCATCAAGCAGCATGATTATTTGCATGCAGCTACAAAGAAACCTCCTTTCAACTGACAGCCGTGTGCGAGCAAGTCACAGATGTCCAAGGCTGGTAGCAAACTGTCTGTGAAAAATCTGTAAGGCAAACAGAACCCACACAGACTGAGGAGGAAAATAAAAACAAAAGCTCTTTGGGAAGTGACAATGGTCTGTAAGTTCCCATGTCTTAGGGTTGAATAAATAAAGTCTTCAACTTCCTCTGCCTTTCAGGGTCAAGCAAACAAAAGATGCTGTTTCCGTTTTTCAGAGCAAGAAGTAGAATTCCCAGTCAGTCACTGAGGAAGGTCTAAAACAATACATGTCTGACTGAACAGCAACTGACTTCCCTTGAGGTTACTGCTTGACATCTTGGGAAGCCTCTCTCTCACTTTGGATAGCTTCAGAACGGTTTCCAGGAGGGCGATGGCACCTGTTATCCATAGCTGTTTTCCTTTGTTGTTCTCCTTGTGCCTAAAAGCCAAGTCTCAGTGCCCATGGCTCCCTCTCACAGCTGCTGACCTTGGCAACAGGCTGGGAAGCTCGTGCCACTCTACCAGGTATAGAGGACACATCTCTTGGCTGCACAAGCATGAGCTGTAGAGATACTTCCCTCAGTGTTTGTACTTGCTATCTGCATTTAGCAGAAAGCGCTGAGAACTCAGCACAGCCTTACAAGCTGTAGTGTGAGCAGAAAGCTCTGGAAGTTGTGTATGAGGGATTACAACCTAGATGTGAGATGAAAGAAGGGTGACTGCTGTTTTTCAGGAAAGTCACTGAGAGTCCATCACGTTCTCTACACCAGGATGTAGAGAAATACATCTGAGAACGTCTCCAATGCTGTTGTTTCAGTCATTTTGAAACTGCCATTCTTTTGCTTCTTGAGCTGCCAGTCGAGGAGTGAAAGTAGTTCAGTGAAGTGTGGCTAGGGAAGAATCAGAGCCATGGTGAGCTCTCGGTTAGACCTCACAGCAACAGCTGATCACTGAGCCTAGGCTGAGAAAGGCGGAGAGCCTGCAGTCTCCTGTGTGCAGCCATGGACACGCAGCATGTCACGGTACTGTGGTTCTCCTGTAATTATTAGGATTTGCTAACGTTAGAGATGTACTTCTGCTCCCCCGCTCACGTAAAGCTGTGCTGCAGAGGTCAGGATTGAAATGATGGCAGAACATAGTTTAACAAGGAATTTTAACAACAGATTTTAGTAATCTTGTAAGATGCTGATATTCGCATTTCTGTTCTCAAAGTCATGTAGAAGTGCAGTTTGTCAAAACAAAATATTCCCTCAAACTTTGCTACATTTCTTTGAATCAGAATTGATCATTGCCTAGATGAAATCTTAAATAGAAGTTTCCAACAGCTTCTGTTGTCTTTGAAAGACTTTGCTCTCCCCAGCCATGTTTGTTAATATGTTGCTTTTGACAGAAAGGAGAAGATTAAATTATTCAAAAAAGTATGAAAGAAATCGTTCAAGAATCCATGCACGAAAGTAATGGAATCTGTGTCACTTGAGTTCATGTTTATTTATGTAGACAGGAAACGATCAAGAAATGAAATCATGAAGGCTTATTCCCTAATGAGTTTTCATAACGAGCTGTTTACCTAAATTGCTAAATGAGTAATCTATTTTTATGCATTCGAAATAACAGGAAGGTTATTTCAGAGGATCTTCAGTGCCTTTTTGCCCCTTAATTAATACAGAGAAGAGTATCTCATGAGTTTTGCTAGAGTTTGCCAAGCCGCAGTGTGCCTGGTGTCCCCTGTGCAGATGGCATTTTGTTGGGAACGCGCCGTTCGCCAAGGGGGTAGAGAATTAGTCATAAATTAATTGGGCTTCATACTTAGTGTTTCCAATGCCAGTGTCGAGTTATTACAGCAGATTGGTTTTTCCATACAAATGACACACTTCTATAAAATTCACGAAGTGTAATTAGAAAGAAGCCTGTGACATAGGCTGGCAGCACGGATGCCAGTGCGGAGTCACAGAATTGGTTTGAACTGAGCGTGTATGTGTCTCCTGGATGTTCCTTAGCCCTGGATGCTGGTGCTGCCGTGGACATGTGCTCTCCCAAGCTTCACAGAGAGCACTGTGCTGCAAAGCAAAGAGGGAACTTTTACCCCAATCTGTGAGGTTGCTGTTGCCATCCCGGCTACCTTGTGCTATGTGCAGCATGTTGTAATTCTAGCCTCCAGCCTAGCCAATCTGCCTTAATATATCTTCAAATGTCGTAAATTCAAGATTATGTAATTCCTCTTGGTGTGAAATTATAGGTGGCAAACACAGTTTTATGTTTGTGATACATGGGCCAACTCTGGTAGCTCTTTATTTCTGCAGTGATCTGAAGCATAATTATCCATAATGAGCTCACCCTGTAAAAACATGAAAAGCTGCAACAGAGCTGGTAGAGGAGGTTCACATTTATGACTTGTGTCTTGAGGACATCACTGGAGTAAACCTAGAGACTGGTGAAAACACAGCAGAATGGAAGGCCTGTTTCGGTGTTTGGGTCACAGTCTCTAAGGAGACTCCTGCCAGCAGGGCTGGGAGGCTTTTCTCCTCAGGTCCCGGGTCTGTCCTCCATGCTGCACTTCCCTCACCTCTTCACACAGCCCACCTTATCCCTAGTGCTTCCCGGCGTACTTCCTGGCGTACTTCCTGGGCTTGGAAAGTATTTGAAAAACACATCCTGAGCTCCTGAAGAACATTTTGGGTCATTCACCACTTCGTTAAATAAATCATCTCCCTCCATCCTGCCTGACTCTGTAGCAAGCCCCAGAGGTAGAGGCCATGCCTTATCCCCGTACAGCACAAACGCCTTTGGGTGAACGTGGATGAAGAAATGACTGCCAGCCCCAGCTGCCCCTCTCCATGGGAAAGGAGGCACCCCTGTTTCAGAGCAGGACTCGTCCATTAAAGCTGTAAATCTCCTGTTGCTGTAGCTGGGAGACAGAAATGTTTGCAAGGGCCGTCTCTCTTAATTAGCGTGCTGCGTTCAGACAGGCTCTGCAGTAGTTTCATAATTAACTGACAAGTGCACTGAATCACGGAAGCTCATGGGGACGAGAGCGCTCGCCCCACACAGACAGAAGATGGTGTTAAAAATCTCTTCTACGAGCACAAGCTGACTGCAGTATCTAAATAAATGAGGTAACTTTATGTATCCAAGTGAGACAGGTGGAAAATTCAGCTCACTCTTTGGATACCGTCCAAACTATAAAGACGTTTCAACTGTAAGGGAATAGATTCTCTCACCAGCCCTCCGTCTTAAATCAGTGACACACTTTAACACCAGGATACAAGTGATACTGGGTGATAGGCAAGGTCCATGTCAATCAAAATGTGATGCTGCCTCTTGAAAATAAAAATTAGGTTCAACAGTCAAATTAATTTTATCAATAAGTGCCTACAACTTGAAATGCCACAGTTCGAAGGTAAGGGCTAAATAAAATAGGAAAACATTAAAGGAAAAACGAGTGGGGTTAAAATGCTGGCAAATGAAGATTGATTAAAGATTAAAACACTGCAAAAATCTTTAAAAGAACACTAAAAAATCCAATGGGCTTAAGTAACACATTCAAGTCAATTCATAGAAGTAAGAAGATATCTTTTAAACAGTAGACATTGTAGCCAAATGAGGGAATAGGGGAAAAAAAGAGGATCATTTCTGGCAGACTAAATTTCAAACCATGAGAAGTTAAGCCAGAAAAAGATACTGAGGAACAGCATGCCTGAGGCATAAAAAAAATAATAAAAATATTTTTCAGAGGAAGCCTGCCAGGGAATCTCTAGTGCCTGGGGAGAACCAAGGTGTAAAGGAGCACTTAAAGTGGAAGTCAGCACTGCTAAAGGAAGGAGTAAAATGTTCTTGTGCTGGTGTTAACCACTGAGGCTGTATAAATATCAGGAAAATGGCAGGTGACAAGGCAAACTTTTAAAAAATTGCTTCAGCTGAAGTCTCAGTTTTGCACAAGTTGGCAGAATCTGTGAGAGTTGAGTGGTCCTGGCACATGCAACAGATTGGGAAGAGAGCACAGCTCCTGCAGAGGAAAGTCCTGCCTTAGTGCTCCATTGGAGGCCCCAGAGGGAGAGTGAGTGAGGATAAGGGTGGTCTCTTCAGCACAGTAACATACCTGAGTGTTCAGAAAACTTGGGAAAAGATAGTTCTTTGAGACTGCTGAAAGGAAGGAAGCTTTTGTGAGGCAAGAGGGAAGGCTCACTCACAGTTTAGTGTCTTTCTAAAAGGTGGAAACAGATGGTCTCATTTTGCAGGGAAGGGCTCGTTACCAGTAGATTCACACACAGGTCTGTGCTGGGGAGATGCCGTGGCTCCCAGTCCTTCCCTGCTGCACTCACAGGGAGCAGTGCCCTCGTCCTGGGCCAAGCCCTCCAGCCCTAGTTCTTGAAAGCCTTTACTGGAATGCCTTTCCAGGCTACTCTCCTGTGTGCAGTTTTATGTCTTGTAAAGTGGATATGTCTGGATTTGCAGGCAGTGGGGGAAGTTTGTTTATCCTTTTAGTGCCTCCCAAGTGGGCATGGGATGGTTCTGACTAAGAGCATTGCTCTTCCTCCAGCCTCTTTCCTTCACTCCCAAGAGTTTTCTGTGCAGCAGAACTCCTTTGACCCTTGTCTTTGTTTTCTCTTTGGGTTTTTTCCTCTTGTCATTAGCATTGTCACAGCTGGTTAGATTTTAAAGATGGTCATCCTGCAGCAATGCTACCCTGCCAACAACACACATATGCACAGCCAGAGCTGTCAAAAATGTCTCGGTTTTTCCGAGAAATGCTCCATCCGAGGGAGTTTTAAATGAAGTGCCTGCAAGGGTCAACACTGGTGAGTCTGATCTTTTCTTCCTGAGATGACCATTGGCTCTCTCTCCAAAATGAGAGCAGTCACACCAAGTCCACACTGGGCCATCTCCTCTGTAGCTCATGTTCTTTCCTTAGAGGGAAGTGACTGCAGCAGGAAAGAAGATTGAAAGAAGAGGTGGGCAGTTGGGTGGGAAATGGTCCCTGGGAAGAGCCAACTTTCCTTCCCTCTCCCTGAGACCTCCCAGTCTAGACCAGGTACTGCAGAGCACCAACTGGCACAGACTGGCCACTGACCTCATTGCTCACGGGTGCTGCTGACCAAAATCACACGGCGGTGTAAGCTAAGGGCCCGTGATGCTCCTCACCCACAGCCAGTGCCAATCTCTCCAGTGGCTCCATTATTTATTTACTTCAGAGGCCACAGAGAGCTTGTTTCCTCCAGTTTGCTTGCTTACTTCTCATGCCTGTGTGTATCTCCCTTGGATAACCCCTGACACCACTGCTCCAGTAGATTAGGCATGGAGAGAGACCCTGTCTCTTAGCTGTCAGCTTGTGGCTTGTCAAGGTGACTTTGATGATGTGGATCCAGTGTTTCAGACCATGGCCCTGTTTCTGTACTCCTAGAGATGCCTGGCTCACAGTCTGAGAGGTGGTAGGAGACCTGGAGACTGAAACGCCAGGATCTCACTTAGCCTGTGCCAGGGACTGAGGACAGCTGAGTTCACAGAGGTGTCACCGTTGCAACCGCTCTGTTTGGAAGCATTTCCAAGTGGGAATTTGCTTTTAAAAAGGGAAGTTATTTGGGTCACACTGTAACTTTCTCCCTTGCCTCAAACAATCCTGTCTAATAAGCCAATCTGTAAATGTTTTAGGAATCCTGCTGCGTTGTTGCAGTGAGCGTATTTTTAGTCTGTAACACTGCTTCATTTATATACTTATTTGGTAGTGTATACCAGTCCTTCAAATGGAAACATTGTCCAGATGTGCTGGGTAGGACAGTCAGGGCTTCTCAGCGGAGATGGGATGGAAGATAGCAGAAGTGACAATGCGGAGAAAGGCCCCTGAGTTATGTGCGGGGACAGCTGCGGCCCTTCAACAGGCCAGCACCAGAGCGCAGCTGGTGCCTTCAACTCCTGAAGCTCGCGCTTTCTGAACCCTGCTACCCTAAACATAAGCTCTGGTTTGGGCCAGGGCAGGTTACAATAAAAACTATTTGGGTAATTGGGTGCTAAATCATTCTTAAAGCTAAACTTTGTCATTGTCAGCTTGGTGCAGCTCACACAAAGCACCCAGGTGCTGGAACACATCAGTTGCTCTTTGAAAGCTGCCCTGGTTCCTGGTGCTGTGAGAGATGGGCCTGCAGAAGGGGCTCCGAGTGTAAATTAACACTGACACAGACTGAAAACTTTCTCTTTAGAAGGAATTGTGGAAAGTACAGAGTGTGAGTAGCTGTTCAGCAAAGATGGCTTTAAGAGAGTTGGTGGGTTTGGATCACCTCACACAGTGATGATTCAATGGCTTCTATTTTGACATCAGTTAAGGTGGTTCCAAGGGCAAATTCACCCTCTGCTGTTGTCCACGAGGAGGGGATGATTCTGCAGCCTTACTGACAAAGACAGGTAGTTAAAGTAAGGATGGGGCAAGTGATTTCCCTCCCTGTACCTTTACGAGGAGATCTGTGTGGCTGACAGTACCTTAAATGTGTGTTCAGTGAGCACAGCAGATACAGAGCAGGCAGGTTCTGACCATTCTGACTAGTCAGAAACCAGACAGTAGGTACACGGGTTGTCTGCTTCAAAGGCAGCTGGGGCCTTAGAAGAGGGTCTGAGGACTGAGGATCTCACTGAATGATAGAGTATTGCTCCCACAGAATATTTTTTTGGTAATCCTCTGTGATATTGCCCAGAGTAAGGTAAAATTCATAGTTCTGGTAGAATAAGGCTCTATAAATGTACCTATGGCGTGAGTACACCTTCAGAAAGCTGTAAAGCTTTTCCATGGTGTTTGGTTACAGCCTTGAAACACTCCAGCAAGCTCAGGTGGCCTTTCAGGGAGCTCTGTTTCAGTTTCTCTGCAGACATCCGTTCTCACAATGAGCATTTGCTGCAGCAAAGCTTTTTCGGGAAGATGTATGTAAGTAGGAAAGGATAAATTATCAGAATTACATCTTCTGTAAGACAGATGTGTCTATAGGGCCAAACAGCCCAACGATATGTGTAAAGTTGAAGTCTAGAGAGACAGTTGACATCACCATTTGTTCTGACTAACTGCAGAACAAAAGTTTCATTGCCTGCCTTTCAAGCCCTCTGCCTGTGTTCTGCCGTTCTCTGAGAGAGCATCTCCCATAGAAGTAGGTGCTCAGTCTCACAGACAGACATTTGAACAGTCAACTGATTGATGGATGTCTGTGCTGCTGAGGGAAGAAGGAGGATCTTGGTTTTATGGTCTTTTCAGTAAGACAGTTTTGAAAATCTAGTGCTTCAAATATGAAGACAATCTTCTGTCATCCTCAGTAATTTGTAGCAGTAGTTAATACCCTCAGCCTTATTTGGTTTTGGTTTGGACTGCAGACTTCAGCTTTCATCTGTTGGATATTGCAATATGATTGTTTTTAGGGGGAGAGCAGCACTGGGAATTAGGTTTCTGTTCCCTAGACCAAGCTTCTGTTGGGAGTTTGGTACAGCCCACAGGAGCCAGCAAGGCTCTTTGGGAAAGCGCAGTCAGAGCAGCAATGCTTGGCACAATTACCTTTGCTGTTAATTTGAAATAGTCAATCATCTGAAGCATGGCTTTTAAACCTGTTAACGAATAATTAACTGCAGGGCAGGCTCTTGGCCCAGCAAGGATGGCTTCTTAAGCCTGAGTCTGCACTGTGTGAGAAACTGTATGTTCTGAACTTCAAAGAGGAGCAATAAATCTATTTATAAATCCAGACACCTCTACAGGAGATCTGTTCCTGTGTTTTCACTTACGTAATCCCACAAACCATCAGCCATAGGTAATTCAAGACAATAAACTTTAGAAATCACTCAGTGTCAGCGTTGCTCTGGGCCATTAGGCAGCCCTGTGTAATGCGTGCTGGCAGTGCTGACCTTCCAGCCAGCGCACAAGCAGCAGGCAGCAGCCTGGGGCTGTCAGGCCAGCTTCACGGACACCCTGCTACCTGTGCCTCCCTGGGAGGCTGGTGGGTGTGTGCTCAGGCAGGGCAGTACGGGCTGGCCTGAGCACTGGTTACACACACTGACCCCTCCAGGGATCAGCCACACGCGGCTGGTGAGCTCACTGCTGGGAACGGCCCCTCTGGAATCCCACCCTCTGCCCCGCTGGGGCCTCCCAGATATTGGTACTGCATGGGAGGGGGAGGAGAGAAAGCCTGACAAGGCCGTTTTTAAATGATCTGACACAGGAATCACCAAGCAAAATCGTTCGCTTGTTCTGGGGATCAGACCATGGAGTCCAGTGGAGAACCCACAACTGCAGGTGCTGAGTTTTGGGAAGGTGCTGAGTTTTGGGAAGGTGCTGACAGCAGCTCCAGTCATGAGCAGGCACTTGCAGCTCACAGAAGGGCAGGAGCGAATGCAAGTGTCTGTGTGGAGCAAGAGTCTGGTACCCAAGGGCCTGATGGGCAGCTGGTCATCCAGCCTTTAAAAACTCTGTCATGGAGATCCTCTCATCTCCCCAAGGTACTTTCCTGCAGGGCCTTGTATTTCATTATCATTAGAAACTCGGTCAGAGTTAAATATGTTTCTCTTGAACTGTTGTTTCTAGTCCTGTCATTCTGCTGGCTTATCCACAGTGATCCTCTGCAGTCTTCAAGGTTCTTCTATAGTACTTCTGCCCAGCCCCGTTTTTATTCATGTTTTCCAGCTCTGGCCATGGTTGAAATGCATTCTGAAGATTTTGGACAGCTTCTCTCTTTTATCAAAACTGCAGTCTCATCCAATCTAGCCACTCGAAGGTGGTTGAAATCTCTCCAGTTTAGCATCTTCCAGAAATCTTCTAAGTATGCTCTCTATTCCTCATCCAGATCATGAAGCAGTTTAATGGCATTGAGCTCAGGATGGAGCAGTGTGGAATCATTTTTTGCAATGACAGTGAGCTCGTCTTCCCAAACAGGGGATTGTGCTGGCTGCACTCAGGTCACGTTTGCCTGCTGCTTTGCTGAGGCCATCACATGGGTGTTCACAGAGCATCAGCCCCTCCCTGGGCTGAGGTGGGCCGGGTGTCCCGGGGCTGGCACCACTTTCAGACCCCTCCTTACAACAAAGCTGGTCCAGGTGCCTGGCAGCAGCACCAAGCAGTAACTGCTGTCTTTGGGGAACATCCCACCTCCTCTCCTATGTCAGTTTGGAGCTAGTGGTAATGAGAAAGGCTGCTGGAAATGCCTGTAGTGGGCATTGAGCCATTCCCATTACTGCCCTCACGCCTGTGAGATCAAACCCTTTGCAGAGGCTTTCTGTAGCAGTTCAATACCTTCACCCCAAAAAGGGAAAGAATCAGATGCCACCTTTAAACCTGCCTCTAATTCCTGGGCTAACTCAGAGGCCCAGGGCAGGATTTTGGTACTTTTTGTGAATGCCTGCTTGGGGGATGTGCATTCCCTGTGTGCCTGCTGGCCAGAGAGGCTGATCATAAGCATGATTCCCCCCTGCTCCCTCTGCTGTGGTGGACTCAGAAGACACAGCCCCTCTTGCCATGGGGTAGCAGAGCTGTGGCTTGCTTAATCCTGGCACACTTTGTCGCGAGGGAGCTGTGTCAGCACTGGGGGAAGTGGGATCCCAGCTGGCCGGAATGGGCTGGGCTGGTTCCCATGCTGCCCAGTGCCACCCACACAGCACAGCTCCCTCCCTTGCCTGGGCAGCCCTTGGGATTGCTGTTCCCTCTGTCTTGTGCAATGCCCAGGAACCCGATGATAGCCCTCTGTGCTGGCTGCTGCAGGCAGTCAGGGACACTCACTGCATTACCAAGAGGTTTTCCTGGCCCTGGCCACCATCCCATCCCACCTCACCCACTTGTGGCTTTGGAGCACTGTTTCTCACATGGGGTCCTGTCACTGCAGCATGAGAGCTGAGGAACTGTGTTTCCAGCTTGCTGTGTCACAGGGAGCCCATATGTGCCCATTTGCTGGCTCCAGGCTCTGTGCCCCTCAGCTTCCCCTCATGCCCCTGTGCTCACCTTTCCAGTCCCCTCTCCTGCGGGGCACCAGCAGCCCAGCCCCCTCTGCTGACTGGTCCTGAGCCTGTTGGGTGGGAGCCAAGAGCACATCCAAAGGCAGAGAGGACGGGTGACCTGGAGGGATGGCCTCTAAACGGGTACCTGCTGGGGGCAAGGCACCTGAAGTCACAGCAGGGCTTTATCAGCAGCACAGCATCCGGGAGGGACAACGTGCTTGTCAGGGGTTTTGGGTCAGTGGCACAGAGACTTGCACAGCTGCTCCTGGCTTCGGTCTCTCGGTGGCACATACAGAACTTTTTCCATTTCATTTCTTGCAGGTGGGAGCTTTGATTTCCCTTGCAGGCTCTCAGCCCCCTTAGCAAGGGTTTGCTCCTGCTTTTCATTACTATACCAGACATAGTTGATCTAATGGCTTCTGCAGGTGGCGTGGGGTACAAGAGGGTCCGGCCACAGTTGTCAGCTGTCATCCAGAGTCAGAGTTAATCCAGGAAAACAGTAAAAATTAGTAATGTATATTGCATTCCTCCAGTCCATACGCTTTCCATTAGGTGATCTTCCATCCTCCTCTGCACAGAAAGGAAACCCTGCCAATGGCAGACTTCAGACTCTGAAGGGATTGGTTGTGCCTGGAAATCCGATCTCAGCTCTTGCATTCCTGGGCACACTGTCTATGCAGGGAATAGTCTCCCACCTTTAAATCCAGGCAGCAGATGCTAGCCATGTGCACAGCCTGTAAGCCCAGGAGCTCCTGTGGCAGCAGATGTGCCGGGCCTGGGGCCGCACTGGGGTCCCGCATGCTGGTCTGGGTCTTTCTGTGTCCAGAGGTCTGCCAGGGGAATGGCCTTGCCCAGTGTCACCACATCACTCAAGTACAACAGCCAGGTCAGGACAGGAGTGAGGCACAGTTAATTCTTTTGAGAGATCACATTTTAGCTTTTTTTATTAATAAACTGGTGAAGAAATTCCTCAAGATCCTCAATGTCAAGAGGGTTACAGAAAGTGAAACATTCAGCTTTCTTAAATAAACCATGTCTTCAATCACTCCCATACTTTAGTGGCTCAAGAACAACAGTTCTGTAATAAATGTTACACAGTGCAAACTCCGTCAGTAATTATGTGCAGATGAAGAAGAGGAAATAAAAGACATTCATTTCTAGGTGTGACTGCACATGCTAAGTGTGGCGTGAGCTCTTTGAGGTGTCACGAGCAGTCTGGGGCTCTGCTGTGCGAGATGGAGCTCCGTGTGTGCAGCTGCAGAAAGGGAGTTCCCCCACTGCAGCTCCTGTTCCAGATGAAAAAAGGCCCAGAAAGCTCTGCTTTTAGTGCTGTTGGATCCCTGGCTTGCAGGGCTAACTCTGACCTTTTTTATTAATCCTCACTTTTGCAGAGAATGTGATCAATGGGCAGGACTACGAGGTGATGATGCAGATTGACTGTGAAGTGATGGACACCAGGATCCTCCATATCAAAAGTTCCTCTGTCCCTCCGTACCTCCGAGAGCAGCGCAGAAATCACACGGACACCTTCTACAGCTCGTCCCCCTCCGTCCCAGAGACGCCCCACGCCCTGAGGGCCTTTGTCAAATCCCCGCAGTAGCTCCTGTGACAGCCCACGGGGGAGCACTCGGCATGCAGCAGGTCCTGCCGCCAGCCTGAGCCCCTTCCCTGGCAGGCCCTGGGGCTCCTGGCACGTGGGCATGGCAGGGACAGTCCCCTTTAGCCCATTCCTGTGCCTGACCCTACAGGGGCTGCATCCTGCCCGGGCATTGTGCAGCTCAGCTGGCTCCTTGCCAGGGACAGTCCTGGGAGCCCCATGCAGCGTGGGGGGACACAGGCCATCCTTGCTACTTAATGCACTGTCCAAAATTGTGGGTTGTTTTTAATTTTTGTCCCTGTTAGGCTGCCGGAGGTGAGCCAGAGACATCACAGCAGACACCCATGCTTCGGATTGGGCCTCTCTCCCTGCAGTGTGCCCGGGCAGCAGGAGAAAGCAGTGTCCAGCTCCCAGCTGCAGGTGCTGGGCCTGACCAGACAGCCCCGCTCTTCATCAGTCCCTGCCCAAATCCCTGCCTGTGCAGCCTCCCTCCCTCGGCAGAAAGCCCTGGGATGCAGCGGTGTGGAGGGGCAGCCCAGCCCCAGCCACCTGGGAGGGCGGTGGGACCCCGCACTTACCGCTAAAGCACTACAGACAGAACAACCCGCACTGCCCGGGGCCTGGGCTGCCGCTGAGGCACTCCCCAGCCCTCACCTGCCTGGCTCTCCAGGATCCTGCTGCTGCCTGCCCCAGCCCTCCTGGCTGCACGGCTGAATGAAGGCTTGGCCCGAGGGAAGTGATTTCACGCAGCAGACGCATTTGTAAAGTTTGGGGTTTTTGAGTTTGGTTCTCTTTTCTTTTCTTCCTGGTTTTTGTTTGCGTGGGTTTTTTGTGTGTGCTATTTAATACTTTTCACTGCTAACAACAGCCCGTGGAGCAGCACTGGCCCTGCTGGGCAGAGGGGCTGCTGCAGTTCCATAGGACACAGCCACAGCACCTTCTCCTGAAGCCCCACACAGGTCACACACTTGAGCCCCACACAGCCCTCTCTGCCTCGCCAGCACTGACAGCCACCCGCCAGGCACTGGGGGAACATTCCATTTGCCCCAAACACTGAGTGCAGCTAACTGCTGCCATTCCAGAGTGTCTGTGGAGCTCTCTTCATTGATCCTACGTTTGTTGGCCGAGCCCCAGGCCGGAGCTGGGCCCAGGAGCTCCAGCACTGGTGCTCAGCTGGGATGAGCCGCCAGCAGAGCATCAGCCTTGCATAATGACTTCAGCATGTTGTTACATTATTTTTTCCCCTCTGCAGCTCGCACACAAGATGATGGGCTTCAGTTTGCCAGCCAGCTGCCTTTCCTTCATGGTTTGAGCGCTAACTGGCTCATGTGGGGTTTTTAATTATTATTATTAGTGTATGTGTGTGGCTGTTAGGAAATAAAGGTTGATCCTGCAGCAAGACAAACAGCTCCAGGGGCAGTGAGAAGGAGGAGGATGAGGACCAATACACCCCTGTGAAGTATGTGCCTTGCAACACCGTGGAAAAGCTATGCCCTTTGCCACGTCCTCGGCGCAGGCTGCGCAGGCCCCCCATCCTCTCGGCGCTCGCGCTGCTGGGAAGCAGCCGGGCTCGGCCAGGGGTTTGGCTGCGCTCCTTGCACCAGTTCATTTTCCTGGCCCCGGCCCACCTGACTGTGGGCCAGCTCACACAATAGTCAAAAACCCCAGCAGTGCCCCAGCCAGAGGCACGCAGCTCCCCCACAGCCGTGGGTAGGGGCGGCTGGCTGCTCTGGGGGGCATTTGCTGCCAGAGAGCTGGAGGTGGTGGCTGGGCTTGGCACAGCCTGACATTTTAGGAAGGGCTGCTGCGGCACCACATCCTCAGCCAGCACCCTTGGGCTCTGGTGGTGGAGAGCATCTCTCATCCTGTGTAATTCTGTTGTCTGTGTCCCTAGTACTGAAGGCAATAAAATCCTTCTTTTATTTATTATTAATATTTATTATTGTGCTTGTTAATATTGTTTTCCTTTGGCAAATTACTGGGACACCTGTCCTGTGCCTGCCATCTCTTGGGCTGCGGTATGGCTCTGCTTGGCACAGTGTTGGCACTGCCCATGGCACGTGCACCCAGTCCCCCTCCTGCTGCTGCAGAGGGGACACACTACACGAGCTGCTCACCCAGAGCCTGGCAGAGGAGGCCATGAGGGTCTTACTGCAGCCCGAGTGACCTGAGGACAACTTGAGGTGTCAGAGACAAGCTCTGCTCAGGGCAGGACATGGCCATGTCACTCTACCCCAGCGCCAGCCCCAAGCAGCCTAAAGCCCTCTGGGGTTTGTCCCCAACTGGTGTGTCAACTGGCTCTCCCCAAACCAACCAAAACCCACCCAAAACAGCCCTGTGCATTTTCATGCACGCAGAGGGTGAACCAGAGCCAAAGAACGCCCCCAACAGCTGCGAAGGTACTGGATCCTTTATTACTGACAGCAGGTAAATACAAGATGCTGCTGGGCAGGAGGGCAAGGGCTGTGCTGATGGTCCAGGAGCAGGGCAGGCAGGGATGTGGGAGGGAATGTAGGAGATGGAGTGGCACAGCGAGGGCTCCACCAGCCCCCAGGGCTCCCCAGCCCCTGCCCAGGCAGCCCAGCACCCAGCTGAGCAGAGCCTTCACCCAGCAAATGCCAAGGGGGACTACTTTGGGTTACAAAATGAACAAACAAAAGCCATCTACACGTATTTACAGCATCCCCCTCCCGCCACCAGCTCCCTCCAGGCTTGAGTCAGGGTTCGGGGTGCGCCCGGCCCCCGGAGCGGCCTGCAAAGAGCAGAGCCCCGGCTGGAGGGGACAGTCCTCGGCATAAGTACCAGCACCAGGGGCTGCTGGAGCTGTGCTCACAGCCCCGTTGTACAGCAGGATCTCCAAAGGGCCTGCTGGCCGTCAGCTGGGAAGATGGTCCTGAGAGACGGGACATTCCCATGGGACATGCAGGTCCTCCACCAGGACAGGCAGGCATCAGCATCCCGCTGGGACCTGGTGCGTGCAGCTTTGCACTGGTTCAGGGTGTCTTGCGGATCATCTTTAGCTAAAAACATCATCAGGAGGACTGTGGCTGGGCCACCTCCTCTTCCCTGGGCAGGAGAGCCAGGGCTGCCCTTCCAGAGGAGAACCTCCTTCCCCTGGGAAGGAAAATCAGAAGCAAGGGTACAGCAAAGACGAAGGACGTGGTTCTGGCCTGGGGATCGATCTACAATCCACCATAAAAAACCAGCTTGAAACAAAACCCATCATTTACTCTTCAATTTGTACAAAATAACAATAATAACAATAAAAATAATAATAAAAGGTGCTGGTGGCCCCTGGCTCGCAGTGCCCCACTGTGGTGGGGGGTCTCAGTAGGCAAAGATGACGTGGTAGGTGACTTGGTGGCCATTGTCCCAGGCGTAGAGCAGGCGGTCCTTGGGGTTATAGTCTATCTGCGTGGTGTAGGCGTACTCGTTCTCAAAGAGCAGCCTGGGGATGATCTGCGTGTTGGTGTGCGTG
Source organism: Struthidea cinerea (assembly GCA_013397865.1). Taxonomy (NCBI): domain Eukaryota; kingdom Metazoa; phylum Chordata; class Aves; order Passeriformes; family Corcoracidae; genus Struthidea; species Struthidea cinerea. The sequence goes on from VZTI01002657.1 coordinate 2,320,762, forward strand.
TCAAAGGCGTAGGAGATGTTGGCGTTCCTCTTGTTGTAGCTGTCGACCGCGTACAGGACCCCACAGATGACAAAGCAGTTCCCGTAGAAGTTCTTCCGCAGCCCCGTCCGCCACGTGGTCTCCTTCTGGGTGCTGAGGTCGGCCGCGTTCAGCTTGCTCAGCACGATCACCTCCTGGTTGAAGCCCTCGTAGCTGATGGCCGGGTAGATGACCCACAGGCCGTTTTCGTCCACAGCAAAGTCCACATCCGAGTGGCCTCGCCACCGCCACGGGGTGGACTCCTCGTAGGCCACGTCATGCAGCATGGCCCAGGCGGCCACGTAGCGCTGCTTCAGGTCGTACTTGATGATGTTGCGCGTGAAGGCCCGGTTGTAGTAGAAGGAGCCGTTGTAGACAACGTGCCCTGTCCCAATCCAGCTGTACGGGAGCTTGTAGGAGTTGCTCCAGCGACCTGCAGGGCAGACACTGGCTGGTGAGACCCTCCCTTTGCTGTGGGGTGGGTGGCCATGCCATCAGCACCCTCTGCCCCCAGCTCTGCCTGCACTCCCTCCCCGGCCACCAGCCACAGCCTGCCCTGTGCCACGCTCTGAACCCCCCATGCCGGGTGCCAGCACCCAAGAGGGGAGGGTCCCCAGGCAGATCATCCCCCCACGAGGCAGCATCCCCAGGAATGAGGATGCTACTTGGATCAGCTGAGTGGTGGCTAGCATGCTATCAGAGAGGGTGCAAACCCACCTTGCTTGAAATTGTCGAGGTTCCTGAACTCCACCAGTGTGTTCCCATAGTAGTAGTTGGTGACATAGATCCGCTCCTCCCGGGCCAGGGGGTCCTTCATCCAGGCTCCCTCATTGCGCCCATAGGTGTTCTGGGTGGTGGGCCCCGAGATGGTGGACAGCGTGTCCTTGCAGCGCCCTGCGCGGGCAGAGAAGGGCCTGTGAGGCCAGAGGCAGGGTGGCCACACTGTCCCCGGAGGCATCACCCCCCTGCAGCCCCTTGCTCCCCCAGCAGGTACCCCCTGCCATCTTGGCCCTGGTGCAGCTTTGTGAGGCCCAGCAGCCCTGGCCAGACCTCGCAAACATCTCCCCATGGCCTCAGCCATGTCCCTGCTCCAGCTGAGGCTGCTGCCTGCCTCAGGTCCTGTCTCTTTTTGCCCTGCTCAGCCCAGCCCAGCCCCTAAAGGTGGGAGGAAGCTCCAGTAGGCTCCAGAGTTCATAAGCAAACCCAGCACCCCAGTGAAGTGCTGCCCAGCCACCATCTCCATGACACCTCCCACCTGCAACCAAATCCAGGTGTGCTGTGTTTAGCAGGACACACGGTGGGCACAAGCCAGCCCCCCCACACAGCTGGATGGGTGCAGGACCTGCAGGCACTCACCAATGATGTTCCTGATGTCCTCCTCCTCCAGGCCCTCCTTTGGGGTGGCAGGGATGGCTGGGCTGACCGGTGTCATGGGGGTGTTCGCCTGTACCCAAGCTCCTGGGCTGCTCTCCATGTCACTCCAGTCTCCAGTGGGGGTGGCCACAGGCAGGTTCTCCGTGGCTGTGGCCACCACTGTGCTGGCCAAGGCTGCCGCTAGCTGTGGGGTCCCCTCCTCCGCCAGCCCTGCCGGGGCAGTCACAGTCTCCGGGGTGGGGGTCAGCCAGCTCACAGCGGTGGGGTCTGGCGTGGCAGGGGACGGGGGCACCGTGGCCGTCACAGCAGTGCCAGCGGCTGGCAGGGTGGTGGGAATGCTGCCAGGGGTGGGCGGCCACCCCACTGGGGAGGGCTTCCTCACGGCCTCACTCGCCCTGCTGCTGGGCCTCAGGAGCTGGTCCTCGATCAGCAGGTCCACCGTGTTGTCCCCGCTGAACAGCTCGTCCGCTGCCAAACACAGGCACAGGGGTCAGCCCCGCAGCGAGGGGAGCCAGTCCCCCACAGCCCCCCAGCTGGCTCCCTGCCCACCCCTGCAGGCTGTCTGGTACTAAATCCCTCTCCATGCCCCCTCAGAGAAGGGCTGAACTGCACAGGCTGACAGCGCCCATGCCAGGAGGTGAGCGAGACCACCACAGCCACATCCACTACCTCAGGCTGGGAGAGCGGGAGGTGATGGAGAGCAACTCTGCCCTGCCACATCCCAGAGACTGACTGGGCAGGATGGAGACCCAGCTGCATTCCCAACCAGATCCCACCTACCCAACCCAGGATGTCAAAGCAGGTGCCTCAGCCAGGGCACGGGGACCACTGGGGCTCTCCAGCCAGCTCAGGCACCCTTTGCTCCTCCTCATGTCCAGGAGGTCACAAGCCCCCGCAGGGCAGGGCTGGATGACCCCACTGCTGAGCCAATTTGTGGGCATTTGTCCTTCTGCCCACGCTGCCCACTCCGCTGGTCCCTGAGGGCTCAGCCCCTGCTCCCACCACGGCCAGGGCTGTGAGCTCCGAGCTGCCTTCCGCAGCACAAACCTCACGGGATGCCATTGGGCAGGCGGATTTGAAACACGAACGTATTTAATAAACCTCCATTTACTTCTGGAGAGGTGTTGATGCTGGGTGTTTCGAACTAAAGCAGTGACCTATTTCCTTAGCTAGCAGGGATTTTCCATGGACTAACAATGCTGCACTGCTCCACAGACACAGCTCGAAGGCTGCACAGCGGTGAGGTACCAGCTGTCCCACCTCCCCCTGCTGCTCCCACTCCCTTTGCCCACACGTTCCAAGGGGATGAGGCACTGGTTTTGCTGTGGGATGCAGCCAGCCATCCCACCAGCCACGGCTGCATACCCAACTCACGTTGCTCCTCGATGTCATTCTCTGACTCAGTGGACTGGGCTTTGTAGTAGGTGACCCCTCGGACAATGGTGGGCTTGGAAGGAGGCCGGCTCCTCACCCGCAGCTTCCTCTGCAAGAGCTGCTCAGGCTTCTTGTCCTCCAGAGAGAGGTGCAGCTCCGGGAGGGATTCCACAGAGTTGATCTGCTGGGAGATGGTTTCATCCTTCAGGAATCTTTCTTCATATTTTCCCTGGAAGAGACACAGGAGGCTGTTACCAGAAATGCCATGTTTTGGCGACAGGGCAGGTCAGGCTGCACAGCCCCAGGCTGGGCAGGAGGATCTGAGCTCCCTCCTTGCTCAGGGTCTCCCTCAGTTCATTCTGCCACGGGAAACCCTCCAGGAGACAGCAGGGCTGCTCCTCCATATCCTTGGTGCCGCCCTGCCGTTCCACGACTCAGGGCTCCGTAAGGCAGCGGGGTTCAGGGATGCAGGGCAGGCAGGCAGAGCAGGGCTCACTCCCTGCCATGCCAGGGGCCGGTTCCAGCCGCTGATCTGCAGAGTGTGCGATGTGCACTGAGCTCTCACACGGCAGAGGCTGAAGGCACCTTCCCAGCAGGAGCGGGAACCTCCCGAAGCAGGGACCAGGAACCCCCCCGGGGCAGGGACCAGCTGCCGCAGCTCAGGTCTGAAGGATTTCATCTCATTAAAGGAAATCGGAAAGCCAGTCCAAGGGTTGAAGCCGTGCCCATTTGGCTGAGAAGATGGGCCCTGCTGCAATTAGCAGCGAGAAAAGGGGAATATTGGGAAATGAGGTCACTCGGGGTAATAAAAGCCCCACGCTCCGCTCCCCTGCCTGGCCGGGGCTGGCTCCTCTCCAGCAGGCAGCAGCTGCTCAGCTCATGGCGTGGGGAGCAGGGGAGTGGGGCCGGGAGCACGGCCGGACAGCCCGCCTGGGCACGGCTCTCCGTGGGGCAGAGAGCGCTGGCACGGCACGGCTGGTGCCACTTCCCTGCCTGCTGACACACGGTGCACGCGTGGGAGCCCAGCCCTGACCCCGCCAGGGCTCGGGGAACCCATCCCCACACAGGATCCGCAGCGCAGGGGTGGGTCAAGTGCAGGCTGATGCCATCCTCAGGAGCTGAGCACCCCTGTTTGAGCTGGAAATGACACACTAAATGCCCCCCCGCCAGACACGTCCCACTGCCCTGCACAGGGACACCGGGGTGAGGGCAGGATGCTCCAGGAGCCGCCCAGCAGGGATCAGAGGAGCACGGGCCATCCTAGATAGCACCACTGAAGCAGCAAGAACTTCAGGACACCCTGGACAGACCTTTTCCCAAAACATCCCGCTCACCCCTGTCTGAGGCAGCACAGAAACTGCTGCCGCAGGCAGAGGATGTCCCCATGCTGGGCAGACCCCACGGTCTGGTGCTGGGTGCCAGAGCCAGGGGGATGCCCGAGGCTCTGCCCGGAGCCGGCCAGGCGCAGGGGCTGGCGGTGGAGGGGTAATTGCCTGGCAGGCAGGGAGGGAGAGAGGGAAGGCGGGCGACAGGCTGTCCCTCCACCGAGCCCCAAGCCCTGCTAATCAAAGGCTCTGAGTTTCCCACCGCTTCCCAGCCGGCCCCGCAATGACATCACGCTTTCCAAGCAGCTCAGCCACCGCTGACCTCGAAAACCAACAGCCCCGTGGGAAGGGGGGAGGCCGAGGCAGCAGCCTCCCTCTGCTTCCACCGACATCCCGTCCCAGCAGCAGCTGGGCTGTGCCGAGACGCGCAGACTGGAGTCGGAGGCACACAAACAGGGTCGCTCCAGCCGAGGAGAAAATCACCCCGGGCTGGTGGCCACATCCAGGAGACACCCCAGGGCTGGCTTGAGCAGCAGCAGTGACACCGAGCTGTGCCTGGGTGGCTGTACCTCTGAATGGGTGTAGGCAGCCTCAGCGTCCCGCTGCAGAGAGCTCTCGATGTCGGCCAGGCTGTTGGTGAGGAGCCTGGAACAGTTTTCCCTGCCAGGGGGATCCTGCAGACCCTCCTCCCCACTGGCTCCTGCCTGCTGGCCTTCCTGCGTGAAGTTCCTGGACATGCCCTAGAAAAGCAAGAGAGGAAACTTTACCCCACTTAACCAAAAGGGATGTTCTGTGGCCCCCAAACCATGGCCCTGGAGCTCTGTGGTGCCATTCTGGGCTCACAGCTGGGGATTTCTCCATGGGGCTGGGCACCTCAGCTGCTAAGAAGACGCCCCTGACCCCAGTGGGATCCAGGAACCCCATCCCTGGTGTGCACATCCCAGATCGACTCTTTGCCGCAGGTTCCCATGGCGCAGGAGAGTGGCCTTGAGGTTCTTCAAACCCCATCTTCAGCCACACTCGCCGGCTCACAGAAGGAAAGGACAAGCTGAAACACCTTAAGTCAGCCTGGTGTCCTCGGCCCATGGCAGCAAGTTCACCTTGCATTTATTAATCTCAGTTTCCTGGCCTGGCCACACAGCGCCTGCTCCTCCCCAACACCGTCTGCTCCCACGGAACCTGAGAATCTGGGGACAGGACAAGAGCCAGTGACCCTCAGAGAGCTGTCAAGTGACCAGGAGGGAGCTGGGGCTGGCTGCAGCTCATCCCGCAGGCAAAACCCCTTGCCCTTCTCAGTCCCCCAGCCTGGACCCAAGGCAGGGTGCACAGGCACACCCTGGACCCAAGGGATTGTTACAGTCATCTGCTCACCTCAAACAGCAACTGCTTTGGATAGGTGGCACACCAGTCAAAGCACTTTAGCACAGGCACTGGGGGTGGTTACCCTGATCCTTCATTTACAATCTGTCCTGCCATTAATTTCTCCTAAAACCCACCGTGACCTCCATCTGTGACCTCAGAACTGCCAGCTGATGTGACAGCTGTGAGCTAAAGACAAAGCAGAGGAGCTGCCTCGCTACAGAAGGTACTCCATGGACCAAGGATTGGGGGCTCCTTCCCTCTACCGACACCATCTGTCTAAAATACCTTGTTATACTGGAAAGAACTCATGAAACCCTCTAATCTCCGCAAAAACAGAGGGGTTAACCCCCAGCCCCCTCCGTGGGCATCTGAATTCTCAGTCTTTACCCAGGAATCACGAGTCACAGTTTTACCAGGACATTTTGAGGCCGAGTCCAATGACGCAGGGACACCTCAGCAAGCGTTTTGCCGCAGTAAGCAGAGCAACAGGGGATCTCGTGATGCTCTCCCAGGAGCAGTGCAGGAGCAGCTTTCAACACCATCCTCCTTTGGAGAGGATGACTGATTCCAACAGCCTCGTGCCCTTATCGCTTCTCCTGTGTAATGTTTGGCTTATGACCTGCTTAGGGATAGAATTTGCCTCCCCTTGAGCGGAGAGGCACCACCAAAGCCTGGCCTGTGATGCTGCTGGAGGCTGCTCAGCTGCTGCGCCGGGGAGCAGCTGCCAAAAACACACCCGCCTGGGAGGGCGATGCTTTGAAGCCATGCCAGGCTCCAGTTCAGCATCTCAGCTGTCCGCTGTGTCAGACCCCACAGCTGATGCAGGGTGTGATCCTCCTCCACATCCTCCCAACAGGAATTTCCATGCTAAGCCAGCAGCAGAAGGCATTTCACACCTGCTGCCTGCATCAGCTCAGCTCTGCCCTGGAGCACTGGGCAATCTCCTTCTAACCCAGGCCTCTCCTGTCTTCCTCCATCCCGTCCAAGTGCCGGCAGGCAGCTTCAGCTGCTTTTATATGATCCTGCAGCCTCACTTCTGGGAAATTAAAGACCTCAACCTGTGAATTCCCTGCTCAACCTGTGAATTCCCTGCTCTTACACCTCTACAGCTCCATCTCTGGCCAAAGTCCTTCAGCTCCACCGAGCTTTCTGCCCATCTGCCTCCCTGTGACGGGCTGTGAGCAGAGTGACCAGACTGCAAAGGTCACCCCACGTGCCCAGTGTGCCACCAGCACTGCTGGCTCTGAAACGCCCTGCAGAAACTGGCTGGTTGGCAGGGCCACTGTGGTACTGAAGCAGAGTGCAGTGATAACCCCACCTGAAATAATCCCTTGGCAAACCCAAGTAACGACTGGAGAACACACTGAACCACAGCAAGAGGGTGGGATTGCAAAGGGAACATTGGTGCTTTGTTATTTTCAGACCTCAAAACCCCTTTTGGGTCAACTTCCATGCTTGGAAACCCAGAGTCCCCCAGGCGAGCGTGTTCCCCTCAGCTGTCTCCTTCCTGACCCCGGGATGGAGCACGCCGTGCCTTCCCGAAACACTTTGCAAGCGGAATTTTGGCTTTATAAATCATTGCCTCTCGCCTCCTGGCTGGAGATGAACAGGACTGCTCCACTCCGACAAGAATGTGGAATTACCGTCCCAGATACGGACCACGGGAGAAAACTCCAGTATTTAATCTGGCAACCTGTGTCTACATAGCTGAGCACAGCCTGAACTGCAAACCCTACGCTGTGCTAGCCAAAGAAATATTAAACTCTATGGAAGTGAAAATTATTTCACTGGAAGTCTGCTCTAAAATAAAATGGAAGGCTGAGGGTTCTGCTCTTTTTTAACACAGGGCAAGACGTAACTTGGTCCTTCAGGAATCTGAGCTCCTTGGCTCCCCACAGTCCTGCTCAGTGTACCCCTGCACCAGTCCTGAACCTCTCGCCCCCACATCAAACAGCACAAAAGCTCCTGGTTGAGAGCAACCATCACACCAGCACACAAGTAAAACTGAGAGGAGGAAAAATTTAACAGCAGGGCCTTCTGACCCAAAGGAGATGCTGCTCCCGGTGAGGCCACAGCTGGGATCCCGCTCCCAGTCTGGGCCCTGAGGGACAGGGGGAGCTGGAGAGGGTCAGGCGAGGCTGATGGGGTGGCGATGCACTAGGCACTGCCTGTGGTCCAGTCTAGTTCAGACATCCAAGTCTGGTCTGGTTTAGTTTCAGCCAAATAGTTAATTAACGTTTCTTCCCAAGCAACGCGGCTCTGAATGCACCAAAGGCAGCAGGAACTTGATGGGAGGCCAGTCCCACCGAGGGCAAGGACACTGAAGGAGAGCAGGACTCACCTCCTCCAGCTTCTCCACCCGCCCCACCAGCTTGGTTGTGACTGAGTGCAGCTTCAGAAGGTCCAAGCCATAAAAGGCACTTTCCAGCATCTCGACGATGGAGGAGAGCTGCAAGGCAAGGGGAGAACGCAGTCAGGCGGCAGCACTTGCTGTAACACACCCCATGGAGCTTCCTCAGCCGGAAAGTCAAGGGCGATGCACCCATCCGAGTGCAAGGATTTTGATTAGAAAGCAAGTTTTCCCTGCTGCATTGCTGCCCTGGTCAGAGCACGGCGTGCAGAGCAACACACGCTGCCTCCACAGAGCCTCAGGGCTTCAGGAGCACGTTTTGGGTGCTGGGGATTAGTAGCAGAGCAAGGTAAAATGCTGCTCTCTTTGCCAGCTCCAGGCAGGCTGTCCCACAAGCCCAAAGGCTTAACTACTCCACCAGTGATGTGACTGCCAGCAAAAGAGGCAACAAGAAAAAGGCAGCTCAGTTTGAGATCAGACTCTGAGTTTGTGCCATCCTGTGCTCTTTTTCCTGGAATAAGAAAAAACTTGTTAAAATATTTTAAAATACTCCCAAATCACAAGAGTGAAGAAATAGAAATTCGGTGCCAGCCTGGCAGCAGTTCCCTTCCTGGAGAACAATTTTATCAGAGGGATGCTGCCCTCTTCTGCAGCCACCCATTTCACAGACACCCTGTATTTAAGTCAGTCCCATGTCTGTGCCCTGCCAGCATCAGCCCTTGGTCACCATTCCTGGAGATCTGGACAGCAATGCCCTTGTTCTGCATTTTGTCCAGTTTCTGGTGCTGCTCCACAGAGGACAACACTGAGTGTGGCAAGGCTGGTGGGAAGTGCTCCTGGGCCACCTCCCCCTGGTCCCCTGTGTCCCCACATGTCCAGCGTGATGCCGCAGACTTCACAGCCCCAAAGGCTGAGCAGGATTTTCGATGCATAGGAATTCCTACAGGGCAGTGACATTTTCTCCCAGCAGCTACAAACTGGTCAACAGAGCTTCATAAACATGGGAGAATCACAGGCAGCACTGCTGGCAGCACTTGGAGTTTCCACCCCGGCCTCTGCAGCCTCCCTGTGGAGCTGACAGCAAAGGAAAGATTTTTTTGGGCCAGATAAAATGGCAGCATTAAGAGACAAGAGCTGTTTTATGGCCATGCATCCACTTTCCACTGCGAGCTGGATGGAGACGACCGATACAATGCACACAGCCTGCCAGACGGCCACTGGAGACCAGCGCTTTCCCTCCAGGCTGGAGAACTTCCATCGGTGCACAAAGGTTGCAGACTGCATTAACCTCCTTCCAAATGATCCTGAGCACAGCCTCCTCGCACTGACTCTGCACCAAGACCCCCACAACACCCGCTGCGCCTGCAGGCAGCATGCTGCAATTTCACAGAAATAGGTCTGAGATTAGGCTATTCCCTGCCAGCACCACGCTGACCTTCCCCTAAAGACCACACTGATGTTCCCATCAACTCACTGCTTCCTTCCCTTCACCCACTGCGGACTTTGGCTCTCAGTGGTCTGATGGTCCATGAATTCCCACTGGACCTTGCAAAAGGCACGGATGGCACTGAAACCTTCAGCTGGGAAGACCAGTGCAGCCATTCAACTGAGTTTGGTTGCTCAGGGCTATATTCCTGCTGCCTGGATTTTTCTCTCTCTCTCACCATTCCCTCAGGGACTCATCCTCCAGCCCACCTAAGGGAGGGAACTTCCCACGGCTCTTCCACACATGGAGCACCCAGGGCTTTTGTGTCAGGTCGTAAGAAAGTCTGGTAAAACACAACACACAAATGACCCTGTGCCCTTCCTGCTGCTGGACTGGGCAAGAGCAATGCTTGTCAGACCAGCAAAGAAAGTAAAACCCTTTGGGACTGCACAGAGCTATGGGGTGGCCTCACCCGGCCCCTCACTGAGGAGCTGTGGGAGCTGCTCCTCATGTGCGGCATAAGAACTGGAGCTGTGTCCTCTACTACTTCCAGGCTTCTCCTCCAAGAAGCGGCTGTTCCCAGTGATCCCGACCCCAGGAGGGGCTCTGTGCTTGGAGGGAAAGCAATCCTGCTGCCCAGCTCCTGGGATGGACCTTGGTGGCACAGAAAACAAAACCCCCGCGCGTGTGTGCTTGGATAAACCTTGTGAAATCGCCTGGCCGCGAGTCCTTGCGAAATGAACGGGGGAGCCGGGGCCAGTTCCTAGAGGACAGGCTTTCACACCACAGCTGGCTGTGAGCAGCTCCCCAGTGGGAAGAGCAGCCGGAGCCAAGGGCGCAGCCAGGCACGCCGCTCTGCTCCTCCTGCAGGCTGACCGGCTCTGCAGAGCACGGGGAGCTGCTGGTGCAGGAGCTCTGCCTGCCTCCGGGAAGGGACCACAGCGGTGCCTCTCTCACCTCGGGGGGTGTCCCTCCCCTAACCGCAGAGAGCTCACCACTCTCGTCTAAGGCCACGTGGGACCTCCTGGCTTTTCCCCAGACGAGGGACCACCAAACAACTCCAGACTGGGACTTCTCCTCCCCTGGAATGATGGATTGTCTGCCTGGGTCTGTTTATCTTCCCTAGCTGCAGGGGCGCTTGGACAAGAAGCTGCTAACTGTCTGCAGTCGGACAAGATGAAACACATCGTCAAACTCCAAATTAATTAGAACAAGCCCATCGTGGTGGCCTCAGTGGCAGCTGCCCCACAGCACCTTGCACGCCGCCTGCCTTCCCACCCGAGAGGGATCCAGGGGCACCAGTGCCACCAGCACTCAAGCTTCCGCTCCAGGGGCTCCCCAGGACTGGACCAAGCCAGTGGCACTTTCTGCTGCCCTACACTGGTGGCAAACTGGAAAACCCAGCAGGGTCTGCTGCCAGCTGCCACACCAGCATCCAGTAAAAGTCAGGAGTACTTAGAACAAACATTGTCACATTTGGGAAAGAGGTATCCATTACTAGAGAGATAAAATACTAAATAGTAGAGAAGTGTCAGCATGTAAAACAACAAATCCATCCTGCCATCAGCCAGCTGTGCATCACACCCTCACACTGACGCATCAGCAGCTTTTGGCCCGTGGAAGCCAAAACAGCTTTTTTGCGTGGGTCCTTGGGAGTCCCTCTCTGCAACAGAAAAAAGACCTGGCAGCTCCTGAGCGGAGCAGAGCTGTTCTCCAGGGACATTTGGAGCTGGACAAAGGGCAGGGAGTAGCCCAGTCCCTACTGGGCTCTCAGCACAGAAAGCCACGGTGAACCCCAGGCAGCATGGGATGAGTTGAGTGAATCATCCACTGCAGCTGCTCAACTCAATCCCTTAAGCTGAGCTTGATTTTTATATCAAACATGCAGATATAAATGTAACTAGGAGATGGTTTAGGCAGAAAATGCTAGGAAATAAAGTTTTTTTTAGAAAAAGCTCAGAAAGAAAAGGCTTCAGAAGATCTCCTTGTCCCCAAAGTGTCAGGAGCTCAAGCTGCTCTCCTACCTTCAGGTCGCTGCTGTCTGCCTCCCGCAGCTTCTTCAGCCTGAAGTCGCCCTCGCAAGGGTTGAGGGCCGAGGGGGGGGCCACGCACGCACACTTGCAGCTGGGTCCTGACGTGATGGTTTCCACCGTGTAAAAATCCTCGGCTCTGAAAGTGCCTTCGTTAATCCTTTGGCAGGCGCCACGGCCCAAGGGTCTGACCAGGCATTTGCACCGGCAGTCGGAGCCTTCGGACACCGCCTTCACCTTGTCGTAGTCACCTAACAGCTGAGCACAGGTCACCAGCAGTTAGCAAACCCGCCGTCCTCTGCCTGCACAGCCCGGGACAAGCACGGCCTAGAGCTCAAGGTCCAAACAAGGACACTCTGGATACCCTGAACCTCGAGGAAACTGGCCAGCTTTTCCAGAATCTGCCAGCCAAGGAGCTTTCTAGAGAGTGCAGGGCTGATCACTGCCTACCAGGGGAATAAAAACTGGCTTCTTCCAACAGGGTATTTTTTATTCCACTGCGTGCAGAATGAAAAGTTTAAATTTTAAATACAATAATTTTAAATACAAACCCCATCCTGCTTTCTTTTATTGCTCAGTGTCCAAAAGACCAAATAAGTCACCTGCTACCCAGAGCAAGACTGTTTTACACAGGCCAGCAGGGTAAGGGTACATTGGAAGAGTGACTGAAAGCCACCCTGTAAGCAGCGTAAGCTGGTGGTGAAGCAGTATTTCTGATTAGCCCTATACAATGCCAGGAATTTCCTTTACGGAGATTTGCAGACAGCGCTTCTGAAAGCCCAAGCTCAAAAATAACTTTGGCGGTACGTTTCCAATAGTCTCTGCGTTAGCCATTTCCGAGGGCAGATAATAACACACAGCCTGGTCAGCCAAATCTAACAGAAACCTCCACCGCATCCCACTGGCAGGGAAAGAGCCTGGATCCCTCCCCTCGGCACACAAAGAGGCTCCACCAGTTCTCCTCCCAAGGAGTTCCCCTTTTACTGAGTCCCCCTGGAAAAATGATAGGATGGAGTCTGTGAAGTGCTCCAAGACGGGCTTCAGTTATTTCACTGCACCCCGTGTGATAAACTTCCTCCAGTGCTCAGCAGCAGTGCACAGCATCACCCAGCCCCACCGAGAGTGTACACCCAGCATCACCCAGGACGTGCACAGCATCGCCCAGCACCGTCAACATCGCCCGGAGTGTGCACGGCATGGCCCAGCACCGCCAGCAGTGCACACCCAGCATCACCCAGGACGTGCACGGCATCACCCAGCCCTGCCGAGAGTGGACACCCAGCATCACCCAGCTCTGTGGAGCACGTACAACACCCAGCGTCACCCAGCACCCCGCAGGGTGCGCACAGCACCGCCCGGCAGTGCCCAGCCCCACGCCGGGGGTGCAGCAACCCCGAGGTGCCCGCAGCCCCCGCGGTACCTGGGAGAGGATGTTCTCCTGGTTGTCCGCCTCGTCCTGCAGCGGCTCGGCGGAGGGCCCGGCCGTGCCGGCGGGGGGGGTCCCTGCCCGGCAGCCGGCGCCCAGCGCGGCCAGGCAGAGCAGCAGCGGC
>VZTI01002657.1:2333818-2353123 GCA_013397865.1 Struthidea cinerea
GGGGGCTCCCCGTGTCCCCAGTCTGCAGCTCAGGCTCTGCGGGGCACTCGGGCATCGCCCGCCCGCAGCAGGCTGGGGGGAGCCCCCGCACGTGAGGCTGCTCTGGGGAGCCGCCGGCCACCTCCCCAAAGGGCCAACCTGTGCATCCTACCCTGCTGTGTGCCAGGGAGCTGGGGGCGGACGGAGAGCCGTCCTTTGGGGCTGCCTGGCTCCTTTTCCATCTCCAGAACAGCCTGTCTCTCACCCTCCATCCTCTGGGTGACAGGGAAGTGTTCCCGATGGCATGGCACGGCACGCCGTGGCTCTCCAGTCACACTGCACACACTGGGGTCAGGCAAGCAGCGTATTCCAAGGCAGGCTCCCAGCCATGAGTGCAGACCTCTGTGTGCTCACCGAAATTCAGGCTGACGCCGTCGGGAAGCGGCCGCGCTCTGGCAGTCCTGTATCCTTCTGCACCTCCTGCCAAACGGAAATGTTCTGGACACGCTGTTCCCACGGAAAGCACAGGCACAGCATCTTCCGCTGCGGAGGTGTCTGCACTGCCGTGCCGATGGCTGGGCCTCTCTGACACGGAAGGAATCCTGAGATGCCGCTATAAACACACCAAGGCAGGCCAGCACCATGTCCCAGCTATGGCACGGGCTCACATTTTCCTCAGAAGATGCCCATGGGTCATAGGCTGAAGTCACACACACAGCAAGTGGCACGAGAGGCCACGTAAGCTCTTGCTGAAGCAAGGCTGTGCACAAGCCAAGCACCCCCGGTCCCTAATGCACACGTGTCCCAAAACCACCCCAAACCTGGTGCCTGCAGCCCTGGGCCCAGGCACCCTCCTTAGGGGGACTCCATCCCACCAGTCTCTCCCACGGTCACTCTGGGGGGATGGAGCTGCCAGACACAAAGAAAACATCTTGTGTGAGAGAGGAAGCAGCTGTGGCACAGCGGATGGCAGAAGATGCTGACCTCAGGATTCGTGTGGGATGGCGCTGTGCCTCCCTCTCCTCTGGCCTCCCTGGGAAGGGAAGCCTGCGGAAAAGGGGACAGGGCCGTGTGGGCTCCTGCAGCACGGCTGAGCAGAGCAGAGCAGAGCAGAGCAGAGCAGAGCAGGAGGGGAAGCAACCTGGGAGGCTGGGAGGACAAGGACAGCCAACCTTTGGGCAACTGGAGAGCAATGGGAGGCAAAAGGCATTTCTAAAAGCCTCCCCCCAGCAGCCTATCTCAAGGATAATAGGTCCTTTGAGCACCAGCTCCTTCATTCTCTTTCCACGGCTCAACTTCCCTGAGGGCAGCTACTCCATCTGTCAGCACAGGCTGTCCTGGGGCTGCCAGACCAGGCCTTCTGGAGCCCCCAGCACATGCCCAGCTGGCCCAGAGGACCAGACCCCTGTGCAGTCATGGCACTGCCAGGGGGGCTGGCTGGCAGTGAGACCAGCCCTGAGAGCTGCCACAGCAAACAGCACCTAAAACTGTGGAGGCCTTTTCCTAATGATCGCTTTCAAAGGCTGGAAAAAGAGACGGAAAACAAATCAACCACAGTATTTAAAAATTAAAAGGAAGGATTTCATATGTTGCTGACATCCTTTGTTGATTTCTTTTCTTTCTAAGGGGAAGAAAGCGTTTCTGGTGGTATTTAGTTTGGGTTAAAGATGGGTTTAAGCCTGTTCTTTGGGGGCTCGGAGAGAAAGTGACGGGCACTCTGGGTTCAGGGCAGTAATCTCTAGAGTCTGAACATTCCTCCTTCAAGAAAAAAACAAGACAAATCCACAGATTGAGTAGGACAGCAGAGCAAGAAGGTGTGGTTCTGGCTTTTCTGTCTGGCTGATGGAGGCTGGCCCAAACTTTGTTCCGAGCAGGAGGCCCCAGTATCCCCATGCCTGACCCCATTCTGTGTTACTGGGCTCAAGCAAAGCCAGGGCTGCCCGAGGATGCAGGTAGACAGCGCTCTTCAAAGTGCTACATGAAAAAACATCACCATCACCATGGGGAAAAGGGATTTTAACAGCCTCTAGACAGGCAATGAGCATGTCTGTGCCTGGAGCCATGAGTGCAAAAACCTGCCCCTGAAAGCATGTCCTTGGTGCCTCACCTCCCTGTGCTTGTCTGGGCCCCTGCGAGGGCAGAGCCTTGTGCGGGGGCCCTGCAGCAGGGAGACACTGCGGGTCAAACCAGGCCACGGGTGTGGCGGTGGGAGGCTTGAGGCCCGGGATGCCCCCGGCACTGCATGCGGAGAGCCATTCACTGCGCTGTCAGGGCGTGCTGAGATCGGCGGGACAGAGGGACAGCACGGGCGGCGGCACATCCCGCCCTTTGGGGACAGCTGGGGACTCTGGTGACCCCCCTCACCCGGAGAGCGCTCCCGAGGGATGCAGGGGCTGGGCGGGTGCCCGGGCGGGGCCGGCGGGATGCCCGGCAGCTCTCCCGGCCGGTGCGGCCCCGTCCCGCTGGCGGGGGCGCAGCTCCCCCGCGCGGCACCGCCCGGCCCGGACACCCGGGCGCTCGGGGCTGCGGCTCCTCACAGCTCCTCGCAGTTAAAACGCTTCCTACCGGGGCCAGAGAGCCGTGCTGGCCTGCCCGCGACCCCCCCGAGCCTCCTCCAGGCGGGACGAGCCCCAGCGCGCCCAGCCTTTCCTCGCAGGAGAGATGCTCCAGGCTTTTTTCCATCGCAGTGGCCTCCCACTGGAAGCTCTCCCGTGTCTCTCCTGTTGCTGGGCAGCCCCGCACTGGATGCAGCACTCCAGGTGTGGGCCGAGCAGTGCTGAGCAGAGGGGAAGGATCCCCCCTGTGCCTGCTATCAGCCCTCACCTAACTGCACCCAGAACACCATTTGCCTTCTTCCCTGCCGAGGNCGGGTGCCCGGGCGGGGCCGGCGGGATGCCCGGCAGCTCTCCCGGCCGGTGCGGCCCCGTCCCGCTGGCGGGGGCGCAGCTCCCCCGCGCGGCACCGCNTCCAGGCTTTTTTCCATCGCAGTGGCCTCCCACTGGAAGCTCTCCAGTGTCTCTCCTGTTGCTGGGCAGCCCCGCACTGGATGCAGCACTCCAGGTGTGGGCCGAGCAGTGCTGAGCAGAGGGGAAGGATCCCCCCTGTGCCTGCTATCAGCCCTCACCTAACTGCACCCAGAACACCATTTGCCTTCTTCCCTGCCGAGGTGTGTTCCTGGCTCCTGTTCAGCTTGTTCCCTACCGGCACCCTCAGGGCCTTCTCCGACAGGTTGCTTTCCAGCTGGGTGGCCCAGCACATACTGGTGTGGGGGCTGTTCCTGCCCTGGTGCAGGACTCTGCCCTTCCCTGTGTTGAACTGCATGAGGTCCCTGTCACCCCATTTTCCCCAGCCTGTCTCCACATGGCAGACCAAGCCTCCGGCTTGTCAGGCACTCCTGCCAGGCCAAGAGGACACACATCAGCTAACTTAGGGTCAAAAGCTGAGAGATCCCTAGCATGACATGGATGGGACACATAATTTTCCTTGTTATCTGGCCCAGAGGTGAGCAAGGTGAGCTAGAGGCTGTGGTTGATCCTTGCACACTCCTGGTATGTGCTGAAGCTCTTCCCAGAATCTCCCTGTGGCCTCAGCTCATATGGGTTTTGGTCCCATGGCCGTGGTGTCAGCACCACATCCTGCTGAGAGAGACCGAAGCAGGTATGGCCTGTATTCCCACGCTGGATTCTGCAAGGCACTGTGAGCTGCTCTCTGTGCCTTCCAGAGGTCACGTATGGAGAGAGGCTGGTGGAATATGTCACCATGTTCCTGGGCTCTAGAGCTCTGCCCCTGCAGCCAGCAGCAGCCAGGGCTCCTGAAGGCAGCACTTCTGCAGCTGCCAAGGGCTGGCAGGGGTAGGTGAGCGTGTGAAGTGAGAGGCAGCTGCCACTCACCTGGCACAACGTGTGGCTGGGATGGCAGGAGGCCACACAGCCTGGCAGGGGCCACAGCAAGTGACAGTGCCTCATGCAGCAGCTCCACCACACAGGTTTGCTGCAGGTGCCCAGGGAAGCTCCCTCCTATGTCCATCCGCTCGCTGAAGGAGGAAATCCATCCCATGGAATGAATTAACCAGGCAGGAAAACTCGTGACGTGACCCTGAGGTGCACAGCAATTTGAGAGGTTTCCCTCCTGACCTCAGCAGTGAGACTTGTGTTTACGTCTGTGAGTCAAATGATACCTGGTTGAGCAGCACATGCTCCGGAAACCATTCCGGGATTGTCCATGGGAGCAGGAGGCACGACTGCCCCAAGCCTGACCCTTCAGCATTCCTCCGTCAGAATACCTGGGCAGGTAGAGGAGGCCTGTCCAAGCCAGAATAAAAAATGTATTTTAAAAGATGTTCTAGAACCAGCAGTAATAGAACTTTGCAAGAATGGTTTTTGAAAGCAGGAGCAGGCCAGGCAAGGTGCACTGTGTCAGATGGGTTAGCTGGCTGGGATGAGCCCCGGGCTTCCTAGGCAGGCCTCTTCCACCTGTAAGAGCTTAGGAGAGCAGCTTAAAGCTGGGTTTAGGAGAACTTGCACTAAGCGGAGCTGCACAGGCACTGGTGACAAAGCTCAGGACAGATTACTGTAGTGTGAGGAAAGTGGGACTTCATACAGGTTCTGCCTTACAATGATATGCTGAAACTCGTGGCTTCCTGTTCCCATTCACCAAACAGTGGCAGGTGCTGCAGCCTGACACTTTCCCACCAATGTCAGAGACTTTTGGGACTCACCTGGGCTTTCCTACACATCAAGGGAGTGCGTCCTGTGCCTGTGCCAGCACTGGTACCTACAGAGGAGGTTGCTCTTCATCCATGGAAACCCCTGCCCCATGGCTACCCGACTCGTGGCACAGCCAGGAAAACAGGTCTGGCCATTAGTCCTGGTTTGAACAGCATAGAAAATGACAAAGAAATCTAGTGGGTAATGTAAGGGTGTGTCCATCCCTCTGACCCCTCACCCCAGCACCTTCAGGGATGCAGTCATTCCATCCAGCTTCCCTGAGATGCCAGCCGAGTGTACCCATCCCCACTTCACACTGTAATTAATGCTGGCCCCTGTGACCAAGGCGAGGTTCTGCCTTGCTGTGTTTCAAAACACCAATCTTGAGCACATCCCATCCCATCCCATCAGGCACGTGCCCTCGCTGCTGCATGGGGCTGTGCAAGACAGTCCCTGGGTTTTGAGGATGCTTAGCCAACATCAGTGCCCTGCCTCAGCAGCACACTTCCAGCACACCCACACGCTGCCGGGCTGCTGCATCAGCGCTCAGACACGCAGGGATAGGAGCTGCCTCTCCGCTTCTGGCCCATTTGGGAAGGATCAGCCTGTCCTCCCTGCCCCTCTCCCATCTGCACATCCCACCCTTCAGTGGGAGGCTGTGACAGGAAGGATTCACCAGTGGGAAGTGTCATGCCCAGGCACTGCACGTGTGTGCCCACGCCACCCTTGGCGTGGCGGCTGCACCAGCACCCGTCTGCACATTGCACAGGCTGACACTGGCAACTCACACAGTCACAAAGAGCAGCACCTCTCATGGTGAATTTCCAGCACAAAATGAGTGTTTTTTAGACAAAAGCCACGATTTACCATGCTGGTGCAGAAGGACAGCAATGTCTCCATGCAGCCCTGACTGGAGCACCCTGCCCACACACCTTCCCCCCTCTCCTGGATCCCCTCCAGGCTCCCCTGTCTCCACACTGGCCCAGCTGTGCTCAGAGCAGCCCTGCCAAGACAGGGCAGGGGACAAGAAGGGCCCTCAAGGGGAAGCAGGGGCTTGGGTTAGCCGTGGAACTGCTCAAGGACAAAGCAAGGAAGCAAAACCTTCTGTTTCATTCTCCCAGACAGAAAACCCCATTAGAATTTTCTGGGGAAGCCTCCAACTTGGACAAAAGTGGGGCTCTGAGGACTGGTTGGCTCCGGTTCTTTTGGCTCCAGGGAAACCAGCCTGGCTGACCCTCATGACTCCCAGCTGTGTTGGCACCCACTTTGGGATGTCCCTCCTGTTATTACCCTGCTCTGCTCTCTCCTGAGCTGAACCATGGACCTGAGAGGTCAGGGGACTCTGCAGGGAGACCCGGGCAGAGCCTGCGCACCCCATCCAGCCCCTGCAGAGGCTGCTGGGGGTCAACATTCAGCACTGCTGGCAAAGCGGGCATGGGCCAGGTCCAGGACAGCCTGTCCTGCTCCAAGCAGCAGTTTTGAGGCGTCCAGGCCACCATGGTTGGACCCACAGCTCACATACCCGTGCTCTGATAAACATCGGGAAAGCCGACCTTTGTCCCGCGGCAATCTAATCATTGCCGAACACCTCACTGAGGGTTGCATGGGCAGGGGAAAAAGGTGGGGAGAAAATAGTGATTAGTAAGGCCTGATAAAAACACGACCTCTCCCTGATGGAGGCCTGTGTCACAATTGACAGCATTGACAGGTCCCTTGGGAATGAGTGAGCTCAGCTTCTCAGGCAGAGAGCTGCCAGTGTCAGCCTGAGCAGCAGCATTCAGGGAAGATGACTGAGCGAGTGGGATATGCTGGGACAGGTTTCTCCAGCAGGCACCACATACCAGCAGCACCTGCCAGTGAGGTGCCCTGGGCAGCACATCCGGAGATGGCACCAGTGCCAGCATCACCAAACCCGCCCAGCGTCACCCAGGGATCCTGTTAATGCCTGAAAGAGAGCTACCAGGATGGTGAAGGGCCTGGAAGTGAAGCCGTACGAGGAGCAGGGAGGTCACTTGGCTTGATCAGCCTGGAGAAGAGGAGACTGAGGGGAGACCTCATAGCAGTCTACAGCTTCCTCACAAGGGGAAGCAGAAGGGCAGGCACCAATCTCTTGTCTCTGGTGACCAGCGATAGAACCCGAGGGAACAGTAAGAAGCTGTGTCCAGGAAGGCTTAGGCTGGATATTAGGAGAAGTTCTTCACCCAGGAAGCTGTCAGACATTGGAACGGGCTCCCCAGGGAAGTGGTCATGCCTGCCAGAGTTTCAGAAGCGTTTGGACAACGCTCTCAGGCACATGGTGTGATTCTAAGGGTGTCCTGTGCAGGGCCAGGAGTTGTACTTTGATGATCCTTGTGGGTCTCTTCGAACTTGGGATATTCCATGAAACCTGTTCCAACATGCTCTCTGTTTGCCCAGGGATACCCTGGACAGGTCACTCCACCATGGTCAGTGCCCACACCTCACTGAAAATCCTGGGGGCCCAAGAGGTGTTTGGGAGGACACCTCCGCACCATCAGCTTCTACCCCAACCACCTTGACTGCATGATCGCCCTTCTCCCCCATATCCTTGCCAACTCCACTGCTCGACACCCCAACAGCGTTGTCCTTGAGTTTGGGAAAAGACAGGAGAGCAGAAGCTGGACACAGCTCTCAAATTCCATGGTCAGAGAATGACCATGCCCATGGAGGAGCAACATTTCCTGCAGGAATGTCCTACCCTCGTTGTCCCTCCTCATTAAACACTGTGCCTGGGACACCAGAAGCACCGGAAGGGCTTTGCTGATGATGGAAATGCCAAGGGCCACTACCACGTGCGTGGGAGGAAGCCACTGGTGCCCACAAGGCTGAGGTGGCTGCACCCAGCAGAGCTTCCTGCTGGGCTGTCCTGCTGCTGGGTGATTCATTGGCCCCCTGCCAGGATTTCAGAAAGGCAAAGGTTCAGTCCCAGCAGGACTTCTTGTCCCCCTGCACATGGCAGCGGGGTCCCCCAAAGCCCCTCTGTGGGACAGGGCATCTGCCAGCACACCCACCCCGTGCAGAGCGGGAGCTCCATCATGGATGTCCCCATGGCCGAGCACGCCAGTGCTACACCAACCCCACACACTGTCCTTCTTGGAGACAGCTCACCCTACAGCCCACGTTTGGGTAAGAGGGTGGACCTCTTACCTCAGGTGCACGAGGCCAGCGCATAACACCCCTGGATCCAAAAGCCTCATGGCTCGGGCATGGAAGGAGAGCAGGAGAACCCAAGGACACGGCCAGCACCGTGTGCCCTGCAGGGAACCAAGAGGTGGATTGTTAATGCTTTGGCTAGTCCTGCTCCAGGAGGGACATCCTTGAGCAGGGAGCTCCAGAGCCCATGTCACCAGCTCTCCAGTGAGTCTACAACAAAACACCTGCAGACGTGCCCCACTGCCCGTGTACAGAGCCATGCCAAAGCTGCAAATTGCTCCTGCCCTTCCAACTTCTCTGACCTTGGTCTGCTGTTCCCAGCCTAAACACGAGGCAATGTGCCTGCTGTGGGCTCCTCTCCCTAACTTCACTGACCCTGACCTCTGCCACTGCCTGGCAGCGAGCCCAGAGCCCAGAGGAGGAGACATCTTCACAGATGGCCTCCGACCCTTCTGTCCTCCGACACTTCTGCCATCACACGGACCTGAGGTGTGCCTCCCACAACATTCTGCCTGCTCCCATCCATGCGGCCCAGACCCAAGTGACAACACATCCCTCTCCAGACAAGAATGCCTATCATGAGCTGGGCACAGCAGGAAGAGCCTGAGTCAACCCAAGAGCTGCCCAAAGCCAAGGAAGCCATGACCTGCTGGAAGGTGTCCGAGGAATTCAAGGCAGGGATGCAACGCAGCTCTCCCGAACCCCGAGCTGTGGCAGCTGCTGACAGGCAGAGTGTGGGTAGGCAGTGTGAGGATCTGCTCGGCTCTGAGTGGTGCTACTGCATTTCAAGGCCATTAATAAATCCCTGGTACCTGGAGGCCATGCACACACGCCCCAGGGCTCCACAGGCCAGCCAGGACAGAGCTGCATCCCTACAGCCTTCACACGCTGCTGCTTGGAAGTGACTTATCCAAACCATCTCAGCCAGTTTGGCTTTTGCTGGCTCACCAACGATGAGCCACCTTCTGCTCAGATGACAAAGAGGTGAAATATTCCCTCACCCGCCATGTGCTGCCCAGAGGGGTGCCAGCCACGGTCACTCATGGAGCTTCCAAGGGACACAGCTCCACTGAGCCCAGCTGAGCTGAGCAAAGCTTCTGCTGAGACAGACAGAAACACAGCAAGTCTGGAGCTGTGCCTCTGTGGTGCACCCTGAAGTCATCTTTGTCTTTAGTAGCTTCTCCTTCACCAAAGAGGTTCAGCATCTGTGCTGCCTTGCACAGCCTGAGCCCAGGCTGGCTACCCAGCCCCACTCCTGTTTGCTGTCTTGAGGCAGCTTTAAGGGATGCCCAGCGAGCAGCCCAGCTGCTCTGCCTCAAGGTGGATGTCATCTGCCTGGCCTGTTGTCTCCCCTGCTAGCACCTTGGTTTGATACAAACCCTCCCATCTGCAGAGGGTTTCTGGCAGGGCAGCCTTTCCAGGCCCCTCTCACTGAGCACTTGGTTAAAATGTTAATTACAGCATGTAGCCTCTCCAAGCTCTGCTCTTACACAGGAGCATCAACTGATGAGCTTAACCAAGAATTTACCACTGACACTGATTCTTCTCCCTGAATTCATCTGCCAGCTCCCTTTGAGAGTTCTCCTCTGGGCACAGCTCCCTGTTTTTCAAAGCAGCACTGACAATCCTCCCTGACTCTGGGGGCAGTCTTGGCTCTCTTTGGGCTTTCCCATTTCCTTGGCCACGTGGCACACATCTGCCCCCAGCCTCCAACCCTGCACCTTTCAGCCTCACTCTCCCCGGGAAGCTGCAGAGTGGGGCAGCGTGTGAGAGCAGCCCTGGGACAGGGCCTGGGAAGGGTTGCGGGGTGTTCATGCCTGGAGACTTCAGACCTCACCTGGACATACCCTGAGCTGCCTGGGTCAGCCTTCAGGCCACCAGCCCCTGGAGCAGGGCTGGCTGGAGGTGCAAGCTCTTTCTCACAGCCAAAAGCTTCTCAGGGCTCTACGGTTTGCCCATTCTCAGCAAAATCCACCCAGATCCAGGTCCCTCTTGGCTGTTCCCTGCCAGCCAGCCAGGTCATGCTGCTGCAACACTCTCAGGGGTTTCTGTTCCCCGTTTCTCACCTAGCTCTTCAGAGCTACATCTCTCTCCATTCTGGGCAGCTCCCCTCCAAGATTTTCAACATCAAAGTTGCCATCCACTAAGCCTGGATCTTTCCAAGCAAGCTGGCTGTATTACATCCACCCGTTTACAGGGACATGCCAGTCCTTGTTGTTCTCTTTATTCCCTTCCCTTCCTGGAGAAGCAAAAGTCACCCAACCACGGGATTTCAGCTGACACATTGATCTCAAGCTTTCTCCTCCCTTGGCCAGGGCTCAGCTGCCACCCACCCTCCTGTTATCCATGCCCTGCATAGCTGAAAGCCAGCCGAGCTGAAAAGCAGTGGAGAACGCAGGCTGTGTTTGGAGCAAGGCAACGTGCCTGCCCACAAAGGTGAAAAACCAGTGGCTCAGGATGAGGCATGGTCATGAGATATCAGACCACACAGCTGATTGTGCAGGCTTTCACAGAGCAACCACAAGTTTTCACACTCAAGACTTGCCCTGGAGGTTCTCTGGAAAGCTCCATATCCAAGAATCACAAAGAGCAAGCTCCTGCATTGGCAGTGATTGATCGCTGCCAGCGCTTGCCCTATCCCAGCTGGAATTTCTCACCACCCTGCACCACAGGGCCCCTGGCTCAGGGTAGGACCTGTTTTCATTGCACAAAGGAGTCGGGTCCAGATGAAAGGGATTAGCTGGGGGATTAAGCTCCATGCACAGGTGTCTGCTAGCCAGGAGCAGGGCATGAGGAG
Organism: Struthidea cinerea; assembly: GCA_013397865.1. Classification (NCBI taxonomy): domain Eukaryota; kingdom Metazoa; phylum Chordata; class Aves; order Passeriformes; family Corcoracidae; genus Struthidea; species Struthidea cinerea. The sequence continues at coordinate 2,344,472 of VZTI01002657.1, forward strand.
CCATCCTTCCCTGCAGATCCACAGCACTGGCCAGTTCTTTTCCCAGCCAGCTGGATGGTGGGCAGCCAAACCAGGGGGCACAGCACCGTTGGGAGCAGCCAACAACTGAGCCACCCCCTGCCCTTTGAGCAATCCCTGTTTTGGGGCTCCAGGTCCTACCTGTGCCTCCAGGACAAAAGACAAAATGTGGGAGGTGGTTATGGTTCCCATCCCACAGAACAGTCCCATCCTTCGGGTGCAAAGACATCCAGCTTCTCACCACAGGGAGGAGAGGGGCAGAAAGTGAGGTTGAGCACAGCCAAGTCTTTTTCTACAGAAAGGCATGGACAATGATGCCTGGCCTCACAAAAGCAGGCAGGAACCCCTACAGAGAAGCAGGGACCTGTGACAAGTGCCATGGAACACTGGAGCCCCTCCTCCAACTGAAAAGCATTCCTCTGGAGACACCTGGGCTGGCTGCGTATTTCCAGCTCCATGCAGCACCAAACTCGTGGGAAACCACAAGTGTATTCCATCTTTTCAGGTCGTTCAACTCCCCAGGGCTTGGCTTATGCTTTAGCACCTTTTGTTCCTTCTTCATGTGACTCTGAACAGGCAGGGGAGCTTGAGGTCTCCAGAGGCCACTTTGCATCCACACCAAGCACAGCCACGTGCTGCAGCTGATCCCCCACAACTCCTGAATCCCACACATGCATCTCCCAGGATGTAACACACATCTCAGAGCACCAGCTGCCATCACAGCAACTGAGGGGAAACTAAACCGTGCAGCAGGCTGAGCTCACAGTAGGACAGAAAAACACATCTTCTCTAGCCCTGAGCCTCAGATCCTCAAGGGAGAGCTACAGAGGGATTTTAAGATGAAGCAGAAACACGTTCACAGCTTTACTGACACCAGTGTCATGGATAAAGACTGGTCACACATCCTCTCCCCTCATCAGACACTGCATGCCCCATAGGCAAAAAGCACTTGTCCCATCCCATCCCCACTTTTCCTGATAAATGTCCAACTTCATCCTACAGGCATACCTGAGATAAAACCTAAAAGGTCCTACCTCTGGTCACCAACCTCTGCCCATCCTAGAAATTTTCCCCTTTTTTCCAAGCTTTGAGAAAAAAAACAAAAAACAAAAATCAACAGAGCCACCAAACTCATATATCAGAAAGCATTTATTTTTCTTAACTATGCTAGATTATTCAAAGCTATGCCTTCTAGGCTCTCCAGACCTCACTGCATTCAAATCCGAAGCCTGGCACAGCTGCAGTGCCAGCACACAACTGGCACAGGGCAATTCAGGTGATCAGCTTGGCGCATTTCCCACTAAGTTGCACTCAGCTCAGAAGCATTGTGTCAGACTGCTCTGAGTAACACTTGCTCTTTCATTTATCTCAGACCAGAGAGAGAATGAGGCCAGGATAAGGAATGACTGAGTGCCTCTGGCTTTGGGGTAGGTGGGGAATCCTAAAGGTGGAGGCGGTGAGTGTCACCTACCACAGCCCATGGCAGGAGCACAGCAAAGCTCAAGATGCTCATGTAAAACCGACCAAGACAACGTGCTTCATCACTCTTCAGAACAAGGAGCCAGGTACTGCTGCAGGATGCTGTGGGGATCAAGTGCCCCAAGCTGCAGAGAACAACCAGCCACTGACTCCTTCCCTGTGGAGAAGGGAAGGCACTCCACCGGAAATAGAGGGGTTTGGTTCCAGGGTGTTTTAGGACACAGCTGAACAAAGCCAGAGAATCCAGATGTGGTGCTGGGACCAGCCTTATTGCGTTTAAATAAACACCCATACAAGGACAGTCCAATCTGCTTCACAACTCTGAACAGCCACAGCCACAGCTGAGGGAAGCACCACCCCACACTGGCTCCTCATTCTGTTCTAACATCAGGCCAAAACCAAGGACATTCCTGTCCACACTAGTGCTGGGGGCCCAAGTCTTCACACAAGGCTGAACTGGGAGGGTCTCCTCAGCCCAAACTCAAGACTGACACACCTTGACTGCTGGTACCACCCTGCTGGCAGTAGCCCTCTGCTCTGTCCAAAACCAGTGGAGGGTGGAAAGAAGTTACAAAATATACTTTTTATATACAGATAAATATAATATTTATATTATGTTTAATATGTATTATATCTATTTAATATATTATATATTATTTATATATATTTATGTATATATTTATTATATATATAAATATACAGATTCTCTATATCTGTATCCCTGTACACCAATGCCATGAAAAGCCTGGACTCTCCTGGCTGCCAGCTCTGGGCAGTTTCCTACCCAGACCTGAGCCATCCCTCTTTCTGGGCACCCTGGCAGGAGGCACCAGCCCGGGCATGCAGCACAGCCTCCCTCTAACCTCATCCAATTCCTGCCAGCCCCAGGGAAACACCTGGGCTCCCTTACCAGGGAGCACTAAGCCAGTAATTATGTGACTCAGGAGGGTGAGCCAGCACCAGAGACATCTCCCAAGAGCCCAAGGCTGGGAAATAGTCTCAGACTTCCCACAGGTGCTCAGCACACAAAACCACACTGAAGTCTTCAGAAATCACTCACATCTTTTCTTAACTAAAGAAGTAAGCCAGAAAGGTGGTTAACAGCACTCCTGCGGCAGAGGAGACTCCACACTTCCCAGGTACACACAGGTTTATAGCACAAGGCAACAAACTGAACTTCCTTCCAGCCCTCCAAGTCAAAAGTAGATGGATATTGGAGTAAAAACACCACTGCATCAAGGACAAGTCAGTTTCAGTCATTTATTCGTTACAGCACTTGAAGTTACTTGGTGGCAGGTACTTGGTGAGGGTCCCCAGATGAACAACAGGAAGAGTGGTTGGTACAATAGATTGATAAAAAAGAGTTAAATAGATAAAACAACATGGTAACCTCTCACTCTTGCTCCAAACAGAGCAGACTGGCCCTGAGTCCAGGTTAACATCATCCTTTCCAGCCAGTCATGGTTAAAACCCTTAAGTGCCCGTACCCAGGGGACAGCAAGGCGTCTGTTCTCACAGTTGAGGCAGGCATGTGCTTCTCAGGCCAGTTCTTCAGGAGCTTGGTTTCAGCTGCCTTGCAGACCTCACCTGCCAGTAAGGTTCAGTCTTGTTGAGCAGGTCTGCACAGCCAGCCCCAGCTTTGGTGAACAAGTGTAAGAGCAGCTCTGCTGAAAGTGAGCCTTCAAGTACATCAGGATCAGCCACAGGTGGTGTGTTTGAGCCACCTACAAACACCAGCAGAGCCAAGATGCAGGGCAGCACCCCAGACTGCTGCCTTTACTGCACTGAGCCAGATTGAAACCACAGGTTTTGAGGCTGTTCCCGAACCGTGCACAGTTCAGTCATGCTTTTGCAAGACGCTGCTTTGCAACTGTGTTAAGACAGACTCTGCCTACTCAAGGTCTCCAGTTTTATGCCAAAAGAAAAATCCCATAGCAAAAGGTCTAAGTATTTCTCTTCAGTTTTCACACTTCCATTTTCAGGAACTGTTCACCTTGTGTCGAGAAGGAAGATTGTGTGTGAAGCCGTGTGCCTGCAGAACAGCTGGCAACACAAGCAGCACCAGAATGAAGAAATCCCATGTTACTGATACAACACTCTCACCCTGCTGAGACTGGCTTTACTTAATCTAAGAGATCACGGTATTTCTCTAGACTCTGCTCCTCCAGTTCCAACAGCTTCTGGTAAAACTTCTCAGCAGTGTCTTCATCCACATCCATCTGGAAGACAAGGAGAACAGCACTGTAAGACCATCACTGTGGTGGCAGCCAGTGCAGACACCGAGGGCAGCTCTGGGGATAAGCAGGGTGCATTTCCAGAGCTTCCACCTTCACAAAGAGCCAGCTGAAGACATCAGTCAGCAGGGCATAAACCAGAACATATTTCAGGGAAGCATCATTACACACTTAATGGATATGATGATTAGAACAGGTTATCTTCCAGACTTCAGCCTAAGCCAGGAGTTACTCTAGGAAACACCGCAGATAACCCCACATCCCTCCCTGCTGCTCAGCATTCAACAAGCATCTTCCTTCCCCAGGACACCCTTGGCACCAACCCTGCCATGCAAAGCAGATGACAGACCCCCAGCCAAGTCCCCCGCAGCAGGAAGCTCCCTCTCCTTTTACCTTTTGAGGCTCCACGTAGCATTTACCCAGTCCAGAAGTGCAGCTGTGGTATTTGGCGAGAGAATCCAGGTATTCCGGCTTCTGTTTGAACAGCCACACCTGGGAAGAGCAGCAAAGATGTTCTCCCTGGCCGAGATGTTTTCCCAAAATCATTTATTTTATGGGTACCGGATGAAAGTCACAGAGCACCACGTGGCAGATCAGCCCTGGGGACAGCTGGTGCCCCACACTCACTGCTGTATGGTATTTGGGGGTCAAACACAGAACCCACCCATCAGCCTTGCTGAGAGGCTCTTTGCTCAAGCCACGAGACCCCGGAAGAGCTACCCAGAACGAAGGAATATTAAAATCAGATTGTGAACTACTTACGTGAGCTTCTGCTCCATTATAGGGTGTCAGAGTATAAGTTTTGGCAAAAAATCGGATCTGAGGGGAAAAGGAGGACATGACAGAATCGGTATCGTGGCCCAAGGTTTGCTGGCAAGCCCTGAGGCAGCCCAGACACCCCAGATAATCTACCAGAGGTACAAATGCTTCTCAAAGAGGGCAATAGGTAACACTGCACACTGACTAAAGCATCCCTTTATCACCACAAACTGCTTTCTGGAGCCCCCCAGCAAGTCAGCATCACTCCATGCTCCCACACAGAGTTCACCCCAAGGCAGGAGCCAACAGGCCACACACACCTTGCAGGTGCCTCTTCTGGAATGGTCTCAAGGGCAGGAATGGCAGGAGGCAGAGGGGATCTGCAGGCCTGCCAGCTTTGAGGACAACTGAGAAGGCATTGCCTCTCTGCCAGGAGAAATGTGATCCATCAGGACCAGCTGCTGCAACTGGGGCAGCTGAAGATGAGAGGCCACTCCTGCACCAAGAGCATCAAGGCTCAGAGCACGCAGCCTTCAGGGACAGAACTGCAGTGAACCTGGAAAGCTGAAGGACAGAGGAAGAAATAGAAGGAAACTTTTGGGGAAGCATGGGGAGAGGCAATAAAGAGCAGGATGCTTTGCTTTCCACAGGGTTGGAAAGAAAAATGCAACAGTGCCTTCTAGAGGAACGGAAAGAACACGACTGAAAAACAGGCTGTTCTAGAAATGAACAGCATTTCAAAGCACAGGGGCCAAGCTGGGGTCAGGTCCGGAGCTCTGCTGCCAGCGAAATAATGGTGTTTCACAAGCCCAAGCAGAACTGGCAAACCTTCTAAGGGGAGCCTTGACAAACACTGCTGTGCCTGAAGGGCTGAACCCTGCCCCTACGCACAGTGTCCAGCACCAAACCTCCAAACTCAGCTTGGAAATCAGAGCTCCAGGATGAGAAAGGGAACGTTTGCAGAGGGTCCAGCCTGCCCAGCCCAGCAGAAGGAAGAACTCTATACCAGCACAGGCAGCAAGGAGCCAGAAGTGTGCTGTATATCACTTGCAGTGAAGTGTGTCGCAGCCCAAAACCAGGCAGGACATCCACTCACCAACCACATGATGGGCATTAGCAGCTTCCACAGAAAAATGGGCAGAATTCTGTACGTCATGTTGGACATAACGAGCCCAGGACAAACAACACTGGAATACAGACCCTGCAGAGAGAAAACCAAGTCAGTGTGCAATTACACCACAGTGAAGAGAATGGGTCACACTCCTTCCCTCCCAGTACTGCTCAGCAAGAGAGGGTGTGTATAGACATCAGACAGTAATACTCCACTAAGTACCAGAGCAGAGAGCAATTAGATGTAGTGATTTTTAAGAAGTCCAAATTGGAAACGTTTGTGTTAAATCCATGCCCATTACAAACCCACAGGATAGAAAACGCAGCCTCCTGGCACAATCTCCTTGCAGCTCAGCAGCCACAGCAGATACCCCACAAATTACAGCCCACTCAGAGCAAAGGCTACCTTTTCTTTAGAGGTAAGAGCTCAGCCTTTTAGGACTGAACCATTTTCTCCTAAGTGTTTGAGAACGGCACAACCGCTACTGCTGGACCAGGGCTGCAGCTGCCAACAAAATCCATCAATCCCTAGGACTGGGAGGGCAGGTGGCATGTACACCTCAGTGTGACAAACCTGAGCAGCAGCATAGAGCCATCAGCAGAGCCTGCACCTCCAGTGCTTGCAGGCAGCACTGCCAGAGCAGCCCTGGGACACCTGCAAAAAGCAGAAGCTCTTTGCTCTTTTAACACCAATTCTTTGGTCTAAAGAGACAGAACTTGCAAGGTAGCGACCCCTCCTAAAATCTCCTGCTTTGGGAAGTTTTTCTGGCAAGAACTCCAGAATCTGGCATTCTCTCTGGCAGATTCTCTGCCCCCTACACCACCAGTTCAACCTCAGCCATGTTCAGTTCTTACCTGTGCATTAAGGAATGCACCAGATTGCTATGAGTGAATGAATGCAACTAGGTAACAGCAACGTAATGCTAATTACAAACAGTAGCAGCTCATTAGGTTTCTGAAGAAACACAAACCCCATCATCACCTGCGTATTAAATTTCCTGTTCAGAACCACACTTGTCAGGTCAGTAGCATATTTAGAGGAACTGTATGATTCCTGCCCCTTGGCATGCTGATAGTCAGAGAGGCTGAAGGCAGACTCCCGGGCATTGCTGGAGGAGGTCCAGATGAGTCGTGAGGGCTTCTCATTACCGCAGAGCAGAGACTGAAGCTGACGAACCTGAGTAAGAATTGTTAACTTGTTTAACACAGCAATTTCCCAGTCTTAGGGCATAACTTGACAGTATTTACAGGCTGTGAGCTTCTCTCAGCCAGCTTTTCCTAGTCTAGCCAAAAGCAGACACTTGTACAAGCAGCTGTTATTCTCTTGGACAGCTCAGCTGAGCACCTCAGAATTTAATACAGCCAAGCCTTAGTATTTATCCTGGATGTAGAACTACATCTGATTTACCTCAATCTGCTGCTGGCTCACTAGAGTAACCTCAAAATTATATCAACTCGTGCAACAAAAGTCACCATTTATTGCTAGTTAAACAAATGTCAAGGCCTTTGCCCTGTCATTCTTTTTCAAGGCCTTTGCCCTGTCATTCTTTGTCTGTCAGGCTGCAGCATCTGAACCTGTGAGAACTGATTCATCTGTACTGCCCAGACCCATCCCTACCCATATCAAACATCAGACGGAGGGTTCAATCTCCGTACGAAGCCTCACCAGGATGAAGTGTCCAAAGAGGTTGGTAGCAAACACCTCCTGAAGTCCATCTCCATTCAGCCTGTCCGTCTGGGTCATGATGCCTTCTGCAGTGGTCAGCATGTGAAGCACCTTCCTGGAAGCCAAGGACGGGGGTTAGTGAAGAACACTGCCAGGAGAAATCTACCACTCCCCCACTTCAGCCCTTCGGAAACACCCCCCACCTCACAGGCTCCACGCAGTGTCATTCAAGGGCAATATCAAACCATGAAAAAAGTAGATGGGAAAAGTTTACAGAGTATCCCAGGTCCTTTATTCGCAAGTGTCCCAATACTGCCTAGACCAGAGAAGACTTGTCCCTTCCTTCACTTTCCCATGGTAAAGTACCGTTAAAAACATCTCTTTCCTTCATTTCACGCTCAGATAACTTAATCAAGCTCCAGCATGGAGCTAAGCCCTCGGGCCATACCTAATGCAGGCAAGGAAACCAGTCTGGCATCAGTGCTCAACACCCCAACACTTCTATTAGACTCGACACAAGTCACTGTGCTCCCCAGCTCAGCCTCCTCCTCTTGCTTATACAGTGACGATGTTCACACCAACACCATCAGCTACACAAGATACTGTGATCCACAGCTATGAACAACTACAAAAACCGACACTGGCATCAGAACAGCAGTAAGGAGACCCAGCATGAGCAGACTTCAACACAGCAGCATTTCTCACGCAGTGCCAGGGGCTGCAGGCTTTGGGTGACCTCTTGCCCTCCCCTTGCACCCAGCAGGCCTCACACCGGGGATCAGAAGCAGCACTGGGTGTCTTGGACCATCCCAGCGTGGCACTCAGTCGCCAAACCCACCCCACACAAGACCGTGCATCCCACAGGGATGTGCTCTATCTCACACCAGGAAGGGAGATAGGCTCTTCACCACTGGACCCAAGGGCATGTCTTGGCGATGCCAGCACCCCAAGCAGGGAGCTGGAACCCCCAGGAACATCTCCTACCCGGCGAAGAGACCATGCCAGAGAGCCTTGAAGTTCACGTGCGGGTTGGGCATGATCCCAGCATTGAGGTAGACAAAGTCCAGGCGCTGAAACCTGCGTGGAGAAGAGCAGAGGAGTCGGGGTTGGAGGGGGGACAGGGGTGTCCAGCGGGGTGGAGCACGGGCAGGGGGGTGTCTGATGGGGTGGAGATCCCATACCTGCAGCGGAGCTCACGGGCGGCCCGCAGGATGGAGGCCAGGTTGCCCAGGTCCACTTCCACGGTGGAGACCTNCCCCCGGCCGCGGTGCCCGGCCGGCCGCGGCGCTCACCCGCTGGCACCGGTCACCAGCACCACACGCTCCATCGCTGCCCCGCGCCCCCCGCCCCCCGCGCTATAAGGGCTGCGCGCGCCCGGGCCCCGCC
>VZTI01002657.1:2353209-2376494 GCA_013397865.1 Struthidea cinerea
CCCGGGCCCCGCCCCGCCTCGCCCAACAGCCAATGGGCGCGCAGCACGGGGGCGGGGCCCGCGCCGCCGGTGGCGTGACGGTGAGCCGAGCGCGGGGGGCGGGGCTACACCGGGACACGCCAACAGACCACGCCCCCGCGCGTGCGGGACACGCCCCGGTCCGAAGGTCACGCCCAGACCGCGTGGGCCACGCCCATTTCGCGCAGGGGCCGCCCACTGCTGGGAGCTGCTCGGATCTCCCTGCTGCCTTGCCTTGCTTTCCTCTGCCCTTTCCTTTGCCCTTCCCCTTCCCCTTCCCCGCCGAGAGGAGCCCGTTGTGTCCCGCACTGCCGCTCCGCTCAGCCCGCCCGTCCCTTGCCCCCGAGGAGCGTTTTGCAGCCCAGAGGCAATGCCCACCAGGTCCCCGTTTCCCGGTGCCGCCGTGGCAGGGAGGTCTGGGCGCGCAGGGCCCTCCGGGAGAGCTCAGGTGCAGCCCCGCTGCTGGCGGGGGCCCAGCTGGAGCAGGGGATGGACACACAGCCCCCCTCAGCTGCCCTGCAGACAGCCCAATGTGTTGTTGAAGGCGGGGCCATGCGGATCGCGCAGGGTGCCCCTGCCTGCCGCAGCGCTCCCAGCTTGCTGAGGCGGGGCTGGGACGGGCCACAACGCACCCCGAACACGGAGAGGGCATCCGAGGGGTACCGATTCCATGACAGGAACAAAGCCTGTCCTCCTCTTCGACACACTCAGCAGGGATGAGACAGCCTCTGTCGCGGCCAGCAGGAGCACACGGGAGACCAGCCAGCCTCTCTGCAGGGCACAGCCCACCATTCCTGCCCTCCCCTCTCCCAGACGCCCTGTCCTGCCCCGGTCCTGCTGGTGGACACGTCCTGACGTGGATGCTGAGCCTCAGAGCACCCTCCCTCCCACCCCCTGGGATGGACAGCTAGCGTGGGTCAGCCAGCTGGTCTCTGGATCATCCTTGCTCCAACCCTTAGGCTGTTACCTGTGTTCCCACACCACATCCCAGGCACACAGTGCAGCTCCAGAGCCCCACAGCGAGCTGAGCTGCCTTCAGAAGTGCCACAAGGAAACCATGGAACCAGATTCTCGTACCACGCGTCTCTTCAGCGGGTTTGCCCCTACATACAGGTGCATCTACTGAATATATACATGCCTTAGCAAGGGGGTACTGGGAACTGTGCCACGCGCGACTGATGGTGCTGAACTAATGCATACAAAAGTATGGAGGGGTCCGCGTACCCTCGAAGTCCAAAGTTCCTCCTGTCCAGCTGCAGGGGGGTCCGATTTTGGGGCATGGTGGGTAACTTGCCAGGGCTCCTGGTGACACACGGCTGTGGCACCTGCCCAGTTTGCTCATGATGCTGCCAGATCTGGGAGGATGGACTGGTGCCAGAATGCTGTGGGATGCTCAGAGTGGCAGAGTCCAGCTCAGGTGCTTCAGCTGGACTGTGATCCCAGACGGAGAGCCAGGGAGAGCTGGAGCGCCCTGCTCCTTGCCCGTGGCCTGTTGCAGCCATGGGCATCAGGCAGCTGCCAATGAAACTCTGCTACATACACTCCACTGAGCAGATGAAGATGTGGGTTAACCCTGGGGGAGGAGGACCTGGAGATCTCCCCATGGAAGTGAAAGGTGCTAGCATCCTGCTGCCAGCTGCCCTGCATCACCCGTGGGGCATCCAAAATGCATTTCATGGGCAGTTGAGCTGCACTGGAGTGGCTGTAGTTGGTGAGGGAATGTCCTCTCAGCACAGGATGCCCGCTCCTCCCTGGCTGCCCACTCCAGCAGCTGGGTGAGGCGCTGGGAGTGCCCTCAGTCTTCTCCCTGTGCAGCTGGGGCTGGCCAGCAGGGAGGGCACTTCCTGCCTCTCCATGTGACATGTCCAAAGCCCCAAATGTCCGTGGAGTCTATGTTTTCAGCCTGTAATTGCACAGCCCACTGAGACGCAGTGGCAGCTCCCAGCTCCTCCTCGAGCAGGTGGTGGCTGCCACTCTGTCCCTGCTCCAGCGGGCACACACCTGCACACATCCCTTCCCCAGGTGCCTGCCCTGCATGTGGGCTGAGCTTCCTCACGGAGTAAGGCCAGCTGAAGTTCCTGCCTTCCAGCCGGGGAAGAGAAGCCGCTCTGTCCCGGTCCTTGTCACCAAGAACATGCTGCGTCAATAAATAACCCTCATCCCAGCCCGCACTGCTCCCGGGCTCAGGTCTGCAAGGAAGCGGGAGGTCTGAGCCGCCCCATCCGTGGCTCTTTGCTGTCCTTGGGGGTCTCCTCTGAGGCTTCACTGTACAATGAGAACAAGAGCAGCTGCTCGGGGTCTATGGCTAAGTCCGAGTGAAGTGGCTTCAGTTTGCATATGGGGCTCCTCTGGGGACAGGGAAGGATGGGGACCAGGATGGGTGGGAGCCCAGGGTCATTCTTCACTGGCTGACTCCTGGAGAAGGCGATGGATGTCGTGGAAGGAGGGACGGTCTTTAGTGTCCCGTCTCCAGCAGCTGAGCATTAGCTTATAGACTGAGTCAGGGCACAGCACGGGCTGCGGAAGGTAGGTCTGCAAAACAAAAGGCAAAAATGGCAAAGGGAGACTTACCACCACAGAAACCAGCGTGCAAACTGCTCCTGGAGAGCCCCGTTTCGCAGGGTGCCCCATCTCTCCATGCCCCAGGGCAGGGTGCTGTGCTGCTGTGTGCCCAGGGGCAAGGTGACCCCCAGATGGCACAGCGAGGTGGCTGGGGACACCTGCTTCTGTCCCCCAGACCCTAAACGCTCGAGCCGGGTCAATGAGCAAGCAGTGCCTTTGGGCTGTGTAAAGCGCAGGGTTTGCCGTGATGGGCCCTTCACCAGGATTCCTTCCCGCAGGAGTTCCTGTCCCATAACTGCTTCACAGCCAAGCTGCCTATCTGGCCACCTTAAAGTCTCTCCCCAGGTCCGTGATGTCCCAGGTGCACCACTGGCCCTCCTGTCCCGTCCCATCCCGTCCCGTCCCGTCCCATCCCATCCCGTCCCATCCCATCCCGTCCCTACCTGCCGGCCCTGGTCCCGGAAGAACTCGCCGGTGTTTTCGATGACCTGCTCGTCGGACATCTGGGAGTAGGGCTGCTCCCGGCAGAGCGTGAAGGTCTCCCACAGCGTCACACCGAATGCCCACACATCGCTGGCTGTTGTGAATTTGCCCTGGCCAGAGGGAGCAGAGCAGGTCAGGCATGGGCTTTACCCCATCCTGCTCCAGAAGTTGTAGATGCTCAGGGATCAAAACCTCGTTCTGGATGCTTCAGCGTCCAGATCTGGGCCCAGAGGTGTGCTTGGCCCCACGGACTTGCCTTCTGCCTGGGGCCAGGGCCTGGTGAGCTCCAGGTCTGGCTGGCAGTGACTGCTCTGAGAGCTGGGGCTTGACAAGGACCCAGCTCCCTGCAAAGGTAAAAACTGACACTGCTCCCTCTTCCAGGTCTGACCATGGCCAGGATAAAATGCCAAGCACCCTGCTTAAAGGATGTCCTGCACTGGGACATCAAAAATCACCATAGTCCCCTCCAGCCTGCCTTGAAAAGCTGCTACCACTCCCGCTCTCCCCATGCTTCACCCCAAATCTGGGCTGCAGAGAGCAGAGACCTCCCCATCCCTTCTGCACCCCCCACCCCAGGAAACAAGGCACTGAGCATCCCCAGAGCCATGTCAGTGTCCATCAGAGGACCCCAGCCCCCATGTACCAGCAGGATGCTCTCCCAGGACATCCAGCGGATGGGGAGCACCGCCCGGCCCTGGATGCGGTAGTAGTCCCCGCTGTAGAGGTTCCTGCTCATCCCAAAGTCGGCTATCTTGATGGTGTAGTGCTTCCCCACCAGGCAGTTGCGCGTGGCCAGGTCCCGGTGCACGAAGTTGAGGGACGAGAGGTACTTCATGCCTGAGGCAATCTGGGTGGCCATGAACCGCAGGTCGCTGTTGGGGGCACAAGGGAGGGATGAGTGCTAGGAAGGAAGGTGGGAAGGCAGGCAGGCAGGCAGGCAGGCAGGCAGGAAGGCAGGAAGATGCACAGCTCCAAGCGGGGTGTCCCAGGAGCAAGCAGCGCTGCCTGCCCCTGTTATCCCGGGCAGCCCTACCTGACAGTGGGTGCGTGGCCAGCGGGGGGGCCGCCTGTCTGCTGGCGGGACAGGAACTGGTTGAGGTCCCCATTCTCCATGTACTCAGTGATCATGCACAGGGGGTCATCCGTGATGCACACCGCCAGCAGCCGGATGATGTTGGGGTCCTTCAGCCGCGACATGATCTTGATTTCCTTCAGAAAATCATTCCTTTCCGGAACAGAAACCACACAGATCGGATAGACAGACCCAGAGGGGCATGGCAGTGTGCACAGACTGGCCAAGAGTGCCACCCGCCCGCCCAAGCCTCCTGGGGGACCCCTCCCCTGGGACTGGGGAACGTGAGCTGCAGGGTGGGCTCAGCAGGTAGACAGGCACTGGGGAGCTGGTTAGGACCAAGGATCCTGACATGTGATAGTCCAGAATCCCCAGAGAGCTCTGATGTGTGGCCCTTGCAGCTGCACTGAGCACACAGCTGATGGAGACAGGGGATGCTTTCCAAGCATCCCAGCTCTGCTGGTGAGGCTGTGCGGGGGTGCGTGCACCCCTCAGCCCCTACCTGGCATTCTTGTTGGCATCCGCCCGCAGCATCTTCACAGCCACCAGCACAGGGTGGTCGGAGCTGCCATCCAAGCCCTCCAGGGCAAAGTCTTTCCCTGTGAACTTCTCCATCCCCTCCACTTCACAGAGGTGAACCTGGCAGAGCAAGGGGCAGCCATTACCTCTGATCACTGACTGTCTTCCACAGCCCCTGCGAACTGGGAAGAACTTTGCCTGAGCCCTGCTCGGGGCAGACCCAATTCCCGCTCACCTCCCCAAACTGGCCTTCCCCCAGCTTCTCCTTGAAGGTCAGCAGCTTCCTGGGGAACTCCTCGACAGCCACATCCTTGCCGGAGAGCAGGTCCATGGTGAGGGCTGGCACTGAGTAGGTGTTGCCGCCTGTCACACCCTGCAGGTTCACAATGTCGGCCTCGGCGTAGTGCGGGACGCCCTCGGGGACACTGGCCTGGGACGGCTTCGCGGGGCCACTGCAGCCTGGGGGGACACAGCGGGGCCAGCCCTGCCGTGGGTGTCCTGCCCTGCACCCTCTGCTCCTCTGCTCACACTCTGTCCCTGTCCTCCCCAGAGCCCCTGCACTGCCCCACAGGGCTGCATTCCTGCAGGCATCGGAAGCTGCTCCACCCCTTCCCAACCAGTGGCAAACACACCCACCAAGCCTTGAGCACCAGATGAGCAGAGATCAATGCCTGACCTCCAGATCATTGAGGAAGAGGTGCCAGACCATCCCAAGGGTGATAGAGGGACACAGCTCAGTCTGGCAGTGGATGTTGGGGATGGCTCTCAGCCACAGGCTTTGTGTGACCTTTGTGTGGGGTGCATAGGGGCTTGTGCAACCTCTCCCCTCTGTGACAAAATGTTTGGAGAGTGGCCAAAAGCTGGGGCTGGGGAGAGGGGGCTGCAGTAGGCTCAGGCACAGTAGATGGCTCTGAGCATGCAGGGTGTCCTGGCTCTCACCTGTGTCCTCCTCCCCCGCGGTAAACTCGGGCAGCTTGCGGATCAGGCGGGAGGGCTCCTGGTAGTCGGGTCCCAGGGGGAAGATGCGGTCATAGGTGGAGCTGGACTCCTGCTCGCTGGAGGAGGAGGAGCGGTTGTGGTTGAACATGCTGGATTCGCTGGGCAGGGAGAGGCTGACGGTCATTTCATCATCCAGCATCCTCCTTGATGCCTGTGACAGAGGGGCAAGGGAGGAGAGAGGTGGGGTTCCCCACGGCATGGGCAGGATGGGGTCTCTTGTGTTCCATGGTACCAGGATGTGCCCAAACCTCCTCTCTAGTGCCTTGTCTCTGGGGCTGCAACACCCGCCTGGGTTTGTCCTCATGTTCCCCCCTTCTCTTGTCTGCCTCTATGGAGAAGGGTTTGGCTTCATCACTTCTGTGAGTGACCTTGGTTAGGTGGTGGCTGTGGTGAGAACCCTCCACACCCAGGCTCCTCTTCCCCAGATCAGCTTCAGGACAGGCATGGACAAACAGGCAAGTCCCAAAGCCACCACCCTGCTCAGCTAAGTCCCCTTGCCTGGGAGAGGGATGCAAAGCACAACCTTTCTGAGGAGGGGAAGGGAGTATCAGCCCTTGCATGGAGTCTGTTTTCTCCGTGCTGAGCTCCCAGAAGAACCTGCCCAGAATGAGCCCCCGCCCTAGGGCACCTCACCAGCCATGCCACGCTTGCCCACCTTCTCCAGCATCTTCTGCCAGAACTGCCGCCACAGTATGATGACAATGATGGCCACCAGGATGAAGATGATGGCCACCAGGCACCCGATCAGGATACGTGTGTTGCTGTCGTCTACCTTGAGCGTGGGGTCTGGCCGGAGAAGGGGACAGTGAGAGCCGGTCACAGTGGGGCATGGGGAGACCCCTGCCCCTTTCCTCTGTGGGATGGGGCACAGCCCCCCACCCAGAACAGGGTGACATGCTTTTCATGCCTTACCATAAGTGGTGGGGACCACGGGTGCCTCGGCGGGGGGCACCGAGTTGTTGTACATGGCTGCGTCTGGCCAAGGAGAAGAGAACATCAGTGGGGGGTGTGGGTGCCCCACAGCCCCGCTATCTCCTTAAACCCCCCACCCAGGAGGGCCCGGTCCCCATGGAGCTCATGGTGATGGGTACCTGACTGGAAGGTGATCTCACTGAACATCATCCAGGTGTCAGCGAAGTAGTACTGGCACTTGATGGCACTTGCCATGCGGTGGAGCAGGGGCACAGTGACAAAACGGGCGCTGGGGTTCACATCATCCAGCACCAGCACCGAGGAGACGGCGCTGGGCTCCCACTCGCTGGCGTCAGCACGGAAGTAGCACTGCACCTCCTTGAAGATCTTCACCCCTTTGGCAAACATGTTGTTGCAGTGGACCTGTGGGGCAGCCTGTCAGCACGGCCACTGAGGGGCATGGGGATGGGTGACAGGGCTGGGGGGGTGTGGACCTTCATGGCGGTGAAGTTCCTGATGCGGTCGAACTCGAAGGTGATCTCCACGTAGCCGCCGGCCGTGCTCTCGTTGCGCCACCCCACGTAGTCGTAGCCCGGCCAGACGTGGTACTCGTGGGTCTGCGTGAAGTCGTCCAGACCCGACACCCCGTCCGTCAGCTGGCCCAGGCCCTCTGTCATGCTGGCACATGCAAGGGGACAGAAGGAGCATGACTCTCGCCAACCCCATAAACCTGCCACCACCCAGCACCCCCTGGCAGCTCCCCACAGGCTCTGGGACACTCAGGGGGGAATTTTGTTCTTGATGTTCTCTCTGGAAAAGGCTGTGGGGTGCTGAACATGTGGTGCAGCTAGAGCAAATCCAAGAGAAGGGCTGGGGCTGCTTTCCCCATCAAGCTGTCCACCTCATGATGTGCAGCCTCCCCAGGCTGGCCATGTCCCCCACCTCAAGGACACCACAAGCATTTGCTCTGCTGAGGATCAGCACATTGGCCTGACAACGCAGGGAAGAAACACCCCCCTCGCCTGCTGCCCACGTGGCACCCAGTCCTCACCTGTACCCGAAGGCCCCATCGTACACTGAGTCGTTCAGGTAGATGACGGTGCCCCCAGGAAGGATGAGCTGCTGCCCAACTGGTGCATTGTAGGACACCAGCCCGTCTGCAGGGAGGGAAGGGTGAGTGCATGGACACCCTGCCAATCCCCGGTGCTGCCCCCACTGGGATGGCCCCCACTGGGATGGCCAGCACCCCGGGTGGGCGCTGGGAACATGGGGACAGGCACAGGACCGGACCACCCACCCAGCCAGACACAGCCGTACAGCTCCACACGCAGGCAGACACTCATGGAGTGGTCAGTGACGGGGATGAAGCGCACAAAGCGCGCGATGAGGGGCGGCTCCAGGTCCTTGAGGACAATGTCGTAGGGGTTGGTGTTTCCATCCAGCACCTGGAGAGAGAGGAGCACCGTGGGGATGGGCAGGAGGAGACTTCTCACCCACCATCCAATGTAGCCCTCACTTGCCTCCTCACCTGCTTCCCGTGCCGGTTCCTCCAGGAGATCCAGCGGGTGCCATCCCGGCTGTAGTTGATTTTATACATGGGGGCAAACTCATTGCCGTGGCCCTCGGCGTGGCGCCCCTGGGTGCCCACCAGCGTGATGAAGTGCAGGGCGCGCAGGTCGATCTGCAGGAACTCCTTCAGGTCATTTGGCTCCACTGCGGTCTTGGGGCACCAGGCTCCGTCACCGTCCTCTGAGTCCAGCCTGCGAGCCCAGAGGGGAGGAGCCGTTCGCAGGTGGCCGAGGCCAGCCCTGTGTGCCCCTTCTCCCTGCATGCCAGCCCAGCCCCTGCCCTGGCTACTGCAGAAGGTGCCCACACTCACCGTCCATACTTGGCGGCCGTGGAATCAGACCACTGGCTGGAGGCTGAGATGTCCTCGTCAGGGATGTGCCCGCCCGACATTCCCAAGGGGTACCGACACACGGCTGCAATGAGACCGGCAGGGCGCTGAGCAGGAGGGAATCCCTCCTTGGCTCCCCAGCCGAGCTGGAAATGGCTTGTGCTTGGGCACCTCCACCGTGCCTCAGGCACCGCAGCCCCAGGGCAGCACTCTCCATCCCTCTGGCTTACAGAGAGAGGACAAAGCAAGGATAGGACAGTCCTGCCAAAGCAGGCACCTTCCCAGTCAAACGGAGCCTCTGGCCAGAAGCAGATGCCAGCCCAGCTCGAGGCAAAGTGGGAAGAAGGGGAGGTGGCACTCCAAGGGCTGACAGGCAGACCGGGCACCGTACCCAGGGATCTTGTCAGCCTTGCTTGCAAGGATCTCGGCTGCGCTGGAGAGCCTGTGAGCTGGCACTGCTGCCTCCATGAGCTGAGCTCCAGAGGGCTCAGTCCAGAGGCCACTTGCCCAAAAACCTCACCAACAGCAACTGTGCCGTGCTGCCCTGCTGCTCCCTGTCCCTGCCTGGGGGAACAAGTGACAAAGACAGGCACTCATCCTCCCTGCTGACCTCTCAGCTCCCATCAGCAGCTCTGCTCCCGGCCTGGCTGCGAGTGGAAAAGTACCCGGGGTGGCAGGCGGGCTGCACCTCCAAGTGGCAGCCGACTCCCTCAGCACCGCATCCTCACTGCTTCACGGGAGTTATTTTTTCACGCCTGGCTGCCAAGAGCACTGCTGAAAGAGCGGCTTGTTTGGCCATGTTTACTGTCTGGCTGCCGGCTCCAGCCCACCGCGCTCCCTCCACACACCACCCCGAGCAAACACCCGCACCGAGGTGGCAAGGACCAGGCAGGACACTGTGCCTGGGCCACCTCCTACCCCCACGGCCCCTGGCTCGGCTGGCACTGCATCAGCACAGAACCCACATCCCATTGTGCCACCACCCCCGGGACACCTCACATGGGGACCATATCCTACATCAGGCAGAGGGATGAGCGCACCTTCACCATAAGCATTGGCACAGTGGGAGCGTCTCTTCTTGTCTCCTGCTCTCCCACTCGTGATGCTCTGCAGAGCACAGCTCCCACTGAATTCCCATTTAATTCTTGCCAAGCATGGAGCTAGCCCATGTTTTTTGTCTTGGTGATAAGAATCCTGGCCAGGCAAATCCAATTCTGCCAGCCACAGATATCTGCGGGAGAAGCAGGATTGCCTCCCTAAGGAAGCACCATGCTACCTCCAGGGAAGACCCAGCTAACTCCTCCCACAGAGGGAAAAAGCCTTTGAAGGGACTTGTTACAGGGACTCCCTGGGGAAATCCTGGGAAACCCTGGGCTCTGTCCATCCCTACAGCACAGGATGGGGCTGAGCCCTGCAGGAACAGCCATCTAAACACACTTCTGCTGCCTGCCAGCGCAGTGTTGTGGTTTCTGAGCAGAAGCCAGGCACCCAGTCAAGCCACTTCGCTAAAGCCAGCCTTGGTTTGCTGCAAAACCACCAGAGAAGGCACAGCCCAGCAGAGAAAACAATACCCTGGACACCTGGCAGCCTCCAGCCTCAGTGAGCCCCCAGGGAAAGGGCCCCACTCAGACCCCAGGGCTCTGGCTGTAGTGTTTTGCCATGTCTGATGCCCTGCCAGCTGCCAGTGACAGGACAGCACCCATGGCACACAGAGGGAGCTCTGCAGGTCACTGCAGGTGCCCAAGTGAGGTGCAGGACAGCAGAGTGACCAGGCAGGTGCAGGCTTGGGAGGCCATCACATACTGCTGCCAGAGCTGGGAAAGTCCCAGAGATGATGGAGATGATGCTAGCCCAAACTTGGCCATCTGGTAGGGGCAGAGAGCGGGGAAATGAAATTATGGCACCTACAGCCACCTGGTCCCTGTCTCACTTACCGGGGTTGACCTGGGCTCTCGCAGCCTGTGGGATGTGCAGCAGCAGCAGGGGCAGCAGGGGCATCAGGGCCGGTCTGGGGATGGCCGACATGTCGGCAGTCCTGTGGAGACAGAGCCAGGGCTCACCACGCTGGCGCAGCTCAGGAGCGGGCAAACACCAGCCCTGCTTGGGGCAGCCAGCTGAGCATGGGAGCACTCCTCCTGCACGAGACCCCACGTCCCCACCTCAGCCTCGCAGGAGGAGCAGAGCCCCAGGCCTCAGATCTGAGGTGGTGGTCACAGGGATGCTGGCCACCGCCGCTGGGAGCCGTGGTGTGCCGCATCCACGCGGGATGGCCACAGGACCCGCGGGCAGCTCCGGGGCTCTGCCCGGGGCCAGCACCGGCTGCCTGCACCGCGGGCCTTTGAAAGCAGCGAGCTGCACAACAGTAAGACAGGAATAGCAGGGTGCTAGAGCGGTTTCCCTGCCCGCTGGCCCCGGAGAGAGGAGAGCAGGTATCACCCGAGATTTACAGCGTGTTTACCGTGACAGCTCCCCGTGGCAGAGCGGATCCAGGGACATGCGTGACACGGAAAGCTGTGACAGAGGGTGTGGGAACCAGCTCGCACCTGCTGCCTCCAGGGGAGCGTGGGGTGGGGCTGCAGGGGACCCGGGGTCCTGGGAATGGGACTCGGCCTGCAGCACGGGGAGAAAAAGGGCCGGTGCTGTCTGGGCTGCTCCTCGCAGGGGTCAGCCCACGGCACAAGGGGGATCTCCCCAGGACGTGCCTGCCCTTGTGTCAGGGCTGCCACCACAGCCACTGCCTTGGCTCCAGCCAGCCCTCAGCTGCCAGGAACCCCCAGAGCCCGAGCAGCTCCCACTGTGCCCACACACCTCTGGGTAACCACCCTGGGGCTCAGCACCGTGCTGGGGGATGCACCAGGGACACCCCTACACGTCACCAGCCCTGCCCCAGGCTCCCTGAGTGCCCCTTATTTGCCAAGAGGACACTTCACAACAGCACCAGATGCAATTAGTTACCTTTCTATTAAAAAAGGCTGTTTTAATCTAGTTTAAACTCACATTAACCTTTGAGAGAACAACCTACTAACCTGGGGGTTGAAGAGACAACAGCTCCTGACCAAATGGGGCCTGGCTGCTGGGGTAAATCCCAGCCAAGCCCACTGTACCAGGGATGTCTGTTCTGGCTGGCATGTCCTTGAACCAGCCCAGCACCACTGACCCTGCAGGTGAATGCCTGGTCATGTCTCTGCATTGCCCACATCCCACAAAGACAGCTGGGAGGTGCTGGATATGGCCCTGGTCACTGACAAAGCTGGGGTTTGGCATGGCAGGAGCGAGACTGGGCCTTGCTGTGGCCACACCAGCACCCAAGGGGAGAGTAAAACCCCAGGAGCTGCCACCTGCGCTCTGCTAGAGGCTCTGTGCACCCCACAGCACCCTGCTGGATTGCTGGGGGACTCTGCCAAACACCACGAGCTCTGCAGGAGGCACAAGCAACACCTGCACTTGGGATGATTTCCCCTCTTTTTTCTAATTGTTTTTTCTTCTTTTTTTTTTTTTTTTTTTTGAAAAGCACATATGTGGTTGCTTTTTTTCCCTATTCCCAGCTGGGAGACTGTAGCTAGTTGCAACTAACTCAGCTGCAACTGGGAATTTCAGCTGCATTGCCCAGAGGCACACGCAGGAGGCTCCTGCGTTTGATGATAGCCAGTTCACCTCAACATTAAAATCTTAATTTCCTTCTGCATTCCAAAAAATATCCAGGGATATTTTTTCCCCACTATTCTTCCAGGCTGAGTAAACTCTTTAAGCATCAGGATACCAGATGCTGTAATCTCCTGCAGGGAATGCATTTACATTTAGTCTAATATAGGGAAATCATCCCCACGTAGCCATTGGGAAGTGCTTATAGTGCCTCAGGGGAGTGGGGCTGGGGGTCAGTGTGTGTGGGGACAATGACTCGGGCCACGAGGCTGGGGGCTAAGGGACACGCGGTCAAACACACGGGCAGTACTGGCAGCCCAGCTGGAAATCAGTTCTGTTCCACCAGCCCTGCAAAGGGATGGCTTTGCAAGGTTTTGCCTTAAAGTGTTTGCTGAAAAGTTTCAATCACTGGAAAATTTTAGTGCAGAGAGTTTTTGGAGCTCCTCCCTGGCATCGCCCGGGCTTTGAGTTTCCCTTGGCTGCTGCTTTTTTTTTGTTTTCCCTTTTTATTTCCCTCCTTCCTTATTCAACTGAAATAACCAAGGGAAACAACTGGGGGAAAAACTGAATCCACGTTTGTTAAGAGACAAACCCCACCTGGAGCCATGGTCCCTCTCGCCCTCAGCCTGTGCCAGGTGAGGTCCCCAGCTGGGTGAGGTCCGGTACACGCCGTCGCCACCTTTGCTGGCACTGGAAGAGCATCATCCGTGGGGAGAGGGCTAGGTGGCAGCATCCTGCACCCTCTGTGCACACCAGGTCCGGGACACGAGGCTCCCGGGACTTGTAGGGCTCCTGTCGCAGAGCCCCTGTCCTCACACGGGGCTGAGGCTCCCGTCCTGCGGGGACGGCAGGCGGGTGGGACACGTCAAGGCCGCACTCGGGGAATGTCCTCGAGTGACGACAGGCTCCCTGTGACCCTGGCCCACGGGAGTTGGGATAAGGGGGTTCAGGAGCCCTGCCCCAGCTGGCACTACAGCCCCCAGCATGCCGTGCCGCCGGCACAGCCTCGGCGGGAGCACAGTGCAGCATGCCGGGACCCGTAGTCCTCCTCCCTCCCAAAAATGCCATTTTAGACCTTCTCTGGGCTGGATGCAGCCCCATTTTCTGCAGCAGCAAGCGCCTCCCCAGCCACGGGCTGGCTGGCTCTGCCCGGGGCATCGCAGCCGTCCGGGGTGCGAGGAGCCGCCAGCACGTCCCCATGGCTCCAGCTGCCCTGGAGAGACCTGCCAGGAGCACAGCCGGGGGCCTGGGGACACCATCCTGTGGGTGCTGCATCCAGCAATGCTCCCCGACAGCCGAGAACTCCCAGCCCTGCTCCAAGCTCCGCGCCACGGCATGGCCCCGCCGCCGAGCAGGGCTCCGCAGCATCGCTCCAGCGCGCCCAAGGCTGGGAAGCCAGCAGTGGGTGCCCAGCACCAGCACTGGGGCACGATGCTCACAAACATCCGAGCGGCGGCCTGGTGCCGGGCTGGGGGACCCTGGGGACAGCAGGGCCTCTCTGGCTGCCCAGCGCTGCCGCCAGCTGTGCCAACAGACACACAGGCGGGAGCTGAGGAGGAACACCAGGAAACGCTGGCCTGGCACGAGGCGCGGGGGGAAACGCTGGCACTGGGGGTCAAATGGCGAAAAGGGGTCAATTGTCACCTCCCCGAGTGAGGACACTGCCCTGCTGCTGCCCAGAGCCTTCCCAGGCAGACCCACACCACAGCCCCTCTGCCTGGGCTCCGCCGCGGAGCACGCTTGACCCATACCCCCAAAACCCCAAGCCCAGGAGGGTCCGACACCTCCCCACGCAGCCGAGAGCGACTCACCAGAGCGGGGCGGCGGCCGAGGGCGGGTGGGCTCCTCGCCCCTCGCCCGGGCCGGGGGAGCCAGGCGAGGAGCAAACTTCCCCGGGCTGATGCAAGATGCCTCTGGGAGCTCGCTCGCATTCTGCGGATTCCTGGGAGCCGGCCAGAAATCCCACAATCCTACATCTTGCACATTTGGTTTCAATTAGGGAGCGGAGAGGGGGAGCCAGTCAGCGATCCGGGCTGGCTTTTTGGCGGAGGTTATTTTCCTCGGCCCGAGGGAATGTGCGCAAAGCTATAATTTACAGCAAAACCCATTCATAGCGCAAGAGAAAAAATAAAAAAGTCCCCGTGGCCAGCAAGGGAACTTAAAGCAATAGGCAACGTTTCCCTTTCCAGTGCTTGCCCCGTGGCTGTGGCATGGCACGTGTGTCCAGCACTGTGGGGCCGGGTGGGACACCCCCAAAATGCGGGCGATGGGGACACTCCACAAGACCCCAGAGCTGGCCCAGAGGGTCCCACATGGGCTACCCCTCTTTGGCCCCCTGGGGGCAGGGTTTGGGACTCCTGCACGGGCACGCGTGGCCAGGACAGCGGCCAGAAGGCGACCTGCCTGGCACAGGGCACGGGATCAGCGCTCCAGCTCCCTGGGCTCCACGCGGAGCTGGGGGCTTGACATCATTTCCAGGCACTAGCTTGGCACGGCGGCCACCAGCTACGCAACTCGGCAGGGAGAAAATAATAATATTGGGTTCACGTTATTTTTCGTGCAACAGCGAAAACCACAATTAAAGATTTTTTTGATTTTTTTTTTCCAGACTGTTTTGGCTGTATTTTATTCCACAATCACATTATGGGAGGGAAGTAGCACCCCTGGCAGCAGGCCAGCAACTCCCTGAAAGACTTTCCTGTCCCAATAGACACCCCAAAGCCCCAGGCTGTGCTCCTAAATCGACCTCTTTGCCATACTCCCAGCCTGGAGTTTCCAGACAAACCAACTGAAGCACAGGCAGGGGAAGCCACCCACCACCCACAGCAGACACTGGCGACCCTCATCACTGCCACCAGAGAGGGGCCGCAGCACCAGCTGAGCCAGGGCTGCCCAGGGTGACAGAGGCATGGCACAGCTTCCTGCGGGCTGGCAGGGAGCAGGTCAGAGCAGTGCCCCGCGTGCTGCCCCAGATCAGCTGGAGGGAGAAGCACAGGCTGCCCTACGTGCACGCCAGCACAAACACCAGCCAGCTCTGCTCCAGTCCCCTCCTGCTATCTGGAACTGGTGCTCAAATAACTTGGCAGCAGCCAGCACCCTGTCGCTCTGTCCCAGGACCTAAGGCAAAGGTGGTGGTCTGCAAAGCCGAAAAGCCAAAGCCTCGGCCACACACAGCCCAGCCAGCCTGCGGCGAGCCAGCGGCAGGCACAGTGCCAGCCAGGACCCCCCGCACAGCCCTGGTGGCCCAGGCACAGTGCCCGGGGAACCAAGTGCTTGGCTGAGCCTAGGATGCCCAGGAGCCACCTGGGGGGTGGAATGTGGTGACTTCCCCCAGAGGGAGTGGTTTGGGTCCCATTCTCAGTCCTGCAAGTCACCAGGCAACCATGGGGCAGTGGGAGGTTGTGACCACATCAGGATCAGGAGAGGAGCTGGCCAAGCTCTATCCTTCTTCCCCAAGAGGAGGGGAGGCAGCAGGGCTGCTCTGCCCAAGGGAATCAGGACACCACACTCCGTGGCAGTGGGCTCTTGCAAGAGCCAAAGAGCCCTTCCAGGAAAAGCAGAGGGCACACGGCACTGGTGGAAGGCTCAGTGCCAGGCTGGTTTCACCCCGAGCATGCCAGCAGTGCCACACACCTGCCTGTTACTACCTGCTCAAGGCTTGCCACTGTTTGCAGAAATGTAAGAGGAAGGTGCAACTCTCAGCTACCTCCAGGAACACCCCAAAAAAGCACTGCGGGCCTGAGGCCCTGTCTGCAGCCACCCCAGGCAGCAACCCTTGCACTCGGCATGATGCAGTCGGCTCTCTGCTCCATGAGCCTCTTGGGGGAAAGTCATTGTCACTCAAACACCACCAGATGACAAACAGGAGGGATTCAGAGTTTAATTGGGTGCTTCCAGTTGTGCAATATACAAAGGATGACCAAAAGGGAGAACATGGGCAATGGCAAGGACCCTATTAAAAAAAAATTGTCTTGTAGATTTAAGAAAAATAAAAATTCAAGATTCAGCCCCGTACCATAAAAATCCTCTCTCTGCATGTACAATGACTATTACTATATACATGTTTAAAAATAAATGCCCACAACCTGGAGTGCAAAGAGCAGCACCACAGCTGTGCTTTGTGGCAGGAGAATCCATAGTGTTTGGTTTTTAAATTAAAATATAAATAGAAGCATACAACGTGCCAAGAACCGAGTGGGTTAAATCCTCCTCTTGCACAGGGCCGGAGCAAGCAGGACCAGTCCCTACTAGTCCCAGCTATCAACCCTTCATGTGTCCGAGTTCCTGGCAGGATGGGAGCCCTGCCTGGGCACCACGCTGCCACTACATCCCGTTCTTCACCAGCTCGTGGATCCCATCCTCATCGATGATCAGAGGTGCGCGGAACTCCCGGTCCTTCACGTACTTTTCCAGACCCTACGGGAATGAGAAGTGGCTCATTAGGAACACACCACACGTCATCTGCTCTGCTGAGCTGCTCATGGGTGGCTCTGCTCCCCTCCTGCGCTGGCAACTCGGGGGGCACCACCCCAAAAAGCTCCCCAGTGAATTAGAGTCACACTTCTGTGGCTTATCCCCTCATGTGTGCCCTGCCAGCCCAGTTCATCTGCAAGGGCCCCCCGAGCTCTGCAGAGCCAGTACTCACTTCTCCTCCGTAGGAGACAAGGGGAGAAATTTCACACTGGATTGGCAGGTCGTTTGCATCCTTCAAGCTGCAGAGAAGAAGACTCAGGAGAGTTAGATATTTCTCACTGGGGACACAGACGGGGCCCAAGATCTGCCGAGGCCAGGCGCAGGGGCGGGGGCTGTCTCGGCCCCGGCGGCTGCCGGCCCATGCAGACCCCACCAGCACAGAGCTGCCCTGGGTTAGTCAAGCCTTGCGTGCTCTCCACAGAGGTGCGAGCTGAAGTTTAGATACCAGCAGCAACTGAAAGGGAAAAGAGCTTTAGATGGGGCTCTCATGATGCCTTTCCACGTGTGTAACTACAGCAGTGCCTGTGCCCCCAGCCTCGCTATTGTTGATGCTGCATGGAAACTAGTCACCCCTTCTTCCTCCTCCTACACCCTGGGGTGCAGCGAGGTGCACTCACAGAGCACCTTCCTGTTTGGCTGGACACAAGAGGTCTTCCTTTAAGCCCTTTCTTGCTTATAGCACAACCTGAGGACACGGGGTAAGCCCTTCTGCTCACACAGAAATACTCTCTGCAGTTCCTCTGGCCTTTGCCTGTTAGATCAACTGTCTTGGCTCCTCTGTTCTGCCTATGAGCTGCAGCTGGTGAGCAGAACATCAGAACCACACCAGAGCTGCCCACTGCAGCAGCACTGCTGGGCAGGGGCCTGTGTGGGGTCCCTGACCCTGCTCCTGCTGCCACCAGCCTTTGTAGGATCCACTTGGATGATCCCAGGATCCAGCTGGCATGTAAGTCTGCGGGTGGAGCCAACAAGGAGCCAGGGCAGCAGCACCCCAGGGTGCCCCTTCCCCTCAGCCACTGGCCACAGCAGCCAGGCAGGCATGGCAGGATGCCATCTGTCACAACACTCCCTTCACCCAGGTGGAAGCTCGTTCCTGCTGTCACGCAGTCACTCAGCCCGCTCCTGTCCCAAGTGTGAGTAAATAAAACTCACCCATCCCAACCCACACTGGTATTTGCCTTGTAGTTAGATTCAAGATAGTTGTTTAAAAAAAAAATTGACATTAACTGGTAATGAAGGGTAAATGTAGGACAAGGTGCATCCTTTCTCCTACATTGCAACTAGTGTGATGACCTATCATAAGCCTGAAAACACCTGGAGTCTGGAATTAAAACAGAGATAAAGCAGCTGTATTCCACCAGAAAGTACCTGAAGATACAGCTTCTGAGGAGGGGGAAGGTAACCAGATTGCTTAGTCTGTGAGTCATTCGCACTCACCAGCTGTAAGTCCCAGCACGGCTGTGCCCACAGAACACACTGCTGCTAACGGAAGAGTTAAAGCTTCCCCGTGTATTCCCGTAAACTTCCACGCACTGAGCCAGGGGCTTTCCCTGGTGTCACGGTCTGGATCTTCCAAACTCAAGAGCTGGAGTCACACAAAGCCCAGCTGGCTGCTGCACTCAGATTCACACATGCTACATCAAAGCCTGCCTGATGTTTGCTTCATGTTTTTAATCCCGTTTCGGTCTGCCTGGACGCCTGGTGGCCATCGGGAGATGGCAGCCATCCCCAGCTCTGGGATCGGCCGGGACCAGTCCGTGCCGTGCTGTGACGAACAGGGGAGCGTCACCAAAGGACGTGCCGGGGTGTTTGCCAACAGCATCCTGCCTGCAGGGTGACCTTTGGGGGCTGTGTGCAGTCAGCATCAGGCTGCTGCCATCCTGCATCTGTACCGACAGCATGAGCCCCATCCCGTTATCCCCACCAGCTCTCCCTGCGGAAAGGAGCCCAGCAGGGAGCAGATCTCCCTGTGCCCACCACCATGAGAAGCGGCGTCCACCGTGCCCAGTGGTGACATGCCCCACCGGCAGCATGCGGCCCCGAGCCCCCCGGCCCCGTTAGCCTGGCACGCTGCTGCGCCTGCAGCCCGTTAGTCCCTAAGCACAGCCCCACCACCATGCACCTGGGACAGGTATAGTTACTTGTCATTGACATCTGCTGGGCTGGCAGCTGACCTTCCATTTGGGACGCTACACGGGAATAAACAAGGGTTAGCAAGGGGGGGAAAACAGAGCAAAACGAGTCTGGGGTTGGCTGATCTCTAAAGAGGGCGGCGGGAGGTCCTGTGGTTGAGGGGTGATTTGATGCCAGCCTGGCTGCTGCATGGATCTGCTGGTGTGCTCTGGCTTTAGGGAGCCACCTCCTCCCTGCAAAGGCAACCTTGCCTGTGCAATGGAGGCTGGCAGGATTCAGTTCACAGGTGTTGAAGGAAGTCTGCTGCTGACTGAGCACCACTCCTGTTGCCAGCCACACTGCCCACACCCAGCTCTGCTCCAGATCACCCAGGAGAGGGGATCCACAGCTGGTTGCTTCAGTGACACTGTTATCAGTGCTGGGATTGCCTTGTGCTTGATGTCCAGCCCAAAAAAGATGCAGAATTGACAGGAGAAGCAACTCACCGAGGGATGGCAGGGATGCGTGTGCCATTTTCGTCCACGAAGTGCCCCCCTGCATTGAGAACCCAGCAGTGGTGAAGGGACATCAAGGCATGTCGGGCTGTGGTGGGGTTGTCCTTGCCATTCTGGCTGTCCGCGTTCTTCAGGGGAGAGAACTCATCCTCACGCAGCACCTCATACACCACAAACTTCCTGGGGGGAACACAGCGTGGCAGGGTCGGGTTTGGAAACTGTGGCTGCTTCATCACTTTGGCTTCTCCTCTGCCAGGATGGCTGAGCTGGGCCCAAGGCCCTCCCCCAGCCCACACCCATGGGCTGTTTCCATAGCCATGCAGGAGGGAGGGGAGGGCCTAGCCTGTAGGGTCAGCAGATGTTCTTCTGGCCAAGGAGCAGGGCTCAGCCAAGCAAGAGGCACGCAGCACCCATCCCTCCAGCTGCTCGTGTCCCTGCTCATCTCCAAGCACAACCATCCACTGCTGCTGGACAGCACAGCAGCTGGCATCCTATCCTGATCCCGGGGCATTGCCAGTGGGCACACCCTGGCACAACCCCAGGGGCTCCCAGAGCTGCCCCAGGGAGAGCCAGCAGCCTGGTCCCCACAGAGAGTAAAGGACATACTTGGAAAACTGGAAGATGTCGAAGACGAACTTCTCCATCTTAATCCCATTGGGCTTCTCGGGTTGGATTAGCTGCCCCGTAGTGATGTCCACATGTGGGATCTTCTTCTCAGCCACGTGGTGCTGCAGTTGTGGTTCATAAGTGCTGCAATGGGCCAAGAAAGAGATGTCACGCGCCTGAGCAAGCCACGTCCCCAGCTCAGACACTGCTGCAGCAGAATGGCTGCTCTGCTCTGACCCTGGCTGCCCCAAGGCACAGGCTGCTCATCCCCACGGCAGCCAGGAGAGACGGCCCCACTCTGGAAGCAGCATCCAGATATGGCCCAGAGAAACCTTATCTCAAGGAAGGGACTGTGCACAGAGGTGGGGTCAGACCAGCTGTGCAGGGGCCAGACATGGGGAGGCCTCATCCCAGCACGCCTGGAGCTCAACCAGCAGAAAGCAAAGCAGAGCCAGCTCTGCTTGGCACCAGCCCTTCAGCACTAGGCAACCTGGCGGGCCCTTACTTGACCACATCTTTCAGGAAGGCAGTGCTGAAGTAGTGATTGGCGATGTTGCCCGCGTTGAAGAGCAGCCGCCCGTCCGGGCCCCGTTTCTGGGCAGTGGCCAGGGAGATCTCGCTGTACTCCACCACCTGGTACACGCCGTCCACCTGGCACACCACGCCCACCGGCTCCGTGGGGTTGGTCTTCTCCACCACCTGCCCGAGGGAAGCGCTGTCAGGGAAAGGCACCCAAAGCCCCACACTTCAGAAACACTCCCTTGTAAAGAGCAGGCCCTGACCAGGCTTTTTCCTCTGCTGGGATAGTGATGCTGGAGCCCTCCCCTCCCAGGTGCTTCTGGCAGTGGGGACTGCAGGAGGCTGAGATGGCAGGGCTGGGTGACAGGGTGTCAGACACACCCCGAGGGCACAGGCAGGCTCTGGCACCAAGCCAGTGTGCAGCTGGCAGCAGGCACGGATATTTTTAGCCAGCTTGCTCTGCACAACCAGAAGGTTGCTGGCTCAGCAGAGCCGTCCCCCTGACCTTCCTCCTCCTCCTCCTTACACCTCACACACCTCCATCCAGGCATGGGATACCCCAGCAAATCCCTACCCATCACGGTCACCACAGAGGAGTGGCATTAAGGAGCACAGGGCTTTCTCCTTTCTGCATGCTAAGGTTTATTTCCTCTTTCTTTCATACAGGCCAGAAGAAGAAACTGCCTTACCTGTCTCAGCTTACTCTCTGAAAGCTTCAAGGCCAGTAAGTCCTTTCACCTGTTTGCTGGAGCCGAGCCCAACGCAAACAAAACCTTTGGCTGTCAAGCCAGTCTTTAAGTAAAGCTTTGAGTGTGCAATGGCCTATCCACAAGACATGGGGCTGGCTTCAGCGTCAGCTGCACCCACCATGTCCTGGTCTGGTGCCCAGGATGTCAGGCTGGGGACAGCTGGCAGCCTATGGCAGGATCCTGTCTGCCTGTGCTACCCACAGCCACCCGGAAAAGAGCTGCCCAGCATCCGGGTGTGAGCCAGGCAGCTACACAGGGCTCCCAAGCAGCCTCTTGGCCCCAGGGACTAGGGGATCTCTGAGCCCTGGGCCTGTTGGTGCCACATTCCTGTAAAAGGCAAAAGAGCAGTGCCAGGCAGGGCTCAGTGATGCCCTACATCCTCCAGGATGCCAGGGGCAGGCAGGACTACCCGAGGGGCAGGCAGAACTCTGGCAGCATATGTTACTTCACCAGTGAGCTCCAGGTACTTAGCTATCCCTCCTGGTGTGGCAAGCCAGCAAGTGAAGGGTTAAAAGTCAGGGAAGCCAGGCAAGGAGCAGGACAGACCCCACGCAGCGCTGGAGACGCAGTGCATGCCTACTCCCAAAACCATACCTTGGCCCCACAGTCCGCTCCCTTCTCCAGGCAGAACCCGATGAACCTGGGGTCAGCCACCTTCACCAGGATGTTGTCCACGCAGTAGACATGGACACTCTGCACCCCCCTCCGCTCCATGTCGTCCATGATGCCGTGTGAGCCCAGGGCCCGGTACAGGCCCCCGTTGCCATCTGCAGAGGGAACACACCACTGGGGCTGCAGCAACGCCCCGCTGTCCCGTCAGCCACCCACGCTCATCTTCCTTCCCCATGGGCTGATGTGGAGGGTCATCAGCCCAGCTGTACCCCACCCTGGTCCTCCCTGCCAAGACAGACACCTCCCAGCCTGAGTCAGCCATGGGCCAGGTCGCACTGAAGACTGCCCCAGGTGGGCTGCAGCTCCAAATCTGGTCCTCAGCACCGCATCTCACCCCTCGCCACCTCTCCTGTCAGCTGCTGGCCACCAACCTGGTGCCATAGCAATCTTGCCCTTCTCCTCCAGCAGGATTTTCCCATCGAATCCCAGGGCAGGCAGCATGCCCTGCTGGAAGAAGATGACATTCTCTTTCTTCAAGCCAAAATACCGATGTTTCTGGAAGAACTCCTTGGTGGACTCCATAGTGCAGCCGCTTGTCATGATGTACCTGTTGCAGAGTAGAAGACACCCAATGAGCAGGAAGGAGACGCAGGGTCTCGCACCCCTCATCCCAAATGTGGGGAACACCCAGGACAGGCTTTTTCCCCTTCCACACTTAGGAGGATCTGACCTGCTGTGGTGCCACCGCTTTGACAAGCCAGTGAAGGGTTTCACCCTTCCTTGCAACACGTATCTCCAAAACTATACAACACCCTGCACAGGACACCCAGCTGCAGTGACCAGCTCTTGCCTTGTCAACAAAGCACCTCAGCAGGCCCTCGTCTCCTGCCTTTCATGGCTGCTGTCCCACATGGGGACACGAAAGCCTTTCCCAAGGGCCGTGAGTCCGACAACCTGGGACCTGCTAGTGCCACCGTGAGCCTTGAACCATTCACTCTAAGGGACTAGCATATTGCTGGCATCAACACGGACTATGCCAGCCCATGGTCCTTGGGCTGCCAAGGGGCTCTGCATCAATCCAGGGGCTACTAAGGGGAACTGCACCAAGCCAGGGTAACCTCGGGCTGCCAAAGGGAACTGCACCAACCCAGAGGACTGCGGGCTGCTGACAACCAGAGTGCTATGCCAGTCTACCGGGCCTTGACCCACCAGTACTAGCTGGACCCTGCCGACACCACCCCACGAGCCCTGTCCCCCCGAGGCCACCCCCGCGGGCAGTGTCCCCCCGAGGCCAGGGCTCACCAGGGGATGTGGCAGGGAGTGCCGTGCTGCTCCTCCGCCAGCTGCTGCAGCCGCCGCAGGCGCTGGGCCTGGAGGTGGAAGAGGGTCTTGCGGGAGGGCAGCCCTACGTCGCACATGCCCTTGGGGTAGGGGACGCCGAGGCGGGTGCCCTGCCCGCCGGCCAGCAGCAGCACGGCCACGCGGCTCCCCGCGATCTCCGCCAGCCCTGGGAGAGCAGACACGCGTGGGGCCCGCCGCGCCAGCTCCGCGCCGCGCCGAGCCCCGCCACCCCCCGCACCTACCGCGGCTCTCCC
>VZTI01002657.1:2376920-2393318 GCA_013397865.1 Struthidea cinerea
GCGCCGGTGGCTGCCGTGGCAACGCGCGCCACGTCAGCGCGCGGCCCCGGCGGGCTCGGGGGCGGTGAGAGGGGAGGGGGAAAAGAGCCCAAATCCACCCCAAAAAGCGCAGGCGAGGTCCCTGCGGAGGAGGAGTCTCGCACGGAACAGGCCCGCCGGGCCCGGGAGCCTTCTGGCGTCAGCAGCGGTGACACAGATACCCCTCGTGCCGTCATCAGGGGTCGCGTGGTGTCCCAGAATGACAGAATATGCTGAGCTGGAAGGGACCCTCAGGATCACCGAGTCCAGCTCCCGGCCCCGCACAGGGCATCCCCAAGCGCCACACCGTGTGCCCAAACGCCTCCCGAGCTCTGCCAGGCTCGGTGCCGTGAGGGCTGCCCTGGGGCAGTGCCAGAGCGGGCTGCAGCCAAAAAACTGCTCAGCCGCCGCCGCCTCGGCCGCCGCGTCCCCTCCCGACAGCGGCCGCGGGACCTTGTGCAACCCGCAGCATCTCCCGGGGAGGCTCCTGCGTCACCAGGCGGTTTGCCTGTGGATTCCATCATTCCGGATACCCTTACGCCAGTGCCAGTGAGGAACGCGCCCCCGTGGGCCGTGAGTAAGCGGTGCTGCCGCAGGAAGCCGCGCCCCGAGTGACCGGGAGGGGACACGGTGGGCTCTGGCCAGGCAGAGGTCACCCCCGCGAACCCACCGGGGTTTGCAGCCACACCGGCGTGTGGGGCTGGGGGAGAATGCCTGGGGACGCTGTGGACAGGTAACTGGGGGCACAGCTGGAGGAAACGGAGTAGTTATATTAGTATCTTAACAGGAGGTATAACAGTACGGAAATCATAGGGTAAATCACAGTTACTGCTCCGTGGATGGAATGCGGTTGGCATGACTTGAAACCTAGTCCACAATGATTCCAGATACACACACCCGCTAAGGGGGATGGAATGGAGTGGGGAAGCAGAGTGGAGACATCACCGCCAGGCTCGGGAAATCATCGCAGGGAGGGGGAACTCGATGGTGCTTTGCAGGTGATACTTTGCAGAGGTACTTTGCATATCCCCTGTAAACCACAGGAGACAGGGGAAGATGTCCTGCTGCTGAGCCAACAGCTGTGGTGAAACCCCTCTCCTTAGATGAGGCTTTGTTAAAGCCTAATAATAACATTAACAGCCCCCTCCATCCCCCAGTTCCCCACCTCCAAGCTACGAAGCCCCTCACTGGGCAGGCACTCTGTATTCTCTTTGACTGTATCTTTGAAAGTGAAGCGAGAGAATTTTACACCAATCAGTAACAAAGGCATGTATGACTAGAGTCACTCAAGCTCTGCCTAAACACAAAGAAATAGTATAGAACTAAGTTGAGAATGGGGGGAAAGCCAGGGAAGACTCCATCATAACTGCTGGAATCAGTTGAGGGGCTGGACCTGTCTTCTCCCCCATCAGGACGCCTATGGGGTAAGAATCATAGTCCGTGCACACTGAATGCTTTACTGGGAATTAGAAGAGGGGCAAAGGAGCTCTGACAGCCATGGGTGCCAAGCACAAATACCAACGCTGCCGTGGCTGGGTCACAGTCCTGCCCCCCCAGACCGAGCTCCTGGTGCTTGGTGACAAAGAACTTGCTCAGCTATGTGACATTTCAGTGTCCCACAAGAAGGGCACGCTGGACAACCACTTTGTACTGAAGCATCGTTTATTAATCACCTGTATCAAGCACACATCTGCTCAGCAACGGTGCATGACGGGATACAACAGTTGACATCTAACCCGAAGGGAGGCACGTGGTTACAGGATCCGGCACAGCGGGAGGAAGTGTACTGAACCCTCTGGAAAGAACCCGGGTGCAACACGGTGCTCAGGCTGTGTTGTTATGAGGCTGAAGACCAGTGAGAATAAAATTAGGAATACAGCTAAGATTGGAGCTGACTTGTGCTTTGGCCAGTGATTTAAACACCAGTTACCCTATGACTAGGGTAGGACTATGTAGGTCGGTGCTACACCGAGGGCTGTTGGGAGGGAGCAGCACAGACCAGGAAACCCAGCGAGCATCTTAGTGGAAAGCCTCAACACTTCTGCACCTCAAGCAGGCAGTAATCTAGAGGAAAGCCAGGCCCATCCCCAGACACACCACGACAGACGCCTGGGATTGAATCACCACGCATGCTTCAGATACAATCTAGAGTTAAGGAACTCATAGGTTTTAGCAGGGCTAAAACTTATGCTGAGACACCAACAGGTCACTGAGACACCAGAGTGAGCTTCATCTTGATAGAAAAAGTCTTTGAAGGAAGAGGGTAAGGAATAGCAATACAGTGCTTCTAAACCTCCCTGTACCCCACAGCCTGCAGAAGGATAGATCCAGTGACAGGACAGAGATCAACATCTTCAACTCTTGCGAGGAGGAATATAAAGAAAAGCAGCTTTGGGGTTTTTACCCAGCTCAGTGCTCAAGCGTGGTCAATGAACATCTGGAGAAAAATATCTGGTAGCAGGAGTTTGCATCTCGAGGATTTATTTAGCCCCTGTTAAAGAAGCTGAACAAAACCCCAGCCAAACTCTGGTGGAAGAGCTGCCATGCTGCAGGAACAGGCTGTAGCTCCTCTCTGAGGATCAATCCTGGCACAGCTCTATCTTTAGCTGAAAATCCAAAGTATAATTCTGACTGAAAAAGTCATGCTTGAAAGATGACAGAGCAGCTCACAGTCCCAGACAAATGCATGTGAGAACTTAAAACACATTTAAGTTCCATACCTGCACCCCAGCATCTCCCTGTCCCAGTATTGCTGTGGGTGACAGACCTCACACACTGCACCCAGGGGAGCTCCCTGTGGCCCCACCTGGGCTGGCACTCAGCAGGGCAGGAGCTCTGGGGTCTGCTCCCGCCAGCTCAGTGCTGCTGACACGGTGGCATTCAACATGTGCACGTCTGGACCAAAGTGCTTTGACCCCTGGCTCAACCTGCAGGGACAGTGGTAACGCACAGCTGAGGAGGTCAGCCAAGATCCAACCATACTTTAAACACTGCTCTCCACAAAGGAAAAACCCTCACCCAGTTAATCATTCAATTCCTCCCAGACACTAAAAGGTGCTTCACTAAAAGGACAGTTAAATTAAAAGCAATGAATCACACACCCCACCTATGTAAAGGCTGCTTAACAGCTATGTACACCAAAGTAGCATCATTCCCAGAAAAATCTGATCAGCAAATCACACCTTAAAACTCATTGTGGGATTTTATTTTTTTCCCCGGCAAGCCCACCATCTCAAAGGCAACAAAAGAATTCAGAGATTGGTCCTTTCTGGGGGAGTTCGGGAAGGGCCACAGCAGACAGGACTATACACCAGCACAGAGAGGAACTCAGACTCATGAAATGCTACAGACATTGGATCTCCTGACACACCATGCACAGGGCAAAAAATCAAGAGGAACTTTTTAAGTGCAGGATTCCAGCAAGTCCAGCATCAGCAAGATGCAAACAGTAAACTGCAAGGTAATTCAGGTATTATTCCAGGGAAGGTCAGGGATGGTTCAGGCAGCTGTCCGCAAGTATTTCAGCTGAAGAAAAGAATTCAGGAGGGCTTTCCTCCTCACTGAAACTGGTACCAAGACCACAAGCCAGAATACGCTGGTGACTCTAAACAGGGCTGTTTCACACTGTGCCCATCAGGAGTAGAGTGCCCACCCTGGAGGGAGAGGCTCTGCTGGGTGCACAGGTTTGGAAATCCCTGGGAAACAGCCTCTGCCTACCCCATGCCAGCAGCTGACAAGCCACGGGAGCAGAGCGTGCTCTGGAGGGGAAGTGATGCTGCTCACCACAGTGTCTTCCCCAAAGGCATGTGGTTGTTGTCCCTGACACTGTGAAAGACCTTCTCCTGGCCAGTCAAGTCTGATGACTGATTAAGCCCTTTCCATACAGGATCTCAGATTGCCTCAAGCCCTTTTTGTAACCTATGAAGGACCAAAAGTGTCAGTGCTTCTAATCTACAAGTCTTAATGGGTTAATGCAAAACCAAAACGTGCAACACAGAAAAGCCAAGCGTGGGACCTACAACGGACAAATATTTGTTCTTACAAGACTCCCAGGGCAGGAGTCCTGCTTTGACACAAAGAATACTGTGTGCTGTAGCACTCCTTTCCAAAAATATCACCAAAAGACACTTACATATCACAGATGATTTGGCATCAGAGCTAGGGAGCATCAGTGCCAGCACAGGGTATGTGCTAGAAAGATGAATCCACACGGCAGGGTTTTCACATCTACTCAGGCTACAAAGTGCTTACAGGTTGTGTTGGGACTGAGGCTGGCACTGCTCTGACCAGGTCTCCACCATCAGTCCCGGCCCATCCCAGGCATACAAGCAAGCTCAGCTCCCCACAGGCAGCATCATCCACACCTCACTGCCCCAGCCCAGCATCAGACGCATGGCTCTGCTCAGGTCACGGCGACAGGGTAACCCCATAGGCTCAGCAGATCCAATTTCACTGCCTCTCTCTGCTCTACGTGAGGAGAAGCCTCAAAAATCCTCCTGGTCTGGTTTAGAGAGGATGGTGTTTCTGCTTCTTTATTTGTAACAGGTATCAACAAAAAGCGGGCAAGCCGACCTCCTCCTCTTCCTCCTGGTCTGGTTTAGAGAGGATGGTGTTTCTGCTTCTTTATTTGTAACAGGTATCAACAAAAAGCGGGCAAGCCGNCTATGTGAGGAGAAGCCTCAAAAATCCTCCTGGTCTGGTTTAGAGAGGATGGTGTTTCTGCTTCTTTATTTGTAACAGGTATCAACAAAAAGCGGGCAAGCCATCCTCCTCCTCTTCCTCCTTCCCCACTCTGGAGAGGAGTACTTGCATTATAGGAAAGCTTAACAAAGAAATGCTCTCCCTGGAGCCAAGCCCAGCGCTAAGGCCAAGACTTTGGTCTCACTTCAAATCACTGAAAAGCCCTTGCCAAGATCTCTCAGCCTCTTGGGCTGCCACTGTCACCGCTCCTGTCCCCGTCCCCCGCCCTGAGCACCCCCGGGGGCAGAGCCACACCCCTGTAAATGAGCAAGCACAACACACACACAAGCACACGCTGAACTGAAAGCCATCCCGGCCTCCTCGGCACATCACAAAGCAGCAGTAAAGTTTCAAAGCCCATTCAAGTCCTTTGCATCTCTCCTTCACAGATGACTCGGAAGCAGGGCTAGGAAGCTCTTTTGCACATTCAACTGTAAAACATGTGAGAAAGAGGAGCAAGACAACTCTCCTGATTGCTGCTACTGCCTACAGCAAGTTTTGGTACAGATATCCTCTCTTATAGGCACTCAGTGGGTAAAACGTAGCCACAACAAACTTGCCATCAAAAATCTTTCCAGTCAGCATTTTTTGGGCAGCTTTGGAATCACCAGCATTTGCATATTCAACAAAGACCTGAAAGAGAGAGAGGAGAAATAGGACTTCCAGTGCACCATGCCACTTGGCCCTTCCCACCCCTGCAATGAGGGAAACCATTCCTAAACTAATTTTCCCCCTCCATCCTTGGTTGAGCAGAGAGCTCTAGAGCTATATAGGAAAGAGCTGAATCTGTAAATTGGGGTTTCATCTCCTGCTCCTCCATTTGGTAAGGTGGGAGAAAGTGTGCTGGTGGTCTATATCCTCATCAATTCCTCTCCCACCCATTGGCTTCTCCCTTTCATTCCTTCCAACCATGCTAAAGCTGTTTGGGCACCTCCCAGGTTAGGTAACCTTACATAACTAGGAAGGAACCTGTGCTGTCCTTCAAAATAGCCATCTATTTTTAGCACTGCCATCAGCCAGGAGATCTCCAGGCACTGAGCAGCAGTCCTGCACCACATGGAGTGTATGTGGGAACACACAGCCTCTTCCTTCCATTCACTTACTTGGCCTTTACCAGGATTCTCCTTTGGAATAAGCAAGGAAACCACTGGTCCGTATTTCTGACACTCCTCCCTTATGTCTTCCAGGATATCTGGGAAAGGAAAGAGCTGGTTGTCTTTCACTTTGCAAACTAGAGTGAGCCATGAAACAAGTGAAGGCGAGATGAACACGTCAAGAACACCCAGACAACAAATATTCCTTTCCTCTCAATTTAAAATAAACAAGCAGGAGGTGACACAGCAGAAGCTGACACTGCTTAATGGCCTCGTAATGAGATGGAAGTGTCTGAACTGAGGCTCAGGAACAGAGACCTGCAGGCAGTGAAGCTCCAGCAGCAGGTTCCAGTAGCTAAAACACTGGGGATTTACAAGTGCCTGCTGTGGCACTTGGAGGAAGGGAACTAAAGTAGCTGTCACAAACCCTTCTTTGTGTGAGCAGAACTCAGCCTTTAAACTCATGTCCCCAGAGCTCTCTCGCTTGTGCCGCTCACGTGGATTTGACAGCAAGCAAAAATGCAAATCCCACCAACATGCCTGCCATCTACCACCCTTTAAGAATTCCAGTGAGGTATTTTAGTTTTCTGCTGAGATCCTGGATAAGTTCATTAGCAAATTTTTAAGGATCTGTGCTATTGGGCTTCAGAGTCCTGTACATATCCAGAAGCTCAGAGCCACAAACACATTATGAATTTGGTGAGCATCTACCCAAAGAAGAAAATAAAAATAAACTTTTTTTTTTTTTAATCTGGGATCCTTCAAGAATTCTCTACAAGATCTGCTTTCTCTCTCAATCTCAGTCTATTGTCTGTTGGTGCAGTTGACCCTTGTTACCAAATCTCAGCTGAGCAGCTCTTTGTTTGCTGTTCTTGTGCCTACTAATTGCTCACCTGCTTGCTCTCACATCCCCAGAGCCAAACAAAACAGAGCCTGTAAGACAACACTGCTTTATGGGAATTGCACCAACCTTCATATTCTTCTTCACACTGCAGAGAAGCATCACTTAGAACATTTAGCAGCCTCAGCACAGGTGTGGGGAGCATCACCAAATCTTCAATATGGGGAGCTGTTTGACACCCACAGAATTAAAGAAACGAAGTCAATGTCAAAGGAGCAAGCAAACAGGAAGTTGACTCAATATGCATTATTATACTCAAGCACCTACTGCTCTTTGCAGTACAGTTTTGCTTCTCTCCACTATTAACTGCATTTAGTCTGAATTCTCCATTTCCATCTTACCTTCACCTGTGCACCGACTCTTCCAAAGGGTTCAGTGCACTCTGCAATTATTCTGAGCCCAGCATCTGAAATTGCTTTTTAAATTAAGGCTAGAATTGTGTCTACTTAGCCCAGTCTCAGAAACTGATGTGACCTCAAGAAGTATGCTAGTTGAACAAACTACCCCATATATATGGAGATGTGAGAAGATGAAAGAAATACTCTACAACCTGCCTCTCCTGTCACTGCTCCCAGACAAGCTGAAAACAGGCTGGCCAGCTTCTGTAATTCCAATTCTTCAGCTGTACTAAGGCACAGGCCTCCGATCTCCTTAGAACATCTCTTAGTTCTTCCCTGAACACCATATAAACCCTCCTCCCCCCAAAATCCAACTGCAGTCCACTGTTTTGAAGATCACCATACTTAAGCTACTTAAACAATGCAGTGCTATAGAATCAGGCATGGCCACAAAGTGGGTAAGCAGTGATCCTGTGAAGGACTTCACAGGAGCAGAAATAAAACCCTTTGGGTGCTGGACACGGGGCACTTGGCTCTAGAAAATAAGCAGCTCCAGGATGGCCCAGAACAGGGTAGCATAGATGCCACTGTGGGAGAAGGAAACAGTCAAGGAGGAAAGGCTAATGACAAACCATGAGAGTCACATCATGAGGATAACCAGTCCTCTAGAAACTCAAAGCCACAGGGACAGTGCCACTTCTCCAGGAAAAAGGCTTGATTTCATGTTCCTGTACACTAGTGACAGGCCATTAATGAATTTAAGATCTGGGCACCCAACTTGCAGTACTTGGAGAGTGTTAATGTGTTTATTTGTTTTGGCAGCCACAGCAGCTGAACACAATAGCAGGACCTCACAGCTCTGCCACTTGACAGTCAGAGGGGAGAGAAAAGGGAAATGGCTTCATTTCTCCAGTCTGAGCCTTCTGACCATGTGTGCAAAGTGAACTATTATTTCCTAGGAAATACTTTTCCAAGCTAAGCACACAATGCTTGTGAGGGAGCTGACATCTCCACCAGGCACAGTCAGAAGTTGTTGATCTCACAGTGCAAGAAGAGATGCAAGGCAAGCACAGATGCTGTAAATCTCCTCCAGCCTGTCATGGAAAAGCCCTTACGAAAAGCTCAGAGTGTGAAAGGCCTTATCAGTACAGATGATGCCCCGACAGCTCTCAGGGGCAGCCCTTTGAAGAAAGGTGCTGCCTTCAGATAACCAGGCATGTTCCAGCTCCAAGCAAACCTCTACGACTATTCTTCCATAGGACTATTTGCAACCAAGACACATCAGATGAACTGAAGACTGAAAGAACATTTAAGTGTCACCATGGTCTTATATGCTGCCCCTTTTATTCACAGAATCATAGAATCATTTAGGTTGGAAAAGACCTTTTAAATTGTGAACTCCAACCTGGCATGGCCAAGCCCACCACTAACAATGTCCCCAGGAGCCACATCTACACATCTTTTAAAGGGCATAGTGACTCCACCACTTCCCTGGGCAGCCTGTTCCAATGTCTGACAACCCTTTTGCTGAAGAAAGTTTTCCTAATAACCAATCTAAACCTCCTCTGGTGCAACCTGAGGCTGTTTCTTTTTGTCCTGTCACTTGCTACCTGGGAGAAAAGACACTAAAGTAAACCTGTCCTTCATTTCATATGTCTTTTTTCAGAGAGGGAGACAAACCAACCTCTAGAACTCAGAGACACCTGGTCTTCTTGTACCCAAGTGACAAATATGTTTCTTGCAATACCCCTCTGCCCCAGGAGGTACCTTCTGCCCAGCTCCTATGCCAGGTGACACCAACCACACTGACAACACGGGAAAGAACTTGATGAACTGGAAAGTCAAGACTTGGCTGT
The DNA here is from genome assembly GCA_013397865.1 of Struthidea cinerea. Classification (NCBI taxonomy): domain Eukaryota; kingdom Metazoa; phylum Chordata; class Aves; order Passeriformes; family Corcoracidae; genus Struthidea; species Struthidea cinerea. Next base: position 2,385,868 of record VZTI01002657.1, read on the forward strand.
ATATTACAAGGAAAGCCATTCTCAGCTGTCTTTGCTCTAAACAGAAAAGCCGTGTCCAAGTGAAAGGCAATGACAGATCATTTTCCGACTTGCTGGGAAAGCAGCAGTAAATGCTTCTTTGTGCAGATAAGCGTATGTGCAAGTTTGGCAAAGAAAAGAAGCAGCAAAGAGAACTAAGAAAAATGGAGGCTGTTGTATAAGCTCCTAGCACTAACCACAGAAGCACCTTCCTCGGTACAGTTAGAGGTCTGTGTGTTTAAAACCAGCCCAGAAAGCACTGCCAATATACAATTCCCTCTGCTCTAAAGCAGTACTGGCTGCAAGGTTTAGCCATGGAAGGCAGCTTTGATTATAACAGTCCCAGTTTCTCAGACACAAGTGAAGTTTGAAAACAGGAATGACTTTGTTACCTTTGCCTAACGTACAGAAATATCAGTATCTATAAGAAGCAATACTTAATACCCTTCTCTGCAAGGTACACCAAGGAGCTTAAGAAAAGCAGGGCTAAGATTCAAGGCAGAATACTAGGCCAGCTGAAGCATTAATTTGTTCTGCAAAAAAGCTGGATGCACAGCTTGTCACTGGTGTTCTTGAAAGCAGACAAGCTCTGGAGAATGCTTCTGTGTTGCATTTGGAACAGAAAACAGGGAGGGACACAAGCCTAATCAGGGAGGTCTCAGCCCACCCTTTGCTGACTGCCTGCAATCCACACGGGGAGGTCTCAAGGAAACATCACTATTTTATTAAATCAAAGGGACAGCACCAGATGAAAGCGACACTGACATCCGTCCATGACCTGCCACACAGGTCACTGCAGGCCAGTCACTGCAGAAACAGGGTCACACCACACAAACACACTGCAACTATCTGACCTGTGCAGAGGCAGCAGCAGCTGCCACCACCAGCCACTGCCCAAGGTGTCACATTCCTGGTGATTTCTGAACTGGGAAACACTTGGCATAAGAAAACCCATGCACTCACCATCTATAGCACTGCACCTCAACAGTCAGAATGTTAGGTAAATACCCTGGTTATTTCTGTGCCCTCAGATGAATGCTGCTACCAATACACTCTTGGGGGCAGAATTTAATCACATTACAGCTAGGAAAAAGCGACAGCCTGTGGGGCTGGAGGAGCAGGGCAGCACTGAGAGCACAGGCATCATTCTGACCTCCCTCCTGTGGTGCCATGGAGAGCTGGCAAGAGCCACAGAGGAGCAGCAATGAGAACAGACCCAGAAACAACAGTTAATTGCCCTCTGTGCTGCTTCCAGCACATGCTGAGAGAACCCTGGGCAGGGGCCACAGGCACAGCTTACCAAAAGGAATGCTGAAGAACGGGCTGCATAAAGCCTTCTCAGCAGAGGCTCGTTTTCCTTGGTCACAATGAAGCATGCTGCAAGAGAAGACACCTTTATGTCCATGCATGTGACATTCCTGCACTGACAAATTCCACTCAGGCTGGAAGCTGGCATAGAGGAACACCCTATCTTTGGGGTGATTATGGTACAAGGAGAAGAGCGGAAAGCACATCTTGCAATTTGCAGCTGAAGCACACCAGAAGGATCCCTTGAAAGCATTCTGGGTAGATGGTAGAGCAGGCTTTCCTTCTCAATGTCTCTCAGCACCAAATAATGGAAATTGCTCACCTACAAGTCTACAAGAACACAGCATGTTCCAGCTCTCAGGCCATTCATCCCACATCTCAGGCGTACATGCAGTCTCATGAGAGTGATCACACTCCAAGGTGCTCCCACATCTTTTCACACATGGGATTCAAAGCAGCTAGTATCCCAGAGCCTGCCTGAGAATATCCCTACCTTGGCTTTACCAGGGGCTCCCAATACTATTTCTGCCAAGTTGTGTCCTCATTCCCTCTGTAGCCTCAGAGCACAGTCACAGGACAGTGAAAACAATCCCCTTGGCAGACTCCTCAGGAGAATTGCCTTTGAATCTTGACAGCAGTGGAGAGCAGCACTTTCTGCCCCCTCCCTCATTTTTATGATAACAATCCCCAAAAGCAGCAAAGTCTCCAGTTTTCTCCAAATACAATCTCTTGACTGAAAGTGCAAAGCACTGAAACAGCAAATGATCAACATCATGACTGATATTCTCTATGTGCTTACTCCAAATTGTGCCAAAAATCAGAGGAACTGAAACATCTCTGCTAATGCTTGCACTTGTTACCAGCACAGTGGGAGATTTGGAAAAAAAAAAAAGAAAAAGAATGTGTGAGGTGTGGGCTCTAAGTTGCTAAGAGCAAGGCTTGACTTTAAGGAGCACATCTTTAAGCAACAGTTATCAAATATGCTAAGGTACCTTTTGATAAGGTCTCTGAGGTGATAAGCTGGAATGGCTGAATTAACCACCCCCTCACTGGCAAATATGCGATCAATGATGGCAGAACTGTTTGTCTGGAAAGAAAAAGAAACAGTCATTAGGGAGGTAAAAACCAGACCGTGCAAAGCTTGCAATACCCCACCATTTTCCGGACTGGATGCAGAGGGCTGTGGTACTCTGGGGTTTTGTGAGAGATCCCCAATGCCAAGCCTCACATGTCAAACTAGCAGGCTCACATCAAATGAATTATTTCCCATTTGCCTGTGCAAAAGCTGGAAATTTCCACATGCAGGAACATTTTCTGTTACTGTGGAGATTGTGATGCTGAAAGGATACTCTTTCTGGGAAGGGGAACACAAAAAGTTATTTCACACGGAACAGAGGAAAGTCAGGCTCAAGGCTCACAGTACAGAGCTTTCCTCTTGTCTTCTCAGGATACAGACTTACAAGAAGATCCCCAAAGACACACAGCTAACATTAAACTAAACCCAGCAAATAATTCCTCTGTCGTGCTGCTGAATTAGCTGACAGCCATCAGCCATTGATTTTGTTCTTCCTCCTGTGCCACACCTACAGCCAGAACAGCTTTCCTACCAAATCCAGGCAAGATGCAGGCTCCAAACAGAGACTCCTGCAACACTCCTATTTCAATAACCTGAACACAGGTGCCATTCAGACATGCCAGTCCCACAGGGCAGATGGCTCTTTAAGGCTCTGAACCTTAATTCTCAAGGCAATAGGATTAGATAAACATCCTGGAAACACTACCTAGTTGCCAGGTGCTACCTCACAAATCCAGATTATGAACAAGAAGCAGGAGGATCCATTTGGTGCAAGCGAGAACTGTCTCACCTTCCATTCCTGAGATTGGACTGTATGTTTCAGTTTCATTCCTGAGAACATTTCCAGTAAAACGATTCCCAGACTCCACAGATCCACAGCAGAGGTACACTCCGTCTCACTCTGGAGCCCTGCCTGCGCCAGGCAGTTCTGCAGTTCTGCCTCTGGAGCCCGATACCCGTCTGTTTGAATATATTTCACATCCTACAGGAGACCAAACACACAGAAAAAGTTGACTGTCCACACTCGGGTTCTCCACTCTATCCTTAAATCAATTCTGATATCCTTCCAAACGGGTCCCCAAAACACTATTGCTAAATTGACAGAAAGCATTGTACAGCCAGTTGTGCGAGGCAGGCAGTTGCACTCCCTATACTGCTGTGCTGAGGGAAAAACAGGACTGTCTGGAAGAAAAACATCTCCCAGCAAAACAGCGCTAACATCTGACCTCTGAAAGACAGCACTGCTGGGAGGAAGGGGCTGGATGTCCCTGTGGACTGGCCCTTTAACCTCTCCTACGTGCAGAAGATGCTAGAAATTTTGGGATAAGGTTTGAACACCCACAATATGCTCCCACGTCAGCTGCCTGAGAGCACAAACAGCCCTGTCTGAGCACTGAGGATCAGGAGCTGCTGCCATTACTCAAGTGCTGATGTTCTCTGGAACAAAATGTTAAAAGAATGAAGCAGGCAGCTAAAATGCTCAGACAAGGAAATCATCAAAAGCACTTCCCATGCACCTCTTCCATCTCCCCTTGAAGCCTCAAGTGCTGCAGCAATCAATACCTGCCTAGCTGCCGTGGCTGGCACAGTGAGAGAAAATGCCCACGCGCTGCCTGCTCCAAAGAAAATAGGGAATTACAGAATCACACAAGTACTGGCTGGAGGGGCTGCTCTGAAGGCTCCAGTCCAGCCTCCTGCTCCCAGGCAGTACCTGGTCAGTCAGCTGTGGCTTTGTCCAGCCAAGTCTTCTAAGTGTCCAAAGACAAACTGCACGCAGTGTCTTTTTAACACATGGGGCTCGTTTTAGACACTGATGCAACTCAAGGAATGACACAAGAATATGCAAGCCTACTTCCTCCTGGGTAAGACACAGGATTAGGAATTCTTACCACAAAAATATAATCAGACCAAGATTATGTGGTTCTCTGACTGAAAATAAAGTTTACAGAAGACATCTTCCGGCAACAGCACTCAAAAGTGGTTTATGAACTTAAAAATGATATACAAACTGCTCATCCGTGTTCCTCCTCCTATCAGTAGAGAGCAGAACCTCCAGCATAGCAATAGCAGTAACTTGGCAGCTCCCCCAAACAACATTTAGAGATAGAGAAAACACTGTGGTCAATGGCATCAGCAAAAAGAGCGAGATGGAATTTCACTCCTACCACCTAAAGCATTTTCAGAGCTGTAAGTGGTTGTGTATAACCATTCCCTGTTAAACAGTAATGGCAGGAAAACTTGTGTAAGGATAAGCTTGGCAGGGCTGTCATAAATAAAAGTAGCATGGTCTTTGACTCAGATAAGGAAATGATGGGCGGAGGCTGCAGCCCAAGGCAGGGGTGGGGACGGGACACTGGTACCTGGTGCACATTCAGAGCAAGGTCAGAAGGTTCACCCGTATAACCAGTGTGTTTCTGAGAAAGGGCGAAGGAAACTCAGCCCAAAGAAAGCAGATTGGAAGAAACCATGGAAACAAATAAAACCCAATCAAACTATTATGAGGCAACTCACACAGCAAGCAGCAAAACACAGACCTGGATTAAATAAAAATATCTGCATTAGACACAGGACACCAGGAGCGTGTATTTTGCTGATAGACAGCAACAGATTACCACCAGAAACTCAGCCAAGAATGTGGGAGAACTGAAGACAACATGGAGGAGTTAAGAAGTCCAAACATGAAAAACAACTCCTGTACCAAAGAATTCAGAGATAGGTCACCCACACAACCCCCTGATATTCACAATCAGTGGGCTGTACTGTCAATACCAGGTAAACCAGTAAAAAAGTATATAAATTTAAAACTGCTAAGCAAGTAAAGTGTGTGGAATAGGGACAAACCAGGACAATGTAGGAAGATACAGAAGAAATTACCATCCAACACCCAGTGATGAAAAGCAAGTGTGCTACAAGGTTACCTGATGGAAAAGCTTTACTGAGACTCCTCACAGGCCACTACTGAGAGAGGGAGGGGTGAAAGGAAGCTCTATCAAGCCAACAGCAGAACTTCCTGAGGCTCTCTACTTCCATCAGAAGCCATGGAAGAGAATAAAATGGGCAAGGACCAACAAACAACGCAGTATCACTGAAACAGAAGTGACAGCAATAAGATGCAGCAAGAGTCCAGCAACGGGAAAAGCAGAGTAGAACAGGCAGAGATTGTCTGTGTCAGTAAAGAACAGACACTGCCCACCCAGGACCGGACTATGGGCTTTTGATACACATGGGAAAGAAACATCCAGACTTCTTGAGGAAGGGAGGCTGCTGAAGATAGGGTGAAAGTAAAGACAAGCACAAGGACACTGCCACAGATAACACACTTGACTGGGGAGGCTGATGGCAAAGCTTGCATTACTACTACACATGATAAGGGATGATAAAAGGGAATTCTACATTTCTGGGTGCTCCCACTCATCTAACCACACAAAAACTAGCAAACTTCCCAGGAAGCTGAGACACCACTTTCCTCAGTGCATCGTTAACATTGGAATTTGTAGCACAAAGGCTAAGATCTCAACACAAAACCAGAGACATGCAAGGAGAATGGGAACCTGAGCTCTGTTTCTAGGGCCAGACAACATTTTTAGCCTTTTCCAGTAAACCTTCACCACTAGCTCAGCTCCTACTCTGATTAGGTCACGTCACAAAACATCACAGAGCCACACAACTCAACATAGAGCCATCTGCCTCAAGAGTAGCACATTCCAAACCTGATTCCCCTCTTTGAAGCTAAGTCCAAAGTCAATGAGCTTAAAGCACTCCTCCTCTGCGCTCCACAGGATGTTGCGTGGCTTGAGGTCCGCGTGCACGTAGCCTTTGTGGTGCAGGAAAGCCAGGGCTTCCAGAACATCTCGGGCGCAGTGCTGGATCATCCACATGGAGCAGCCCTGGTTGCTGGAGTGCAGCAGCAGCTCGGACACGCTGATGTCCAGCAGCTCCAGCAGCAGGCAGCGGGACGGGCCATTGGCAGAGTAGTGGTTGGTGAACACGCCATACAGTGTCACTACAACGAGACACAGACAGGCATTGGTAACGAGCACACAGCCAGCATCTTCCACCGCCCCAGACCACAAAAGCTGCGGGAGGCAGCCCAGATGTTTTGTAGCGGGTGATGTTCAGAGAGACAGGGAACCAGAGAGGAAGAAGCAAGGGAAAACCAGCCATGTCACCCCTGCGGGCTTCGGAGGACAGACTGGTCTCACAACACCCCCCAGGCTCTGCTAAAGTGACAGGGCCGAGTGCTCCTGCACAGAAGGACAATCTCTGGGATGTGGATAAGCACATCCCAGTGGGCAAACTGGACACAGTGCCGCTCTTGAGAGACACATCAATCTCATCCTGTGACAAACTTTGCAGAGTGGGAACTCGAGTGCTGTCTGGGTGTCTAGGCACACTGTGGCACTAAAAAGCATTTCACGCCAACAAAAAATATCAGTAGCGGGTGAACTTTGGCACTTCCAGCAACCACCTCTGACACACAGGCTTCCTCCCTTCCCAAGCTCATTCCCACCCATGAAGGCAGCCCAGGAGCTGCCGCCCGGCACTGTCCCACTGCTGTCCCACAGGGAGCACAGTCCCTGCTGGGGCTCTGGCACCCTGGCCAAAGGAGGACTCAGGGGTGCCCTGCCTGCAGTGACTCGCTCTGCCCATCTCTCCTGCCCACCCTGGGGATGTCGCCTGCAGATCCCCCACCCAGGGAAGGGGTGGGGCACCCAGGAGCCTACCGCAAGGGGATACCAGGGAGCACCCACTGCAAGGAGGCTGCTTTGGGGTGTCCAGGCAAGGGCCCTCAAACCTGCCCACCCAGGGGTGCCAATCCGAGGGGCACACTGGCCTGGGGATGGGTTTGGGAGCGAGGCTGCCTGTATTCCCAGAGGAGCTGGGCGTTCCCTTCCCTGGCTGGGAGGGTGGTTTGGAGACACCAGTTTGGCCAGGGGGAGACTACTCTGGGGGGGCTCTAGGGTGCCTAGGAGGGTCCCCGAGAAGGGCTGCTTAGGGATCGGGGGGGGAGAAGGGGGTGCCCAGGGTGGCGTGCAGGGAGGGGTGCGGG
>VZTI01002657.1:2393725-2437373 GCA_013397865.1 Struthidea cinerea
CGGGAACGAGCCAGGTCCCTCGGTACCCCCGGGGTCCGGTCCCCCCTGCCCCGCTACAGGCAGGCTCCAGCACCTTCAGCACTCCCGGGGGTCGCATCCCCTAAGCCCAGACACCAACCAGGGCTCCCATCGGGGTCCCGTTTCCCCAACACCGCCGGGCCCGGTCCCCTAAGCCCGGCTACAGGCAGGCTCCGGCACCCTCAATAGCCTCGGGGTCCCGTCCCCTCAGCCCTGGCACTCCCGGGCCTCCCATTCCCGCAGCACCCCCGAGATCCGGTCCCCTCTGCCCCGGTACAGGCAGACTCCAGCACCCGCAGCACTCCCGGGGGTCGCAGGCCCTCAGCCCAGACACCAACCAGCTCTCCCGCCCCCTCAGTGCCAAGCGCAGCAGGGCAGCCACGTCCCCCGCCCCAACCTGGACACCACCAAACTCTCCCTCCGCCCCCTGGCTCCCCACCAGCATGATGCAAGGGTGGTGCAGGGTGTCCCCTCCCATCAAGGCACTGCCACACATCAGTGGGTAAAAAAGAAAAAAAAAAAATTTATTGTGCAATCTGCATCTCTTGTCCCAAACCACACATACACCCTGACACCATAAATAAAGGGACTGGACCGGCCGTGAGTGACGACCCTCCCTTAAGGGGAAGGTTCCCTTGGGATCACAGCGATGGAAGATGCTGGTTCTTCAGAGAGGGGCTACAAGCCCTGGTTTCCATCAACACCTACAGTGCAGTGCAGACCTGGGCAGCAGACACACACACACACACACCGGTGTCTGGGGTTGGGGTTAGCCATGCACAGCCTGATCACATTGTCACAGGGTGTGTTACACCTCAGCACCAAACATGGGCTCTGTGCAACTCTGCATCCCTTCACTCCTGAGCAGGGCTTTCCCAGAGCTGAGAGCTGCAGGGCCCCAGCACCACCATGGCATCACCACACCTACGGCAAGGACATGGGTGGCTGCTCCCAGGGCAAAGGGATCCATGCTCACAGCTTCCTTCCTTCAATGGGACAGCATGGCTTTGGGTGGTGGAAGACATTTCTTCAGCCCAACCACCTGCGTGGCCCAGAAGGAGCTGTGAGCAGGCCCACCCATGAGCTCCTGGGTTCCTCCAACCCAAATCGGGGCTTTGGAGCTTTTCTTCTCAAAACTACCTTTGTGGTGAGGGTGTACATAAAAGCTCTAAGCAAAAAGTTCCATCTCACAGCTGCTTCCTTGCATTGGCACAGGTGTCCCCAGGCCGGCTAACCCCTCCTGTAATCCACGGGGAAACACTCATACAGCAGTATCAGAGGACCATGCGGCTTTCTGTGTCCTAGTCTCGCTAAGAGACCACTGTCCCGGGAAATAAAGGGGAGCAGTGACAGTGGCCCACACGGAGAGAGCTGCCTATCCAGACAGTTTGGTCTTGTCTGTGTTGGCTGGGATGAGAGCACGAAACAAACAGGAGCTGGAAGGGCTCAGCTCCTCGCCAGAGCCCAGTGGCTGGCAGCTGTGCAGTCCCAGGTGTCCAGCCCTGCGCCCTGACAGAGCCCAGGTCTCCTGCATCTGGGGCTCCACTGCAAAGAGATGGCACTGGGCAGAACAACGCCACGAGGTCAGCGCCTGGAGAAGGCCCTGGGCGCATCTGCTGTCCCGGCTCCCCGGCACCTTCCTGGCACCAGGCATTAGGACTGGGTGAGCCTGATGGTGCCCCAGGAAGGGGTAACTTGGCAAGTACATGGCATAAGCTGTGAAATCCTCCATTCCAAGGCATCCAGTGCAAAGGGAACAGTGTGTGGTGCTTATGGGACACTCACTGGCCACTCACTCCAGCAGAGCTAATGGGGTATGGGGCAGGCTGGCACTTCTACCCCCACGCACCCCCTTGGTCCCCAGCTCAGCCAGGCCGTTGGCTGCGGACAAGGTGGCAATGGCACCGTGGTAGAACAGGAGCTTGGCCCTGACCAGGGTGAATAGGCCCAGGATGGGGCTGCAGAAGCCATGGCAGGACAGGCTGTGCCCCTCCTGGGAATTTGGGGAGAAGCAGGTTGTCATGGCTCCCCAGAGCCCACACCAGGCAGCAACGGCTCCTTCTACCCCAAGGCTTCCCCCTCTCCAAAATAATCACCCCAAAAAAGGCAAATGGCAGCGAGAGACATGTTTGGGAGAGCCAGCCCCCACAGTGCCCCTGTCACAGCTGCCCACTGCTACTCAAAGGACAGTAGGTCAGGATGGATCCCCTCCACCTCCCAGCCAGGGGTACGTGGCTCCGGCCGCCCTGTGCTCCCTGGTGGCTCATGCTCCAGCCCCGATCTCCGGGAGGGCTTCTCTGTGGTGGGTGACATCTCAGCGGCCCTCTCACCCACTTGCCACTGGCTCTCCCGGCTGCCCTTATGGATGAGGTCAGGCACGGGTAAGGCACTGGTAGGCTGGTCCCCACTGGGCTCTAGGGTGCCTGTCATGCTGGGGACCCCAGGGCATTCTGGAGGAGATGGGTCCCCCATCCCCAGCTGCTCCTCTGTGGGGTCAGGGGGGGCTGTGGGTGGTTCGGGAGGCTCCTCTGTGCCGCTCCTCGTGCTGGTCCCCTCCGGCTGCGGAGCGATGAGCATGTCCTGGGGCGTCTTCAGGGCACGCGGTGTCCGCTTCTTGGTGATGGGAGGCGGGGGCTCCAGCCGGGGAAAGGCATCTGGCCCCACAGCCCTGCAAGCACAGAGGGACAGTTGCATACAGCCTCGTGCTGGGCCCCTCCAGCCTGTCCCAAGGGCCCCGGGGTGCACACTGCGGGGACACTCACCCATCCTCAGCAGCCGGCTGTCCCGTGCCCAGCACGGCGCCCGCACTGGCGTTCACTTCCATGGCTCCCACGCCGGGCAGGCTGGCCGGCTCCTTGCGGCGCAGGAGGTCGTTCACCTTGGCACCCACAGCCTTGCCCAGGTTGCGGAGGTGCTGGCTGCCAGCGGGCCGGCTGGGCTGGGGCAGGGTGCCCACCGCGGCAAGGACGTGCTGTGCCCGTGGTGTGGGTGCTGTGCTGGCGCTGGCGTTCTCAAACATGCTCTGGTCCACTGGAGGGGGAAAGGGAACAGAGAGGATGTAAGCCAGGCTGGAGGGGGGATCCCAGCAGGGCCGGCCCACCCGCAGGTGGGAACACAATCTTGGGGACTGGGAGGGTGGTTCCTACAGCCCTGCAGAGGCTGTGGGCAGCCAGGCCATGCCAGGGCTGCACAGGGCAGTGCATGCATGGGGGACCAGCATGGGGCAAGACAGGGTAGCAGTGAGCCCAGGGCTCCACGTTGGTACTGCCAACACACCGAGGCTTTTCTTACCTGACACCAAGCGACTTGGGAAGCAGGTTGTGGAAAAAGAGAGAGCGCAAGCGAGCATTTACCAGGGGAGTGGCAAGGGAAGAGGCCTGTCCCTTCCACGCTGCCAGGTGAGGTGTGCTGCCAACCCCCTGCTCAGACCTGTCACGCTGCCTGAAGAGATGGGACTCACATGGGGGTTCCTTGTCAGCCACACCCTGGTAAAGCCACAGGGCCTTCTCTGGGGGCACCCACAGTCTGGGCTCTGCACCGCCCACCCCACCATGGCTCCCTCAGCCCAGCCCAGACTGTGTCTGTGTAGTGGGTGGCAGCAGGTGCTTGCTGGGGAAAGGGCTCTGCAGTCACACCCCACCTCTGAGCTACACTGGTTTCTCCACCAGATCTTCCCAGCAAGAGCCTTCCAAGCTGTGGGGGCTGCCCCTGGGAGAGCCAGCTCAAACCCCCTGTGGCTGCCTCCATGCCAGTGTGGGTCTGTGTGATGGCTCCAGCCAGTTCCTGGATGAGCCTGGTGCTGTTTTGGGGCCTTGCTGCCCATCAGCATCCTCTGCCCAACTGTACCTCTGCATCCCAGGGGCACATACTGGGACAGAGACAACCACCTCCACATCCCGTGGGACAGGGAGAAAGGGTTCCCAGCACTGCTTCCATCCTCATGGTGGGCGGGACTCTTACAGGGACCCCCAACTCCCTGCAGGCCCTTTCCTCTGCATTCTGTGGTCCCCCAGTCCTGCTGAACAGCGAGCTCCCTGCCTGCACCTGCAGCATCTACCAGCCCTGGGGTTCCTCTTACAGCTACTTCATCTGCACCGAGAGGCACCCAGCAGTGCCTGGGCAGCCTCTCCTCCAGCCTGGACACCAGCTCTCAGGATTGTGAGCAGCCTGACAACCTCTTGAAGAGCTCTCTTCTGGCTCCTCACATGACTCCCAGCCCCGGAGAGGGACAGGCTGGCCAGCAGCAGAGCCAGCATCATTGTCCAGGACAAACTCACTGCTTCCCAGTGCCAGCCTGTGCTCCAGCGTGGCTACCAGTGCACGTTGTGCTGCCACATCTTCCCCACACCGTGGTTGGTCAAGACACAGATCCAGCACAGCTCCCAGGAGGGCTACAGCTGCAAGGCGTTCTACCGCAGGTCCAAGGCCCTGGGGGAGCAGGAGCTCAAGGCACGGGAGGCTGCAGCCCCCCCCATGGTGTCCACGCAGCCCCAGCAGCCAGGCGCTGCCACGGGAGGGCACTGCTCCACCACTCCTGACAGCGGCAGAATGAATTGTTTCAGGAGCAGCCAGCCCACCTCTGCGCTGCTTCTGCCTACACAAGACTTCTGCCATCCTTTAAGAGAGGCTCTTCCCTACTCTTCCTTCTCCGGCAGCCAAAAATTTCCCGAGCCCCTGGAAGTGCTGATTAGCATCTCTGCATCTCCGTGGGGAGCTCTGCAGATGCCAGGAACCCTCTGGCACCCTCAAGCAGTTGGGTCAGCCCTGAGACAAACCTGCGCTGTGCAGTGGCTGAAGGGGAAGACTGAAACCCCCCTACTCCCAGCAATATTCTGGGCACCTTGCTCTCATGGGCAGCCTGTGGCTGGCACCACAAGCAGGGGTCCCACAGGAGAGGAGACTTAGGTTGGAGGGGGTCTCTGCAAGGCCAGAGGATGCCACTGCTGGTGCTGGCACCCAGCGTGGAGAGGGAAGGAAGTACAGAAATAGAGGCAGTGAGAAGAAAGAGACAACAGAAAGCATTGAGAAATAGAAAGATTTATTTAGCAAAAGCCAGTTGACTAATGACAACACCCAAGGGTTAAGTGCACTTACATTGACAGATTGGCTTCCCAGATAGATTGAGTCAACAGTTAGTAATACGACAGTTGTAGGAAAAGAAAGGACAAAAAATATAGCTATAAAACCCCTGTCAAGGTCCATAACAAAAGAGAGAGGCTAGAGAGGAGTCTTGGAGGCAGTGCTGACTTAGGAGGGGTCATTTACACATGTACACCCATGGTGCAGCATGGTGCTGGCAGGATCCCACCCGGCCCTGGCAGCACCCCCTCGGCCTGTGGGGCACCTGCCACTGTCCCCTGTGGGCAGAGTGCGGGGCAGGAGCCCAAGGCCACAGCTGGTCCTGACAGCCCCTCACAGGACACAGCCTGAGCTCTGTGTGTGCAGCAGGGATGGACCGGAGCAGTGGCTCAGGAGATGGCTCCCCCCACCTGCTTCCTGAGGCAGCCCAGCCTGGAAGAGACCTCTGGCTGCCTGTTGCTCCTCCCAGGCTCCCCCTTCATCTGCCCTGTGTGTACAGCTGAGCTCCTGCTGTCCCCTCTCCTGAACAATCTGTCTGCCCATGTGGAAATCCCTGTCCAAGCCCAACCATCCCTACCCTGTAAGTGCCATGCCTTGTGCGTGCTGTCATGCCCACTTCTTTCTCCTAGCTGGAGCAGCCTCCCACCCCTTGCTTTCACCTTCACCTGCTGCAAGCTGGCAGTGGGATGTTGGGCCCCAGCACACAGCTGTGCCCACAGCTGTGTGGGACAGGGCATATGGAGGTAGTGGTGGCCAGAGGACAGGAGCACCATGTACCAAATAGCACCCTCTCCCACTCTGCCTGCCCTGTGGCTGGTGCAGGAGCTCCCCTGGACATCAGGGCACTGCTGGGGACACTGAAACATGCCCTTCTTTCCTTCCCACTAGTTCCTCAAGTCCATCCAGTCCTGTCTTGTGGTGGAGGGTGCCTAGCACAGCTCATACTGACCCCAGGGTCTCATCCACACATCACTGCTTAGCAGCCCTCAGTCCCAAGGGGACCAGGGCAGAGGGAAGTGATGGACCTTCCTCAGCAACCAGGCTAAGTCCTGGAGGAGAGCAAGAGCTGGCGTCAGCCAGGGGTTAGTTGCAGGCAGATCAAGCAGAGACAGAGCTGGCAAAGGTGAGAGCAGCAAGGAAGCAACAAAGCAAAGCAGAAGCAGGATAGGAGGGAGGATGGGGAGGAAGACAACTGTGCCAATTCCCCACCTCATTGAGTGCTTCCACATGAAGCAGGGCGGACATCAGGACTCTGGTTCATACCTCTTCAATCATGGCCTCCTAGAGGCTCAGCACCACGAAGGTGATAAAAGTGTTTGCAGAAAAGAAACAAGCTCTGGATCCCTTGGAGGCCCCAAAGATGGCTCTCAGCCATGAGCTTCTTGAGGGCTGGTGGGGGATCCCGAGATCTTGGATTCACTTTTCCAGAGGTTGCAAACCAGAGGTGTGATGAAGCACCCCTGCAGACACCAGCAGTTCACTCCCCATCGAGGGCTGAAAGTGTGCTCATCCCTGAAGATGCCGATGCCAGCACTGCAGCTCCCAGCCTTGGTCTGGGGCAAAACAACTGCTTGGAAATGGGAGGGTTTGTCTATAAAGCAAGGCAGGGAGTTTGTGGTGATGGGAAGTGCTTGAAAATGTGACTTGAGAGCACCAAAAAGGCTTTGAAACCTGGCAGCTGTGCCAAGGAGCCAAAGGATCAGATGACGACGGGGAGGACACTCCACAGCTTGGTGCTGCCTGCTCCACACTGAGCTGTGCCTTCCTCTCTGCTCCACCGCCTGGGAGAGGAGCAGGCTCTACCCACACGCCCTCCACCTGCCTTGGCAGGGATAAACCCTGTCCTGGAAGTGCCACATCACCCTGCCAGCAACTGCCTGCACCCGGCCAGCCTGTGCAACCTCATCTCACCCCTTAAACTCCTTTCCGGGCTCATCCCCACTGTCCCTCAACGCCTCACTTCTCACTCACAGACCCACTCTGACAGTGCACCGTCACCAACCCTCACCTAGCATGGCCCTGTACTTGTCCCCCAGCCTGCCCACCATGCAGAGAGCCAGACCAGCTGCTGTGTCCTTGCTCACCACCCCAGCGCTGCCCCCTCTGTCCCTCTTGTCCCTGCTCACTGCCCTAGACCTGCTCTCCCATCCCCCCAGTAAAACCCTTCCTCTGCTTTACTGCTTCCCCAGCAGCAGTAGGGGCTAATCCAGCAGGAAGTTCCTTGCCTCTGCCTGACCTTGACACACAGTTTGAAGGGAGACAGGGGCCGGGGGGGCACAAGGAGCTGTCAGCTCAGTGTCTGCTGCAAAGCAGGGATGCTCCAGCTCAGCACACAAGCCCACGCACGCTGGAGCACAGCACGCCTGGCACACGCCCTCGGCACGGCTCCATCCTCACCTCCACACACTCCCGACTGGGTGCTGCAATCCTCCTCCTGCTCCCTCCTCTGCCCCACCTCCCTCCGGGCTGTCCCATCCCTGCCAGGGCCATGGGGCTGCGGCCAGGGTCCTTCCCAGCTCCAGCAGGTCCTGGCTGCTGTGCACCACCTCCTGCTGACCCCTACACCGCGATCTCGTCCTCCAGGCTGTCGCCCAGGTCCTGCCTGGGCTGGACATGGAGCAGGCGCGGCGGTTCCTCCTGGGACCAGGAGTCGTGCTCCTCGCTCTCGTCCGTGTTGGACTCGTACTCGGAGGCGATGCCTGACTCGCGGAACTTGATGAGCTCCAGGCTGCCCAGTGCTGGCTCTGGGGCAGGCGGCCCCGAGTCCGGCAGAAAGCGGTAGCACTCCAGCTTCACCAGACAGTCGTTCCTACCTATGGGGCTGCCCATGGTGCTGGGGAAAGCCGAGCTGGGGCCCAGCGGCGGCGGGTGGGTGTCCTCGGGCTGCGGGGTGGTCGGGTCGCAGAGGACGGGGAGGACGTTGGAGCGGAAGGTGATCTCCAGCAGACTGTCCTGGGAGCCTGCTGCAAGAGAAGGGCACGGCTAAGGGGCCCAGCTTGCCTGGGCATCCCCTGGCCACCACGGCTGGTTGCACACCGGCTGGAGGAGGACAGTCTGGGGTCACTGTTTTGAGGGGCTTATTTGGTGTCACTAATGCCAGGAGCTGCTGCTGGCCAACAAAGGGCCAGTTCTGCAGGACAAAAAGTTAACTGTCTTCCAGCCCAGCTCCTGCAGGGAGCTGATGGCCACATCTGCTGGAGAGGAAGGTCAAGTACGGGCTCTTGGGCAGGTGTGGAGCTGGCCTGGAGCATGCAGCCACTGGGGAAAGCGGACATATAGCTGATGGAGGTAGGTGACTACCTGTCCATACAGCCCTCCCCAAGCCCCTTCCCATGCTGCATGCAAGCACCCTGCTGCACACACACAAGCCAGGCCAGAAGGGCACAAATATCCCTCTGAACAAGATGACTGGAAATGCATAAAAAATCCCAAGAAAAACACCCACATGCACGTCCCCCACAGCCCTGGCTAGCTGCGAGGGGAGAGGAAGGGGCGACAGCGCTTACTGGTCGTGTTCCCTGCCAGCTTCAGCTCCAGCTCCTGCACCTGTTTGACCAGGAGTGAGATGTGCTGCAGCAAGTCCTTGTTCTGGAGCAGGAGCTGGTGCACACGAGCCTGGGCCTCCAGCCGTGCCGCTGCTTCTGCTGCCAGCTGGTCCTTCAGCAGGTGGACCTGGGACGGGAGACAGCGGGTGAGCACGGGGAGATGCCGCTCGAAGGTGGAGAGGGCTTTGACTCTGGCCATCCCTGCTCATCTCCCAGGGCTCACCAGCATCCCACCCCATGACGTGACGAAGCAGCCACTCCCTGCGGGTACTGCAGATGTGATGGGGAGAATGTGGGCGGTGTCACACCAGGGCTCAGCACATTGACCCCTGGCCTCCCTGATGGAAAAGCTCGAGGCCAAGGCGGGCAGCACTGACCGAACTGTCGGTTGTGCACATGAGCTGCGGATGTGCACGGGAAGAGCAGCCCAGGAGGAAGCCAGATGGATGCAGCAGAGGAGGCACGCTCGACCGACTGGATGGTGCTGCAGGTGCACGAGGGCGCAGCCGTGCAGCAAAGCTGGCTCTGGAAAAGCTGTCTTTTTGGGCAGGTTTCCCAGAAACAGGCCCAGCCAGTGGCCTCTGTTGCAAGGAGGGGCTGGAGTACCACAGATGGCAGGGTGCTGCTGAGGGGTGGTGGCTCTGGGGGTGCGAGCTGGCTGCTCAGCCTGGCTCTGGGAAGCAATGCCTGCGGGGAGCCCACGGGCAAGACCACCGCTGATTTCAGCCCAACTACCTTCCTGTAAGCAAACATCTACATCCCCAGCACCGTGTCCCTGAGGGCAGACAGCCAGGAGCTCCTGCCCAGGGCAGCTCTCTGATCGGCACTCGAGCAAGGAGAACCTCGGAAACGTACACTGGACAAGGAGACAACAGTGACCTGGGGGCCACATGGGCTCAGCATCCCTTCCTGGCACCCACCCATGGCTCCTACAACTGCTCCTCTCTCCAGCAAGGACTGGAACCAGGAAAGCACAGATTTACAACTGAACAAAAATAAACAAAACAAAAATAACCCAAAACCAAAAATATCCCCACCAAACACAAAAGGCTATTTTACCTTGGCCTAGAAGGTGACCTTGAGGAAGAAGAGGAAGCTCTCCGTACCTGCCAAGGTGTGAGCTGCTGCTGCATCTGCAGGGGCCCCAAAGCTGCCCAGCTGGGGGCCACCTGCCCCCGCAGATGGGTACCAGGAGGCAGTGCCAGGTGTGCTGGCAGGCAGGTGCTGCCCAAACATGGCCAGTAAGGTGGCACAGCAGTGCCCTGGGCAGAGCTGAGCTGAAGCACAGCAAGCCTGGGAGTGACAGGAGGCCAGGCAAAGGACTGGGATTTACAGCTTTCCGTGAAGCCAGACCAAGAGCAAGGGGTGCAGTATTTTACACTCTGAGCAGGCACCACGGAGCCTTTTGGATTGTGAGCAACACTATTCTTGGACAGACATAAAGGATTCCCTGAGGATGCAGGTCCCTCTTCCAGAGGGGAAAGCAACTTGGCAGCCTGTGACCCCAGAAGGCACGTGGGCTCTGGAGGCAGCAGCTCAGCCAGAACCGATCAACAAATACTGATTTACTGATGCGAGAGGAGCAAAGCCCCAGGGCAGCACAGAAAGGCTGCTGGAGCCCATCGTGCAGGCCAGGAAGAAAGTTGATGAATTGCAGAGAGCTCTGTGAGGGGTCAGGGAACAAGTAAAGCTCAGGTAATGAGTTGGATAAAGCAGCCAGAGCTGCTCAAATGAGAAATAGCTGCCTGGAGAGTGAGCTGCCAGCTGCACAGCCAAGGCACACCAGTCACCGGGGCAGGCCACTGGCGAGCAGACAGCCGGCCAAAGGCCCAAGACACCTGGTGGCAAGCAGACCTAAGCCCCTCGTGGAGCTCCCTCCCCATGGAGCTGCCTGCCTTCACTGCTGCCCCCAGACAGGATACTCCAGCAGCACCAAGGGGCTCAGTAGTGTGCCCCAGCCCTGCCACTGCCCCTGGGAGAGAATGGAGGGGAGAACCTGTGCCACGGCCACTTGTGTCTGCTGCTGCTGCTGTTGCAGGAGCTGCTGGAGAAGCTGCATCTGGTGGTGGGCAGAGAGGGGTGTTCCCAGGTCGGGCAGCTGGGCAGATGAGGGCAGCAGCATCTTGGGTGACGCTGTCAGGATATCTTCAGGGTGGAGGCAGCTCTGCAAAACACCAATGTGAGAAGTGTGATCGTCACCTCAGAAAGCCACTGGGCACACACGAGCTTTGCACAGAGCAGCCCCCCAAAATACCCAGAAAAGAAGCAGCTGCATTCAAAGCTAAAGCACACTTTGCTGAGGGTGCTGACAACCTTCGCAAAAAGTACTTTTTCAGTTACAACAACCCAAATAGTTTTGTAGAAAATTCCCGAAAAGGCTGATGCTTCCCATGGGAATTTCCACTCTATCAAGAAGTCTTTTATTTTTGTTTTTGGTGGAAAAAAATCCCTATCAGCTCTGCCCCAAACGCTTTCCGTGTGGCTGCACATAGCTGAGCCTCGGCACAGCGCTCTCCGGGAGTGCCCTGGGCCCCAAGCCAAAGGGCAGCCCTGCAGCGGCAGATGGCTTTGATCCGGGAGCTGGGGAATGCTGCACAATCCCTCCCGACCCCCCAGCCCTCGGGATGCACATTGGAGTCACGGGGCTGGGGCCGTGCCACCCCCTGAGAGCGGAGCGCAGGGACCCTGGGCTCGCTGTGGCCACCCACCTCCTTGCCCACGGCATCGAGGTCGGTCACGCCGCGGCTGAAGTCCAGGATGTCGGCTCCGGGCAGCGGCAGCTCCACGGCATCGATGTCGGTCTCCTCGGCCGAGGCGGCCGCCCTCTCCACACCGGAGAGGCGACAGGCTGCGGGAGCAGGGTCAGGGCAGGGCACGGCCTGCCTGCACCTGCAGCTCACTACGGTTCACCCACGGCTGTGAACAGTCCCACAGCCGGTCCCCACCGCCCCCATGCCACACACCCTCCAGCCCAGGGGGAAGCAGGTACAGAGAAACACGGCTGTCTCTTCCTGCTGCTGCTCGGGAGGAGGCTTGCAGCCAAAAACACACCCAGCCCCAGCACACCAAACCTGGGGAACGGCAGCCAAAAGCCCTGATGTGGGACAAACGGGCCACCAAGAACAGAAAACACAGATAAAGCTGAAGAAAGGTAAACGAGATTACGGGAAAGAAAAACAAAAAACAGATGCTCTGGATTCCCCAGGGAGCTGCATATCGTGGCTGGGACATTGTGCGGAGGAAAACCAAACAATGACCGGTCCAGGGCAGCCCAATGATTAGGTCATCACAGCAGCACTGGTCACAGAGGCAAGCAGGAAACCGCAGCCCAGCCCAGGCTGCTCCTGTTGGGATGGGGGGGATCCAGCCCACAGCATGGCATGGCAGGGCAGGCAATCCACACACACACAGGCAGCAGGACCTGCCAGTGTCCCACCTGGCACTGGAACGGTTTGACTAAACTCTCGTAAAACATCTGCCTCCCCTCCAGCACAGGCACCGGCACCAAGGAGCAGGGCTGCTCCCCGGGACCCTGCAGAGCTCAGGGTGATGGGGCTGGACCAGCAGCCCCCCAGCCTGGCATCCCTGCACCCTCTACCCACAGGGCTGTGAAGAAGAGGGGTCTGCAGCCTGCCTGCAGCCCTGACAGCTTGATGGGAGACCACGAACACGGCTATGTCCATTCAGGGAATTGCAGAGAGCTGGCCCCAGACCCAGGCATGCCTCAGGATACGAGCAAGGTCTGTGCTTGGGGCCTCTTGTGCAGAAGCCGTGAGGGAATGTTTGCAGTGTGTGCAGCCAAGCAGAGAGCAGAGTCCCAGGCACTGCTAATGGGCTCCCAGCAAGGGGGATGTCTGAGAACCTAACATTGCTAACACCTAGAGAAGGTTCCTTGCTGGCCAAGATCGCAGCTTGAGCCTGAAGCACAGCAGGCCAGATTGCTGTGCAAATCCACTGCCCAGAGGTGTCAGCCAGCAAGGAGCAGTAAGGGAAGACAGTGCGTCTGTAAGCCACACCTGCCAGGCTCTGAGAGCCCCACGCCACGCCCACACCTCCGCCTTTGCGGCATACCTGGGACGTCCAGGTCATCTCCGTTCCTCTCACTGTCTCCGTCCTCCTGCCCGTCGGCGTTTTGCTGGGTGTGCTGCAGGCTCAGCTTGTGGCACACCTCGAACGCCTGCCCCACCGTCCGCACGATGCGCATGGCTTGGCTCTGCGGCAGGCAAGCACAGGAGAGGAGAGGGGGAATGTAACCTCAGCTCGGCTGCCTCCGCATGGTGACCCCCCAGCCTGGCACAGCTCTCAGGGGTCTCTGTGCTGCCACAGGGTCTCAGATCACCGGGGTGCCCCGAGCTGCCAGCTCCAGTGCATTGCCATGGAGTCCTGCCCCAGCTGCTCCACCGAGAGCACACCAGGACGAGATCCGCATCCCGGCATCTTTACCTTCTTCTTGGACTTGAAGACGTTGCACCTGAAGACATTGCTAGACCCATCCCTGGCAATGTAGCTGAAGATCTTTAGGTCCTGGGAGTCATGAGATACGTAGAATATCCTGCAAGGACAGAATGGAAGGGAGGATATAAGCATACACATTACCCACATGCCCAGGAGACTGCCAAGGCCACAACCAACGCTTCCTGTGGCACGGGGTGCTGGCAGATGCCCAACCTCTGCAGCACATCCCTGCTAAAGCCCATCAGAATTCTTTTTGGCACTGGTTTTACCTCAGTTGGGAAAATTTGCCTGCTGATTCAGCAGCAGCAAACATTTTGCAAAGGCAGCACGGGACTTCTCTGCTCAGCCCCCAGGGACAGAGTCAGCGGCCCAGGAGCCGCTCTGGGGACGGAGGAGAGCAAACCTCACCCCTGGCCTGCTCACAGAGCTGGCCACCCTGCCCAGGTGCCTGCCACCCCCTCCCCAGCACAGCTGAGGGCCTCTCTCACTCCAATTTGGCCTCCCTGGGACAGACACCCCCTGCTCTTGGCTTTTGGAAACAAGATGGAGGAGGAGAGCCGGGGACTTTGCAAAGCACCAGGAGCTGCCCTCCACAGGATGGTGGCGGCTCTCCAGTCCCCAGCACGGTGCTGGTGTGGCATGGGTAAGTGGCATGGCAGAACCACGCAAGCCTCAGTTCCCTCACCCAGCAGCCTCACCTGTAGATGGGATCGTGCATGATGAGCATTTTGTTCTCATCCCAGGCCCATTCCTTTTTCTGCAATGAAAGAAGCTGAAAATGAGTACGTCAGATGCTGTCCTTGAGAACAAGGACAGAGCAGAGACAGGCCAGGGACACACTTGGGAAGCTCTTATCACAGCTCTGCTGCTCCCCTGCAACCCTCTGCCAAGGGTCGGGTCCTGTTGGGGACCAGCCACATCCCACATCACCTCGCACAGGGTCCCCTGAGCCCCTTCTACACCGTGCCAGGACTGGCTCAGCCACCCTGCAGGAACATGACTCACATGAGGCTGACCCCAGCCCATCCCTCCCTCTCCCTGCCCACCAGAGTTTCCCAGAAATTCAAGGATGCTGCAGGGCTCTGCACCAGGAGGGGAAGGGTTCTGCTGCTGAGGCACTGCTGCTCCAGGGGCCAGTGCTGCCTACCTTCTTCTTCTTCTTCAGAATGACCTTCACACCGTCCACCGACACGATGAGATTCACTTTCTTCTTCTTGATATTCTTGGCTTTGAACTCATACTGCAGGAGATGGAAGAAAACACCTGAATTAGCCCTCCTGCACCAGGACAGCCCCAGGGAGCGCAGAAGAGGCTCCGATAGGAAGCGGCAAGAGGGACAGGGACAGGTTTTCCTGATCCCACATGCCCACATCGACCTGTGCATCCATGCTAGGACAGGACAAGGGGTCTTTCTGCCTCTGCCCTGCAGCATCCCTGAGCCCAGCATCTGCAGGAGCACACAGCGAAGCAATCCAGCCCCTGGATGTGGATAACGCTTTGCCCAGTTCAGAATGCTGCTGGGAATGGTAGCTTGTGTTTCAAAGGCACTTGCTCTGCCCCTTTGAAGGGCTGTGCCTCCCCAGAGAGGGACCACCACCCCCCCAGCCCTGCCAGCCCCCAGGGATCCACAGCCTGGCTGCGTTTGCCCCGCTGGCTTGTGGCCATTGCTGAGCTCTGGAAAGTGAAATGGCATTTTGAGTTGGGTATTTTTGGGCTCAGTATAAAACTAGAGATGATTGCTGAGGACTCTGTGAACCTCTCCAGGGGAGATGGGATAATGCAATTACCCACTTCAATTAGAAGTCACTGGACAGGAAAAAATCCCAACGGGAACTTCCAAAGATCAGTGACTAAACACAAAGCTCTGGCCTGGCCCGGGGAGAGAATGAGATTCCCCCCAAATCCACACGCTTTGGCATTCAGAGTCTTACAGGCGGGGAGCAGGCTGGCAGAGGAATAGGCTAAATAAGCCATTTGGGCTGATCCTGCTGTGGGACTTTCCAGGAGTCCCATAACTGGTTTGCCACAGGTGCAGCCGCATCAGGCACCCGATGTGCTGGTCCCGCTTGCAGGGAGCCGTGCACAGCCATGGGGATGGACCCTCTGTGCATCCTGCACCTCGCCTGCCCGAGGAAGAGGGATTTGATTTATCCTCTCATTATTTCAGCAGTGTCTCTGCAGAGGGAGCAGTGCCCTGCCTCCGGCCCGCGCCAGCTCCGCCGTGACATTTCCAGCACCGCGTGATCTATTAACTCTGGCAGCCAGAGCCAGCAGGCAGGAAAAGCTGCTGGCCCTGACCTGTGATCAAATGATAAAAGACCTGAAAGCGCAATTCCTCAAAGCCATTTTAAAGTCACCAAAGGGGATGGGAGATTCAGAAGGCTTGGAAAACAGTGCAGGGAATGCAGCTCTGCCCTCCCCCGAGCACAGAGCAGGCAAGCCCACCCACACTGGGGCTGAAGCCATGGTGATGGGCTGCAGAAAGCAGAGCTCAGGCTCCCACCATGGCTTTGGTCAGCCTCAAAGCCCCCAGCACATCCCCACATGCTGCTTGCATGGCTTATTCCTCATGGAGAAGGGTCTCACCAGAGTCCTTCACCACAGAACCCACCTATGTGGGTTTCCAAGTCCCAACCCCATCGTTACCAGCAGAGATGAAACTGCATTCAAGAGCCCCTTCTTTGTGTCTTGTCAAGACACTAGACCAGTGCCTGGTACCTAACACTAAAGAAATGTCTTGATTTAGCCCTGAAAAGGTGAGCCTGACTACCTTGGAGTAATTAACCCAGTCCTTTCTGAGGCTCTGCATGTGATTTTCCAGGAGCTGCAGGCTGAGCTGCATGCTCTCTGCAGCATCCAGGGTGACTGCGTGGCACCTTGGGTGCTGCTGCCTGATTTATTGGTCCTAACGATCACTGATTATACACATCCAGTTGCATTTCCAAGCTCCTCATGCTGTGGGGTTTCTATTCCGGGCTACCCCAAGTGGTAACTAATGTGGTCTTGGAAGAGAGAAAAATATCTCAGGGTGAGACAGACTATTTTTAGCCTGTTTTTTTGGGTAACAGCCCCGGGGCAGCAATGCAGACAGGCCAAGAGATTTCAGCAAAGATGCTACCCAGCCCTGGCACATTTCAGGGACAGAATCACGCAGAGCTCCTCAGAGAGGCTTCCACAATCCCTGGCTGCAGGCAAGGGATTCTGCCCAGGCTCGCCCTGAGCCTGGCAGAGGGGAATGCTGTGGCAAGAGCTGCTGTGCCTCTGCCACGCTGAAGCCAAAGCCCCCTTGTGCTGATGGGTCACGGCAAAACTCCAGCAAAAACCAATGGAAGCAAAGAAGTCAAATTCTCGGAAGGACCGACCAGACGGATTTGTTAAGCCCTTCCATAAATCCAGGCGTTTATCCTGACACCGACCCGAGAGCCAAGCTCCTTTGCAAGCCTGAGCCATGTGCTCAGAGAGCTGTTGCCCATCCCACCGCACCCACAGCTCATTAGCGCAATCAGTCCAACGCGCCCAGCGGCTGTCCGGGATGCGCTTCCCATGCTCCAGCGCAGCTCACCAATAAAACGCTAATGAACTCCTGCCCGCTGGGGCTCTAATGAAACACTAACCGTCATTTAATAACAAATTAGCAAGGAAGAGCATTCAATAAGACAGCAATTCAGCCGAGCTGCCTCTCACATCCCCGGGCCGTGCAGGGAAAGCACGGCGGGTCCCACAGGCCAGGAGATGCCATTGCTGATTTTGAGGGGCTTCCTAATTTGGTCTAAGGGAGTGTCAGCTTTGTGCAGTTCCTCTAAGTGAGATCTGAGCCACAGAGACCGTAAGGGATGAAACCAAAACCCTTTCCTTAATGGGGCCATGGAAGAACATCTCTGTACAACTGATCAGGACCTCCCTGGCTTGGAGTTATTCTTGATGACAACCCTGCCCAGGCACAGAGATCTGCTGTGTCTGCCCATGTTCGTCAGCATTCCTCCTCCTGCTGCAAAACAAAGAGAGAAAGCTTAAGAGAGTTGCAAAGCACTAGGATTTTCGCTTTTCCTGCTGCTGGGAGGAGAGCAGAGGTGATGATGGCAAGGTTGGAAATGCCACAACAGGGACTCTGATGCTCTGCACAGCCACAGCTGCTGTATCCAAAACAAGTGGCTGACCCAAAGGAAAAGAAAACCCGTATGTTTCCAGAGACACTGGGCCACTGCCACCCAATCCTTGCTGGCAATATATCCTGCATTCCCAAAGATGTGCAGTAGGAGTGTATCTGTACGCTGGGTGACAGCAATTTACCCCACACTCGCTGGGCCCTGCATTGTGATTTGGTGACTGCTTCAGGAGAAAAAACACATTTCACACATGATAAGCTCAGCTACCCATGGCTCCGGTTGGAGAGCTGAATCCTAGCCTACGGCTTAATAAAGAACTGATACAGAAATAATTATCCAGCTTGAAATCAAGAAAGGAAAGAGGATTTGCACAGCATTCCCATGATCCCCTTGGTTTCACATCATGTAGCATTTCACTGTACTACTTATAACCAATTAAATGCCGTAACAGAAGAGCTTTCTTAGCCTTCTACCCATTTTGCCCATCTTTGGCACGTTTCTGGATCTTTAAATACCTGTAATAATACTTCAGGCTTGGGTTAATTATATTAATTCTTGTTTATAGCAATGTGGAAACGCCAGAAGAAAGAGAAGAATTAAATTCAGAGAAATACACAGAGAAAGGACACAGCAAAATCATCTGTTCCTGGACTTGCACAGCTCCACAGTTGGTCTCCAACTGAAGCTCTAAGAGCTGCATTAAAATTTTTGAGCAAAGACTGAAAATGGACATCTGAGATACATCAGTTAAAAAGCCCCACGACTATTCAAGAAGAAAAGCAAAGGTGATCTCAGTAATGCAAAAGAAATATAAGATCACTCATAAAATCCAACCAGCTAAGTGAATAAAGATTGTCCCTTAATTTTACCCTGCCCACAAAAAAACATACTTATCTTTTCAAATGGAAGAGAACCATCTACTCCATCAGAGCACCGTCGACCTCGGGTTAGTGGGAGTGTATTTTCAACATCTGTCTTTTGTGCAGAGTTCAGTATTTAAATAACTTTGGAAGGAAAAGGAGCCAGCTGGTGTATGCATCATTGCGCAACGCATTCCTACTGGCAGAGTATTAAAATTGCCCTTTCTAGAGAACGGAGTAACATATGTTGCTTAATAGAGAGCGCATGTAACCTTGTCAGCTTGGAGTAAAATTATGTATGAATCCCAGAGCAATGGGTATGTGTGAAAAGCAGGGAGAACTCAGCATCCCTAGAAAGATGCTACCCACCCCTGTCGGCGTGTTTCCGCACAGCAGAGGTGTGAGGAAACTTGTAACCACGCGCTGCGCACAAGGTCAGGCAGAGCAGACACTGAGGAGGAGAGATGATGTCTTTCTAGATCCATCATCCCCCCCACGTTCACAAACATCCGAGAAATGTTAACCTGAATAAAAATGCCCTCATTTCATTCCAGCCCATCTAAACTGCCTCAGGTATGGATTTAAGTCTGCCCACTTGCACCGTCCATAAGTAAGGGAAAGTACCAGGAATGCTTTACGGTCACATTGTGCCAGCAGAATACAAATAAAGAGAATATTTTTTAAAGGAAGTTGCTCTAAGTGCATTGAGCTGCCCCTGTCCCCTTCCACCCTCTATCCCCCTCCTCCTCCTCAAAAAAAAAAAAAAGGGAAAAAAGGTTATAAGCTTGTACCTTGTATTGGGGAAAGAGCAGCACTCTGAGAATTCAATTAACAGGGAAAAAGCAATTCCCACAAAACTCACTGCTGCAGGAGATGAAAATCTGCTGTAAGAAAAAGTGTAGAAGAGGATGTCATTTTTGCCAGCAAGCTGTATTTCTACGTGTTTATCCAGAAAGGACACGAAACTGTGAGCAAAGCTGGGTGCCCCAGAGCCACCTGTGTTGAACGCAGAGGGGTGGCTGGGCAGGACCCTGCTGGGAGCAGCTCAGCTCTGAGCTGCTCTGCCCGTGGCGATGCCCCCGCAGCTCCCACGGCGGCTCCTCCTCGCAGCTGGCTGGCACAGCAGCTCATAAAATACCTCCAGAGTCAGACTTTAACCCCGGGTCAGCCCAGGCTAATGACAGACGTGCCAGACCAGCGCCAGCTTTCCCAGCACTTGGGGGGAGGAGCGCTGCTGTGCTCTTGATGAAGAATTAACTTATTACAAAATGACAGCCGGGATCGAGTTCAATCGGCACAGGCTCCACGGCGCCAGAATTAACGACTGGGGGGAAGCACATACCTCACACTTCCTGCTGCTGAAAACATGGGGAATGGCAGCAAACCTCAGCAATGTCCAGGAGCTTCCCAGGAGGGAAGCCTGAGAAACCTTGCTGGGATCCTAATAGCCATAATTGGGAGGAAGAGCAAACACAGCTCTGTACAGGGCACGAGGATTTTGCTTTACTCAACCACACAAAGAAAATGGCACCAACCCCGGTGCCCTGGAGTGACTCAGAAGCCACCTGCGGGCTGTGCGGGAACAGGAACCTGTGAGGGAAAGGCCCTTTTTTCCTGGCCAGGTGTGCCAGGCCACGCTGGGGATGGGCACAGAGAGCAGGAGGAGCAGGAAGGCAGCACTGGCTTCCCGCTAGCCCTTTGTGGGGTAACCAACACCGACAGCTCGGTGCCAGGGTCCTGCCAGAGCACCAGGAGCAGACTGCAGCCAGAACACCTCATGCCTTCTTTCTTCTTTCTGGAAGGAAAAGTGTGCCTTTCAGCCTGAAAGGAAAGAGCACTGGAGAGAAGGGAAGGATTTAAAATACAGCTTTGGCCCAGTAGCAAACAGATAGAACTTGGCCAGAAGCAGCCTTGCAGATCAGGAGAGTCTGCAACCATCCAAGCCATGATATTGTGTGGTGCCCAGCAGACAGCTGGGCAGGGAGCAGAGGCAGCACTGCCTCTCGCCAGAGCCCAGCGTCAGAAGGGTAGGGCAGCAGAGAGCCAGGGTCCTGCCAGCAGGGTCCCCAGCTATGGAGCAGCCATCACTCCCTTATGCTGCAGGCTGCTGCCCCCAAAACAGAAGGGCACTGCCAGCCTGCCCTGGTCCATGTCTCCTCCAGCCCTACCGGGGCAGCAGCAGCAGATGTCAGGGGATGAAGAGGCTGGAAAGCAGGGCACCTCCCAGGAGGGCAGACAGCTTCGTCCAAGAGGCATTTCTGAGCGAGGCTTCAGAATATCTGACAGTCCACTGCTCTGGGCTGCACTTTATGCCCTCAGGGGAATCAGGCTTGCGGGAGGGGAGCACTCTGAAATACCTGCTTAGCCTACTAATGTGATCAGCAATAAACAGACTAAAACCCATTTTTAGAAGACTGCTTTAAGCCACCCTACCAAAGTGCTGTGCTGCTGCCTGTGTCTGAGGGCTCCCCATACCCTTCACTGGGGCCACAGAATCCCATTGCACCCCAATTCCTCTGTGCATCTGTAAATCTGGCCATGACCATGCCAGTGCTCCACACATGAGCAGGGCACTTGCCATGGGGTGCCAGCAGCACTTCCCTGCTCCCTCCAGGAGCTGGGACACAAAAAGACAAGAAAAGCAGGGAAATTTTGGGATCTCCTCGGTGTGGTCATTTTGCCTGGGCTCCCCGCTCCTGCCACCAAAACTGAGGACAAAACCAGCTGTGGCACTCACACTTGCAGCAGGGATGGATCCCATTGTGGGGCACAGAAACATGGAGATATCTGAGGGCAGGATGAAGGTTCCCACCAGCTCCATCAGCAGACTGCCAGCATGGCATGGCCAAACATGCTGGACACCTCTGCTATCCTGATAGTTTGGGTTTAAACTACTCCTCAGGATTAAATTTCCCCTGTCCTCCTGCCTACACCCCATTGCTGGTGGTTTTGGCATGAACTGGACTTAAATTTAAGGGCACAGTCATTTGGAAGAGAGGAGGAATAATGAAGTACTGGATGCTTGTTCTTGGGCTTAATGATGATGCTTTTTAAAACTCTTCCACAGTTGCTTGGAGTTTGCATTTGCACATATGGGAAATGCGGCTCTGAGGTACATGTGTTTGTCTGAAATAGATATGATTTTGGTTTGCACTGACAAGGTCAGTGCCTATTTTCCCATCCAACTTCAGGTTTAATTTTGGTAACCGTCTGTGATGGTTGCGAGTACCGATGGGTATAAATGGGAATCAGGCTAAAAATACCCATGTTGTGAGAGCAGCAGAGCAAAGTTAAGGTTGCTGCTTCAAAACCATCCCAGGATTGCAGCATACCCATCTATCACACAAAATATGTTTTCCAGTAACATTGAATACTTCACAATAAATGCCTTCTGCTCAGTTTGCTATTTCCTCCCAGAGAGCTGCCTCCATCCGCTTCCTCCAACCTCCCCTCACTACCTCCGAGTTTCACAAGTTGAGGTGGCAAACTGGGACACACTCACGAGCCATCTGCAGCAGAAGCAGTTTCACAGGAAGCTCAGAGAAATCAGAACTGGTAAGAATTAAATCAATATCAGTCACAGGGTTAAATGGAGAAAGTTAACAGGCAACAGCTTACGCTAACCCCCTCTTTTGAAGACTTCCATTTGCAAGATGATTTATCTCCCTTACAAGAAATACTCAGGCATTCCATACCTCTCTGTGTTGTTTTTTTTTTAAAAACACCTTTCAGTCAGAGGTTCAAAGGAGGCCTGGGACACATCAGCAGCTTGCTGTGTGCCCACGAGGGATGCAGCAGCACTGTGCCATGAGGGATGCAGGTGCTGGAGCAGCAGCACGCTTCCCAGCTACTTCCCTCAGGTCCACCAGTAGCTCACCAAAGCCACCAAGGTCCCTGTGCAAGTGTTACTGTTCACTCCACGAGGGCCTGACTAATACCAAGCTTATAAAAGAAAGCTGGGGACTCCATCCCACCCCAGCCATGTAATTTCTCCTCCAGCCTGGGCACATGCAGTGAGTACGGTGCTCATGGGCTGGGAAAAGTGGCACCTCTCAGCCAGGCATGAAGGTCAGCGGAGACCGTGCAACGCGCTATCCCCCAGCCTTGGAAACAGCTCCAAACTCCTTTCAGAAATCCAAGGAAGCGATAACAGCATGGACTGGACCTGCGTGGGAGGTGGCAAGCTCCCCCCTGCCTTCACATGCTGCCACTGCTGCTGACCAAGCCAGGGTGCGAGTTACCCGGTGCGTGGGTGCGTGTGGGATACTGGTCAAACTGGTTATAAAAATAACAGCCGGGCTTTGAGCTGCTTCCTTCAGCAAAGGAAAACAAGGACGGGCTCTGTGTGCATCTGCGGGCACGGCTCTCGCACTGCTTTTCACAGCCCGGGAGGGAGAACACCAGAAATGAGCTGTACATGTTTTAATATTTACCACCTGTTGCTAGAATAAGCAGAAGTGCATTCCTTGGAAAGCCCACATCTGACTGGAATTTGTGGTATTTTTAATTAGACATGCATTGGTTTGACCTATGCAGGCTGAGGCAGCACAAGCTGTTTGGTGCAACTGCCCTTTGAAGAAGGTAAGAAACTGCAAGAGCCTGGAAATGACCTCTGTTCATCCATCCCAGAGCGGGTTTGAGCCCATGTGCTAGAACAAGCTGGGCTTAGAGAGCAGCATTGCCATTTGCAGCAGTTCAGTCATGCCCCTTTACAGTGATCCCTAATAAACTCCTGCCCCTTTCTGGCACCAGCAAGTCCCGATGCCCCGGGGGATCCCAGGAGTATCTGGGATCAGCATTGCCTGAGCAGTGCAGGCAATGTCCAGCCCAGCACCTTCCTCCACCTGAGAAGGAAAACAAAATTTCTGTGTTCAAGATTAGCTTTCTCCCCCAAATGCATCCTTTCAAAGATAGACTCTGCCTCAAGGCAGCTGAGGTAATCCCTGCCCACATGGATGGGTCAAAGGCAGGGCTGATACTGCAGAAGAGCACAAAGTCACCCCAAATCCACCCTGAGGGCAGGTGACAAAGCAAGGGGCACCCTAAGAAGATACCCACACAGCACTTCAGAAAGGTGTCAGCTCAGCAAAGCGAGCCAAATCACAGCATGGTGATATTTATGCCCCAAGTTGTGAAATACAGGATTTATTTTGATATTTTTTTTACTGCTCACCACAGAGCTGCTCTCCCACTGTTGCATAAAAAGCTTGAGTAAGACCAGTTGAGAAGGCAAATGAGAATAGCCAGGTAGAGAAGCAGTGACACACCAAGGAAGGCAGGTTTGTAATACTGTAACTAAATCAGCAATTATGAAATGCAGACAATTAATAAAGAATGACGAGCAGCAGCATTAAATGCTTGGTGCATCAGAAACAAGCCAGCCCTGTGGGGCTCATTAGATGCTGGTGGTGCTCAACAATGTTTCTGGGTTGTAACCGGAGAAAAGAGGTAATTATTCATATCCCTCGTGCTTCACAGTTCCTATTTCAACAATAACTAATGCAGGTATTAAAACCCATTCACTAAATTCTACATGTTAAAGGCAACAAGAATAATGTCCTTTAAAGAGATTTAGACAGAATTATAGAAACTATTTCCAAGTAATAAAAGTACCAAGCTTTTAGGTGGAGTTAGAAAAGAGGGGTTGAAATCCACCTCAGCAGCAGAGCCTCAGATGAAGCAATGAGAGACAGGTGACAGAATGCCACTGTGCTTCCAGGAAACCCCAGCGAGGAGAGCACAGCAGTGCTCATTTTTATGCAGGGCTGGGGAAAAAAAAAAAAAAAGAGTATTTGCTATCCAGGCCAAGTGTACAGGAATCTGGCATCTACTCATTTCAGGATGATTTTATATGGCATTGGCCAAGCAGCCTCTCACAAGAAAAAGGAACAGAAACTGCATCTGCCAAGAGGCAGAAATGTATCCTAAAAAGACCCTGGAGGCATTACAAGGTGTCACCCCAGTTCAAAGGACACTGTGAAGACAGTGTGGTCCTGGGCAATGGGCAGCAAAACAGAAAGGTGACACCACCTCAAACCACAGCACTACTGAAATCACCACCAACACAACCCATTCCTTCAGAACATGTCCTGCTTTATCATACACTTCAAAGAAGGAACAGAAAACAGTTCAGAAAAAAATCAACAAGAACATGAAGCAGTTTTCCCAGACTCCTACATCCCAGAGGTTAAAACAAACTCTCTGTATTTAGCTTATCCAAAGAGCAGGCTCTGTGGGCACTTGTCCACAGCTCAGGGACTTGGGAAGAGCTTCCTCACATCAAAGGCTCTGACTTTAGGCAAATGCACAAAATCAGCTAGCTGGGAGTTGAAGTTGGATCCATTCAAACCACAGAAAGACAGGTCTTTTTTCACAGAAAGCTCAAGGGGACCTGCACCCCGAGTCACCCTCACCAACAGCTTTGGCCAATTATTCTGGATTTCGCTCCTTTTAGATAATGTGGATTTCTCAGCATGTAAGTAGAGGTCAGTGCAGACGCGCTCTTTGTGCTGGAGATACACACACATCCCCCAAGTTCCCAAGGATCAGGGAGTGTTTGAAGGAGTCCAGACCAGTCCCATCCATCATGTTAAGAGGGAATAAGAAAACATGGTTGGAGCAAAATGCTAAAACAAAACTGGAGGCCTTGGAGAGAAAAAGAAAGAGATGGCTCTCTCTGATGCATATCACTACTGCAATCCAACAACAGCACTGTAAAACATCACAGGTCGGGCTGTTTCCCGTTAAAGAATTAAGCTGGAATTTAACCATCTCTGCTGAAGTTTCCTGTGGCAGATACACACTTCAGGCTGGTTTTTGCAGCTTCTGCTGGAACAAATCAGCAGTTTCCATGTGCAAGCCCGTGACACGGGGAACTGGTTTGGTTGGGGATTTTTCCCTATCAGGTTACACTCCCACTGCTGAAAACCAAGCGACAGATTAGGAATCACTGGGATCCTCTTCCTCCATCAGGGAAGCCTGGCCTGAGAAGGAAACATTGTCTTCTCTGAAAATTCTTTGTCTAGAGTCTTTGCCCTGGGTAGGCTTTACTCCAGACGGGAAAGTCCATGCCTTCCAAAAATGCCAGTTGAAGGAGATCACTGCACCCAGCAACTATCATCTACAGGGACACCAGAGCAGCCAGGAGCCACGTCCGTGGCCACAGTGCCATGTGGAGAAGCAGCAGCCCTGTGTGGCCCCGGCAGCCTCCCTGTGAGGTGACAAGGTGCAGGCAGGAGGAGGCAGGGAACCTCCAGGGCTTTCCGCATGCTCTGTAGGCTACAGCCGCCTCTGCTGGGATGGGGAGAGTGCTTGGCTCCTTTCCCTTGCTCTGGGCAGTGCTCCTTCTGCCGCCCTACAATAGATACATCCTTTCCTCCCACTCCGTAATTAAACTCCCATTCCACAGAGCAGCTCACACAATAGATTCTGCAACCTCTCCTTTAAACAGATGTGCTCCTTTCCTCTGCTCCCGCACGGGGCAGGAACACGCCGTAACACCCTCGGAGCTCTCGCAGCCGCAGAGCCGCGCACCAAAATCCCTCTCACCTTGCTGCAGGCGGCGAGGCAGGCTCTGACTCTGCGCCTCCCCGGCGGCTACTCGTGCACAGCATCCCTTGGAACATCGTCCTGCAGCACCAAGCCAAAACCACCAAGAATTAATTTTAGCAGGGAAGAAACTGGGGCACGTGGCATTTTTTTCAGACGGCTGCAGCCCCGGGCTTTTGTCTCTCTTCCAAGGTGATGGAGCAGAGATTACCACAACAGATTAAATTAAAGGGTCCTTGGCCTTTGAGGGCCAGCAGGGAAGCACAAGAGCAGAAAGGATCATACATAAGAGTAGCATTTAAAGTTGACTTCAGTTTGGTTTGACTTTAATTCAGTTCCCTGAACAGGGATGTCTCCCTCGGAAGGAGTCTGACAAGTCACGGTCTCCCTGTGTCTTAGTTTCTCACCCATAAAATGGATACTAAATATTGCTTGACCTCTGCTTGTGAGTTTTATTAACTCTTTGGTCTCCTTTTCCTAGGTTATTTCTCCCTTTAACCACGGAGTAAGAGTCAGGTATTGTCTCTGGACACACTCAAGCCTAGCAGGAAGATGTGGCTGCCCAGAATAAGGCTGCCAAGCATCTCTCCCGCTCAGGCCCATGCAGCACCAGCACTCAGCACCAGGGAGCATTTGGTCCCACTCCATCCCAAGAGTAAAATGTTACCATGATGGCAGAAAACTGATGAAAGCACTGATTTGTTAAAAAACACGTGAAAATTCCATGTTGCAATAAATAAGAAGGGTAAAACCTCCAAATAAAAGCAATGCCATGGGTGTGAGGAGACACGAACTCAGGGAGAAGGTCCAGTTGTCCACTGCACTGACCAGATACTGCTGAGAGGTGCCAGGATGAGTTACAGAGCCTGAAATCAGCCAAACCTCAGCACACCTCTCTCAAACCTATTTTTTCTTATCAACAACCTCTCAGGCAGCCAGGAGCTTATTCTTAGGCACAGTTAGAAATTTACTCTAAAATGCAAAGGCAAGTGCTGATGGGTATCTTCACTAGCAATCTCCTAGCAGCAGAAGAGACCGTCCCATCTTGAGGACAGTGGTGGGGCTGGTGTGCACTGAGCTGGGTGTGTTACAGCTGGTGACACTGAACACAGCCCTTTACCTCAATAACAATGCCATCTGCAGAGGTTTATGCCAGTCTGAGGCTCAGGCCATCAAAGGCAGCTGTCACCTTGCAGAAGAAGCAGAGGGCTATCAAAGAATGATGGCTTCTGTAGGAACTCTTCAAACCCTCACAAACAGCAACCGCCAGTGCTAACATGACCCCAAATCTCCCAGAACAAGCTGCAGACCTCCTCGCCTTGGCAGCCAGGCTAAATTCACTCATGCCTGGGAGGCAGAGTGTGCAACAAATCACTCCTTTCTAGGCAGGACAGAAAGCCAGAGCTGGAGAGCCTCGTTGGCAGCTCCAGTAGCTCCTATGGCATCTGCAGTCCCACAGACTCCACGTGTGTCTGTGCTCCTGCAGAGAGCAGGGTTTGCAGCACCACATTTCCCTGCTGCTGGTGCAGCTGAGCCCTGGCACTGAGCCTGCTGCCCTACCAAAACCATCTGTGCAACACAGGAGCCTCACAGGAAGGAGCCAGGCAAAGCCAGGGTCACCTGTGCAGCATGCTGTGCCCCACAGATAGTGCAATCCACCAGTGCCATCCTTAAACATGCTTGAAGAACCATTTCTGAGGAAGAACGGGTGGGAAGCAGGAGGAAGAGGAGGAAGCACAAGGGCACACAGGGGATGGACATTTGTGAAATGACTTTGCACCCTGGCCATGAACTTAGAGAGGGGGTGGGAGCCAGCAGAGCGTCCCCTGGCTGGGAGGGAGTGATAGCGAAGGTCTGCCCTCCCCCCACATTCAGGGAGCCTGGCAGACATCATTCCCCATCCTCTCCCCTGAGCTCCGTGCAGATAGTTGCTGATGGCTCACAGTGGCACTGACAAGGCAGTAAAGTGACTCAGTGTGAGCATGATGGGGAAAGCCCCCAGCCAGGGAGGGAGATGAATCACAGGGAGACACCGCAGGCTCCCAGAGAAGGAACAGAGTCCAACCCAGGGAAGTCCAACCCAAGCAAACGGAGGGCAAGGATGTGTGGTGGGGCTGGAGAGGACAGAAGGCACTGCTGCCTCCCAGCTTTTTGCCAGCAGCTCCAGTCCTGCCCTGGGCTTGGTGCCTGCTTGGCTCCCAGCCCTCTCAAAGGCGCTGGGCTGGCTGCAGGCCAGCATCACCCACCAGGAACACTGCTGCCTGTGCTGGCGTGCCCAGCGCCAGTCAACGTGCTCCTGCCAGAGCCCTGAGCATTGCCTGCCCGTGGGACACTTGCCCAGAGCAGAAGTGCTGAGCTCCTCAGGAACACAGGAGGTATGGGGAAGACCACACATGGCATGCACCTCCTGGCTCAGGAGCTTTCCCAAACCACGCTCCCCCACCTGGGTTATGGTTTCCTTCATCCTCACTGGCTCCACACCCGAGCTCTCCATCCAGCTGGGAACTTCCTGCTCTTTCCTGCCCCAAGGTGTCCACCCCACCATGTTTTGGAGCCTGGCCATGAGGGACACGCTGCTGTCCCAAGTTTGGCAGAGAGCTCTTAGGGCATTCCTGGAAGCTGAAAGGCAATGTGCTTATCATGACTTATTTATGAAGCCAGCTACCAGGGGACGAGGAGCGTGCCTGTTCCTCATCTCCTCAGCACCCACCAGGTCACACGTCTGGCTGAGCCCAGTCATTCCTGCCACTGCGTGACCCAGCACGCTCAGGAGACAGCCAGCACAGGCAGTACTTGCTCACGTCTCAGTGCTCTCAGCGCCTTCCCAAAGTCTCTCTGGCAAGCAGTGCCCAAAGCCCCTTCCTCCAGGGCTCAGACCTTGCTTTCCAGCATTAATGGCTCACACTTCACACCTCTTTAACAGCCCAGATGCCTGTCTTCTGCCACATGGAGTCATTTACCTCCCTAAACTCCTCATTTTACTATGTGTGCATTACAACTCACACTACTCACTGCTCCACTGGAAAGCGCTCCACTGGAAAGCACTCCACTGGAGCCCACAGCTCCACTGGAAAACACTCATCCCAACCTGGCCATGATATTAAGGCAGACAATAAAGCCAGGGTCACCACGCTTTGGCCAGCTCTCCTGGAAACCATCCCTCCCCCGTGGGCAGTCTTGGACAAAAGGCTGCTCCAATCAATCTGGGTACTAATTTAACCAGTTTATTGATTACATGCTAACCACAGGGTGAGATCCTGGCCTATTTCATGCTTAGCAGTACCAGACTAGCCATTAGTTTATTATGACATTAAGTGGCACCGGTGATGCCAGGAGAAATACGAGCTTGCCCAGAAGGCTTCACCCCTTTACTGTGACTGTCAGAGCACTGAAAGAGCAATTGAAATTATTACAGACATCCTTTCAGTTCTTCCCAGATCTAATACAACATTATCTTGTTCATCTTGGATAACCACATCAAGTCGTTAGCTTGTCAATAATTCACCTTGTGCCGAGCGCCGTGACTTGGCACGAAGCAGGCTGTGCTCTCTTCAGGTGGCCAAAGCCTGAGCATCTCCTGGCCAGCCCACTTCCCACTGTGCTGGTCCTCACAGACAGACCGGGGGGCTGCCCCAGGCACACAGGGCCAGCTTGCTCCCAAATCTTGCTCTGTTCTACAGCAGGGACAGCCATGCATGGTGAGAGAAAAGAAGAAAAAAAAGGAAGGCATCGCTGTAAATGGCCTCATGCTTTTAACAACTCACCATGGCAGGAACAGGGATATGTTGAGAAATATTCTAATTAAATGAGCTCCGAGTTACGCCAGGAGCTCCACACAAATAACTGGCCACACACATCAATTTTCACACCAGTCCAACTGCACCTGTGGCCTGCAGACGATGCGAAATCTTGCTTTACACAAGCTCGTTGAAATTCAGCAGTTTTGCCAATTCGCTAAAATTGAGCTCAGCTATGCAAAGCAGCCAAAGTCCCACAAAAATCAGATGTACCTGACAGAGTAGGAGGTGTAGAGGAGCAAGATTTTCAAGTGCTTGGAATGCCTCCCTGTTTTGAGCCTGCAAAACTCAGCTGGACACTTCCCAGAAACAGCCTTGCAGAAGACTTCCACAGAGGCAGCTCTTAAGAAGCGCCTGTATAGGATTTCATCCTTTCTGGCTCCAAAGAAAACCTGGATTAAAGCTGCACTCAGCAATCCAAAAGTGCTGATTCCAAATTCTCTAGAATCACAGCACCAAGCCCCAGCCAGGCAGCACTGGCTGCACTGGAGACATGCCAGGGGCACGGAGAGGAAAGCCTCTGCATGTATTTACATCAGGACAACATAAAAAATATACGGTTGTCATTGTCATTTAGGGCCCATGAGCTCACCGGGAAGGGAAGGGAAGGGAAGGGAAGGGAAGGGAAAAGGTATCTTGCCACCTCCCCAGGCACTTTCAACTGAAATCTTCAAGAGCTCATAATCCTTAGGGTTGGGAAGATAACACCACTCTTAGTTTGGGGCTTTTTGATGTTCAGGTGCCCACAGGTAACTTCCTGGACTTACGGATCAGTTCCTTACACCGTGCCTCCAGAGGAGCCAAGGAGCATTTTGAAAGGCAACCTACTCCAGCAGTTCAGGGCATGAAGCAACATGGACTGGGTCACCCTGTTTTGGGATGAGGAGGAGAAGGGAGCCAGCTGTACTGACAGGAGCCCCACTGCTTGCCCAGAAAACAAGCCCTGGTCTGTTGTGTTTATTACATATGTGGCCATCAGTGATCTGCAGGAGAGATGTAGGTTTCGGAGGAAAGCTGCAGCAAATGCTCACAGAATTGCTCTCCAAGTGGATTTCTAGCATGGCTAATGTCCCATTCCTGAGTCATTTCAGGGCCAGGGATTTGCACCAGGTGCAGTGCAGAGAGGGCTGTATCCCCAGCAAGCCCAGTCCATGCAGGAAGGAAAAGCAGAGACAGTCAGCTGAGCACCTCCCCTTCCATCCCTCACCCTGAGCTTCGAGAATCCCGGGAGTTCTCCACATTCTCCTGCTTCTGGGCAGAAACTCCCTCTGGCCAGGGCCATGACGATGGCCATGGCATCGCCAGCCCTTCAGCGGTGGGGAGGAAGGGGATGGCATCCGTGGCCTGCAACACCAACCCCCTGTTTAAAGTCCCTCTCACCCTGATCCACAAAAGGGACCAGATTCGGGCTCAACATACACCTCTTGCTCAGGTGGAGCTGTCCTGCCCAGGGCCATTGCTCTGCTCTGCAGAGTGGAGCGTGGCAGCAGCGAGCCAGCCTGCAGCAGGCATCCCAGCAATGTCAGCTATGCGGTGTCCTCCTCTGTGCCCCCAAAGGGTCAGGTCTCCATCCAAACAGGAAGCCAGGATCCGCCAGGCCCCGAGTGTGGGGGAGTAGAAGGGAGGCAGCGCTACAGGAGGTGCTGCTGCTGCTGGTGTCCCAGTCCCTCCCTGCTCCCAGCCCAGCACGGGCAGTCATGGGGGGCTTCCAGGGCATTCTCCCCACTGGGATTCTCACTCTCGGGCAGAGAGCATCCTCACTTCTTTGCAGAATCATTTTTTTTAATCATTTAGAGGCAAAGCCCAGAGAGCAACTATGGCGAAGGCAGCACTGAGAAAGGGGAGTTGAAGCAGCAGAGGGGATGGTGAGGGTTCCCCTCCTTCACCAGCAC
Source organism: Struthidea cinerea (assembly GCA_013397865.1). Taxonomy (NCBI): domain Eukaryota; kingdom Metazoa; phylum Chordata; class Aves; order Passeriformes; family Corcoracidae; genus Struthidea; species Struthidea cinerea. The sequence goes on from VZTI01002657.1 coordinate 2,425,026, forward strand.
TGACTGACTTGGAACAAACTGAGACAGAGCACCTTCCCCCCTACACCAGGGACTGCATTAAAAACCACACAAACCTCAGGGTCAGCAGCTGCTGCACACCCTACACACAGAACTGCTGTTGCTTGCACTTGATGATCTCTCATTGCTTGCTTTCTGTGCCTAAATAAACTTTTTCTTCCTCTGGTTTCCCCATGCCAATATTATGGGATTATTTTATTCGTTAAAGCACAAGGCTAGCTGTGCTCTTTAAGGAGGACATGCATTCCTTCAGCTCCAGCCAAACTGAAATGAGCCCCCGGCACCCAGCCTGGCCAGAAATGCCCTCAGCAATGCTGTGTCCTGCTGCCAGGCACACAGCCAGGGCAAAGCACAGGAAACCGGGGGGGCTTTGCACATAAACAGCCATCAAACCAACCATCCTGGCATCCTCCTCACAAACAGCACCCCCGACAAATAAACACACTTTCAAAGTCTCTCTGGCAGATCTGATCTGCAAAGTCACGGCCTTTCAATGACTTGCATCTCCCCTGTCTTACACTAGGTGAGGAAAGCCTGAGCACACACTTCAAACACATCATTCACCATGAGAAACCATTATTTTACCCTGTTCTGTGTCCTTTCCCTGCCATTCAGAGCTGCACCTATGAATTTTCTAGACTGTGCTTGAGTTTATTTGTATTGGTCAACAAGGATGTTCTGGTATTCTTCTTTTTCCCCCAGGTTTACTTAAGCCCTCAGATTTGTTCCAGTCCTCCCATACTGAGGCGGAGTTCTGTGATTTTGGGGCTGGAGCTGCATTCTTTCAAAAGTCTTGAAAGGCAGCGAAGGAAACTGCTGTTTATAAGAACTCTTGACAGCATAGCAGTTGTTCTGTCCCAAACCTCATCTGGACACAAAACTCATGCCATAAAGGACTTCCCAGCTTGTGCACCAGTTACAACATCAACCTCCACAGAGAGGACAGGACAGAAGATAGGAAAGCTGTTGAGGAAAGCCCACAAACTATTTACACCTTGAAAGTTTGAAACAGAAGAGCCTTGAAATCTGTGTCCTTTGGATGTGATAGTCCTTACCTTGGGATACGACACTCCTCTCCTCCTCTGGTGAAAGAGAAAATGAGCTTATAGCAAGAGTCTGCATGAAGGGCTGAGAGGAGCAGAGCTGTGGTACGGCTGCTCGGTGACGGGAGCAGCTTTGGTGCTTATGGGATCCCATGAGACCAGCAGAAAGACAGCTCATCCATTACCCAATGTCCCTGCAAGTGCCTTCGGGTCCTTCCAGTGGCAAGTGTTGTTCCCAGGAGAGAGCCATCCCTGGAGGACAGGGCAGACTCCTTGCTGGGGCCCAAGGACAGATCAAATTACCCGCGCCTGTGGCCACATGGCCACAGACACCATGCTGAGGTCCAGCCCAGCCCAAAGGGCTGTCCCTTGTTGAAGAGCAGTCAAGCTCCTGCTGTTTTAAGCCTGGGGGCAGCAAGTTATGGGGTACATGGTTTGCTGCCCTGCCAGCCCCCTGTGAACACCTTCCAGTTGTGCTGGCGAGAGGCTGGGGAGCAGAAGAAAAGCTCCTCTCCTGGCTGTTGGCCAAGCATTATACAGCAAGAGTGTCCCATATCCTGGCTGTAAGTATTTTGGGAAACCAGATGACTTCATTACCAGATGACACCCCCTGACCTACTCACTGTTAAACAAGCTCACTGCTGGCCAGCCCCAGAGCTCGTTACTCTGCACCTTAATTTGCCATTTAGCACTAAGCTGCTGCCACATCCAGGCAGCGCCCGAATTTTCATGCTGCTGAAACTCTTACACAAGCAGTAAAACCCTAAACTACCTCTTGCACAAGTAGCTTGCTGTTAATTTGTTATTGGGACTGAGAAATGAGGAAATCCTCGGAATCGTGGACATGCTACAGTTACCACCCGGTGCCAGCAGCCTGACATCCCACATCCACCTTCCACCCCATTCCTTCCTCCGCAGCACGGGATGCAGCGCTGGGAGCACTGGCACAGCCCTGCTGCTGCTCGGGCTGCAGCCACAGCACGCAGGATGCCCGGGTACCACGGGGACAGCCATGCTGCAAACAGGACTGTGCCACACAGAGTCTGCAGGCACCGTGCCCGGGTGACACGGAGATGTCAGCAGAGAGAGGGACAGTGAAAACCACAGAGTTATGAGTACATTGGAGGACAGGATTTATGCAAGACTAAGCTGCAGATGGAGGAGAACCCCAGGCACCCTGACGCCTGGGAAGGGGAAGGAGCACCCTGGCCACACTCACCCTGATGCGCCGCATGGCCGTCACGATCTCCACCCGGCTGTTCGGCCGCGGCACATCCAGGCTCCCGATGTACTGTAGGGAAAGAAAGGAGATTAGTCGAGTTCCTACAGCTCTGGAAACTCTATGGTCCCACCACGGCCTCAGTGGCACCCACAGAGGGAACCCAGGGTCACTTCCGGGGAATGAGCAGCATTTTGCCTGCTGCATCTGAATCCTTGCACGCCTCCCACCATGAAGTTGTTCCCTCACCACATTTCATGTAGTCAAAAACCCTTTTTCTAGCAATAAAATAACTTCAGCCAGCAGGCCAGCAGGACTCACTCATCTAGGCCATGATCAAAGCACACAGGTATAAGCAAATATCCCTTCGGCTGCAGTGAGTCATCTATTACAGACCTGGGTATTGGAATATCCCTAAAATAGCTGGACCAACCTGTCCTGTGACAGGCCCTGCATTATTCAATTACAGCCCTGCCAAACCCGTGGCTGTTTTTGCAGGGATGCTGAGCCTCCAGGCCAAGCCTCCAGAATAAAGGAGCCGCTTTGCTATTCAAAGGGGACCAAAGGCAGCGCCACTGCGACCCAGCACAGAGAGACGCTGAACAAAAACCTTTTTAAAAATAAAATGGAAGAGGGCAGATTCTGAAGAAGGATCAGAAAACAGACAAGCGATGAAGAGTCAATGCTGAGCACTAAAAACGTGTAGTTAGAAGAAAAGCGTTTTGAGCCTATTTACTGGCCCTCTGTGCTCCCACGCTTCATCTCGACACAAGGGCTGACGTAACCCTCGGCAGCACAGCACGGGCACTAAACCCAGCAGGGCTACGTGTTCCCGTGAGTATGGCCATAACCTCTGCTGATACCATGAAAGCCCAGGTCACTGGTTTCCAGCAGCAGCACTGACATGGGTGCCTAAAGTGTCTGAACATGTGCTCAGGCACCACCGTGCAGGCAGAGGCTGCTGAGAGGAGGTATTTCTCTCCCAGCATCGCTGCGGGACTCCCAGCTCCTCTCCACTGGGATTGCCACCTCTAAGGAGGGAGGGCACGGTGCAGGGGATGCATGACCACGCCTGGGCTTTGTGTGTGAGCTGAAACTCAGAGAGCCCTGTGTTTCTGAGAGCCCTCCTTTCTAACCGCCCACACCCCAACCCAACAAGCCCAGCAGCTCGGCGAGGCCATCCCCAGCTGCGCAGCTCCTGCCTGGGGGGACACGGAGGCAGGTGTCCAGTGACCAGCACCGGGCAGTCGGTGCCGAGGGGAGATGTGAAGAGAGAGGATATAAAAATAACCCCCAAACAGCTGGCATGTCCGTCACGTGCCGTGCAGGCTGCCGCGGTGCAGGGCAGCCTTACGTAACCGGGAATTACAGCCCACGACGCGCGGCACACGCGGCACCAGCTGCCCAGCCCCAGCCCCTCGGTGCCCTGCTGAGAGCGCACGGCTCGGGGTGAGCTCCCTGTCACATCCCCTACACACAGTCTGCCACCCCTTCAAAGGGGCAGGTCATCCGAGAGAGGCATCTTGGACATCAATACATCCCCGTCTCTGATGTAAACTCTGGAAACCATCAGTGAAAAGCAGGAGCTGAGGAGGAGGGCAGAGGCAGCTGGAGCCCTGAACTTGCAGCCACCATGCAGGACCTCAGGAAGAAGCCTTTCCCCATCCTGCTCTGCCAGGCAAGCATCCCTATTGTACTTCCCCCCCAAGCCTTCCCACGTCACTTTTCTGCCAGGGACCACCTGGGGAAGCAGGATTCTTATCTCACATTATGAGAAGGACAGACTTTTGCAGCCAGAGGAAGCCTATCTTCTTTCAGCTATTCCCAGCTGCATGAGGTCACTGCCTGGTAGTCACTTTCCTTCCTCTGTGCTTTCCTTGCCCAGGCAGGTGCAGAACACAGCCATGCCCAAGGACAGGGCAAGCAGTGCCAGCTGGGCAGGACACAGCTGCATCCACCGCTGGCTCCCATGGCCACATGGATTCCAGCAACGCCAAGCTCCTGGCTGCCCACCACAACCTCATGGCCACAACTGCATGTGTGAGCCCAGCAGGGCTGGGGTGCCCTGTAAGCATGTGATGGAGAAGGAACCAGACACCCCCTTGGGCCAGGCACCACCTCCTTGGATGGGCCTCCTGAGAAACAGCACCAGCAGCAGGGATGTCGGGATGCTGTCCTATCTGTGCCCCCCTCCAGCTCACATTCACATGTACCCAAACCAAGGGGCACAGGTCACAAACCCCGCAGGATTCACCTCTGCTCCCAAACCTGGGCTCCAGGGCATCCTGCTGTATCCCACAGCCCATGAGTGTTGCCACCAGAGCTCATGGCACATCCAGCCCCAGTGTGGGCTCACTTCGCACAGTTATTGTGCTCACAGCTCCAAAAGCACCCCCCTCTCCCTCCACTCTGGAGGCAGGTATTTTTTTACACATTTCACACAACTCAGCAGATGGACAAAGTCTCTACAGATTATTTTTGCCTTCGGGGCAGAAATCACATGTGACAAGTGCACTGCGGAAGAGTAACCCGTCACAATGTGGTGAGTACCCCCCAAAATTGGGGACTTGGGGGTTGGTCTTTCAGCTAAACCACTTCCCAGGCCAGATGGGGGGAAGGCCTGAGAAGCCATCCCTATTTAGTAGTGATTTGCAGGCAACAAGCACGCTGAGGGCTGCTCCTGCTCCCCTCTCCTCCTGCTCCCCTCTCCTCCAGCCCTCCTACTCACAGCACCAATTTTAATTATGGGAATAGGTGTGGGAACAAGCAGGTGAGGTAAAGACAAGGATAAGCAAAGCAGCCAGAGCCTCCACAGTGCAATACTTCCCTCTCACCCCACCCCACCACTGAGCTCCCTCTCTCCCAGGGCAGGAGCTCCAGAGACCCCCAAGCATGGGGACTCCCAGGCACAGATTTTTGCCTTCCTTTTAACACACACATGCCCCCAGCGAGGTGCCAGGCACATGGTGGTGGTCCCAGTCCCTGCAGGGGCCATTGTCCTGGCTCCCAGGGCTCGGGCCAGCATCCGTGCCAGCCAGCTGACCCCACGGGAAAGGGAGGCAGGAAGGAGAAAGGAAGGTGCCCGAGACAAAAGGGAAGAAAACAAAGCTGTGCAAAAGAGCTGACAAAGAAAATAAACCCATGAAAGAGCTCACCCTCCCCAAGCCCCCGTGAACCAAGGGGGAGAACATATGTACATATGCAGGATGTGGCTTTTCCAAATAATCACCTCCAGATCCACAGCCCCACCACCCTGCCGAGGGATGAGGGGACAGAACTGGAGTCTCCCATCCGCACCCAAGTGGGATTAGGGGGTCACCAATCCCCAAGCTCTGAAGGTGGAGAGGGCAGTCCTGGGCAGCCTCCTCCTCCCCAGCCCAATTAGGAGAAGAAAGGCCACCCGCTCGGTGAATGGGCAGCCAAGGGGGTCCCTCGTGTAGCAAGGCGCCCTGGCAGCCCCACAAAGGCAGCCCTCACACTGCCAACAGCCAGAGCTGCTCGAGGCTGTGATGCCAGCACAAAGCACCTCTTTTGTAGGGTGCTTTTGGTCCTTCATATGCCCTGCTGCTCCTCATCCCCATGTGTGGGATCCAGCCTTCCATCCATCCTTCCAGGGCCCCCAGAAAGGGCAGTCCCTCCCCCTGCCACGGCACAGGTGGCCGTCACCCACCGGCCACCTCAGCACCCAAAGGGACTCTGCTTGCTGTTCCCTCCCCATGCAAACAAGCTCTCCTCTCTGTCCCAGGCACAGTGGGAAGGGGCCTCTGCACACAGCCTACACCACGCACCCTCTGCCCATGGCTTACTAAAGATCTGCCCAGTTCTGGGAAATGCCAGGGGAAAAAAATAAATTTGTTTTTTGAACAGAAAACAAAGGGGAGCACTTTGCCAAAGGACTGTTTGCACAAGTCACTCAGTTTCTCATTTTTCCTCGAGGCTGTTTAATACTGCTCGTTTTCTGCTCTGTCAGAAACGAATTTTCTTGAGAAGTTGCTTTTTCTGTGACAGCAGGTGGCAGATATTTTCGGAAAACTGAAGGCCAATCGCATCACTGCCGGGGGACACCTTGGAAGGGGTGTTGATGAGATCGATGGTGGGCAGAGGTGGGCAGCCAAAGCCTTCCCGGGGAGGAGCTGCCGCCTTCCTGCTGCTCCGACAGCCCAATACCACGTGCAAAGGTCAGGGCTGAATCATCCCCAGCTTACAGGGGAGCCTGGATTGGCTGGCTGCTGGTTTCCAGCTTCCAGAGCCACCCTGAGCCAGAGACCCTGCCACAGATGAGGAGCCACAGCTTCTATACAGGAGCTGCAGGTAGGCAGCAGGGCGGGGGGACATGCTGGCACCAGCCCCAGGCCATCTGCAGGGCCAGGAGAGCATTGTCTGAGCAGGGGACCCTGCCCCCGGGTTAGGGACGGGTTACCAGAGGCACCAGCAGCCAGAGGGGAGCCATCAGTTACGGGGCACAAGGGTCCCCAGATTTCTACAGAGTCCAGGGCGGTGTGAGGCTGCACCAGGTACTGGGACATTGACCCTGCCACACACGGCTGTGTCACGAAGTGAGGGACAAAGTGCTCAGGCACCAGTCTGAAACCTCTTCATTTGCCCAGCGCCCGGGGAACACCCAGTCTGTCTGCAGTCTGGCTGATAAGGGTTTCTCCCCAGGCTGCTGCTGTCAGGGAAAGCAAGGAGAAATCCATTCCCAGGACTTTTGCTGTCCCACTGTTCCTGCTCTCCAGCTGCCCGTGCATGGCATCAGCCCAGGGAGCCAAGGGTCTGGGCTGGCATGGCCCCAGCTCTGCCCTGCACCTCAGGAACACCCAGCCTTGCTGGGTGGAAAGGGGGAAGTTTACTCAGACTGTAGTGGTGCAGTCTCAGAGGCCAAGAAGGATGGAAAGTTCACGATGCCAGCTGACTTGAACAGAAAAAGGCCCTGGCTTTCTATTCTGAGTCCAGCAGACGGGTGCTCTGCTGAGCTGGGCACCTCAGCCTTGCCCAGTTCCTCCCTTAGCAGGGCTGAGCACCCCGAGGACAGCACATCCAGCCCTGGCAGCCAGGTGGTCTGCGGCAGGGGGTCAGACCCATCCAGAGCTGTGCACCTGGACACTGGGCATTAACACTCCAGGGACCCTCACACCAGGCAGCACTGGCCAGGGGGAACCCTTAAGGACATTGGTGCTTATGTGTCTGCTGGTCCCAGCAGCACTTGCCCTGCTCAGGAGCTGCACCAGGGCTCAATCGCCAAAAACACAGAGCTCTGGGGACTCCAGGACACTCACCAGAGCCGTGAGCACCACACCCACCCTCCCCTCCCACCAGCCGAAACAGGGCTCACGTGAAAAGGGGAGACACCTTTGCTGCAGGTGGCTGTGCAGCGGGGACAGCAGGGCACAGAGCCAGCAGGTGCCAAGCAGGGATGAAGCTTTTCCATGCCAGTGGAGCAGGACTGTCCACTCGCCGTGTTTCCGTTCCCCACCCAGGCAGGCTGCCCACAGCTGCCCCCACGCAGGGCCTGTGCCTCCTGCACCTACACCCAGCTACGGCCTCGACAGGGATGCGCAAGAGCAGAGCACTGCAGAAAGCAGGCTGGGAGCATCCCACCCCCGCTGCTGCTCCCTCGGGACCTTCTGGCATCTGCAGAGCCCACGCGCTGCCCGTCTGGGACCCAGTCTGGGCACACACGGCTTTGCCAAATCCAGACTGAGTTTTCTTTGCTAAGAGCTTCACTAAGCAGCCTATGAACTGACTTAACAAGTATGGCAGAAATATGCCACTGTTTCAGACGAGAACCTTTGTAGACTCGGGAAGGTTATTTATAGCCTGGAGCGAGCAATCCCGGGCTCAGGCACACTGCAGCTTTGCTCTGGGCTGAGCAGCCCCGACAGAGCACACCAGAGCTGCCAGTACAAACAGCCCCCAAACGGAGCTGCCAGCTCTCTCCCAGCCAGCCAAACTGGTGCAGAGCTCCACACAACCTGTCTCCTGCTTCCCAGCCCTCCAGGAAAAGGACCCTTGCTGGGAAGGGCGCCTGAAGCAGTGGAGGGGAACCGAACACCCCGATCAGAGCTGCCTGCAATTCAACTCACTTCCAACGTTGTTATTTGCAGCCCCTACGTACATAAAAATACACACAGGAGTGGAAACACACATGTACTCGCTGCTTAGTGTTCACCTGAGGCTATAATTGTTTTCCTGATGAAGGATTTTTCTTTGGAGCAACTGGCAGTGCCTGCCGGTGCTCGCAGCCCCTGGAGAGTGGCAGGCAGCTGGGCTGGAGAGGTTCAGAGGAAGGGACAGAATGGATCAGACTTAAGTCTCCTCCATGTCCCGTCTCCAAACATAGACAGCAGCAGATGCTCAGTTCAACTCCAGTTTCCCACGCACAGAAGCACAGAAAAGCACTGAGAAAAATGAGAGAAAATGCCTGGTTGCCAAGACCACTTAAGGGAAAAAAAACACCCCACCAGCGAAAAACCCCACCTGCTGCACAGAAGAACAGCAACCCTCCCGAACCTCGAGTCCCACATTTATCTGCAAGCAGGTCTGGTATCAGGAACAGCAGGTTTCAGCACGTGATGTCCAGGCCCATGGCAGTCCCAGACCACAGGCGCTGGGTCCACCAAGGATTGAGGTGTGTTTGGGCAGCCTCTTCCCCCCTTGCCTGCACACGGGGGAGCAGCAGAAAGGGTCCTCACACCGATCTGCCCCTTCTTTGGGAACCATGTACATTAAGGCACTGCAAAGGGATTAACGGGACTGAAGGATTAACAGCTGTTTCCAAATAATGGGCATTTGCTAGGTGGGACCTTGCTCTGGACCACAAGACCTCTGGGGCAGGAGGAAACCCCAGCCCAGGACAGGGATAGTTAATGACGTCCCTGAGCAAACCCAGCAGCACCCAGCTCCCCTGTACTCCCACAGACGAGGGTCTGGCAGTCCAGTGCCAGGCTCCACCACCCCACTCCATTCCCTCTGCCTGCTGCTCTCTCTGGAGGCGTTGGAGCAGCCTGAGTCATAATTCCTGAATGCACAGAAGTGCGGGTGTTGCAAAAGGTGGCCCCTGGGTTTTGTCCTGCAGCACCAAGGCTTTGGGAAAATAAGGAGTAAGCTCACATCCCTCTCTTCATGGAGGTGGAGGAGAGCAGGAGGTGTCTTTCAGCTCTACATCCCCATTCATTTAACCAGAAAACCACTGCACAAGTAGGAATTTCTGTCCATTCCCCTGCACCATGCTGCAGCAACCAGTTCTTTCTCTGCAGCTCCCAGTTCTTTCATCCAAACATTTCAGGTAACCCAAGAGGCCAGGCTTTTGATTTTACTCAACAATTCAGACTGCAAGACACAGAAGAAAACAAATGTCCTACCTCCCCTCGGAGCCAGCTCCTCCGATTCCCTGCAGCCTGACCAAGGCATCTCTGGGATACAGCAGGGTTTGGTGCCAAGAGAAGTGGCCAATGAAAACAGATCCAAAAGTGTGAAATGTATTACTGTTCCTAAGAAGATGGAGTGGGATTTTCCAACTCTTGGATTTATCTCCAGAAAATGGATTAACATAATCCTTAGGGGACACTTTGCTCTGACTCGGTGACCCTGTGCCAGCGCATATGGCTGCAAGTGGCTCCAGTGGGGACAAGAGGCACAAGCCTCCTGATGGCATCACATCTCAAGTGACAGCACCGCTTGCCTCACATCAAGTCAATCACCCTCTGCTTGACAAAGGTTCAAATTCTGACTGCCTGTGGCCACCCAGTCACCCGGGATGCCAGGACTCCCTCAGGAGAGAGACAAGGGGGACAAGAGCACAGATGCCAGCTGCTACTGATGGACCAAAACATGCACTACATCCACCACACGTGCCACTTAAAGACAGCAGCAGGTCTGACTGTAAAAATACAATTAAAAATTAAAGCAATAAATCAGCACATACTGACTCAGGCCCACTTTACCCCCCTGCAGTGAGCCCCAAGCAAGCTCGTCAGGAATCTCAGGCTGCTGGAGCAAAGAGCACTGATCCAGCTGCTGAGCTGTAACACCGGGATCCCGGCCGCCCGCACTATCAGCTATCCCAGGAGGATTTGAGGAGACAGCCATGCGAGTCCCGACACCCCAGACGAGCATTTTTCTGGTTTAATCTTCCCCAAAGTTCTGCTCTAATTCAGAGTTCCTCATTTCTGTGGCTCGCGCCGGGTGCCTGGCTGCAACAAGAGCTGTGCGGGTGTAAGCGCTTGGGATTCTTGGGGATAAAAGTAAGTAAAGGAGTGTAAGCATTTAATTAATCTCCAGCAATCTAATAAAAGGACAGAGTAATTGCCTCAGCCATCTGCATTCTGTATCTGGCACCGAGGGCTGCTGGAGAAACCCACGAGTTTGGAAGCTGGGTTTCGTACGGATTGTGCTTGGCATTAGCGCGTGCCACCGGATACCAAATAAGAGAAAGAGGAGCTAACAAAGGCTAATATGCAGCACTGCGTTAATGCAGCCAGACCGGCAGCGTGGAGCAGAGATGAGCCTGAGCAGACCCAGGGGCTGCTGACGCCCTATCCCACTCCCCAGCTCCCAAGCCGGGTCACCCAAACCTGGCATGGAAGAGGGACGTGGGATTTAGAAGGCGAGGTGCTTTGCAGCCTCCCTGCATGTGAGGGGTGAGCGGGTGCTCGCAGTAAAACAGCAATTGGCTCCAATCACCCAGGAGCGAAAGGCTGCAAAGTTGAGCTTGAACAGCCTTTCCCAGCAAATAGTTGCAAAGCAGGTTTAAGTTTGCTCCATAAACAACTCCTCGGCTGTTTTGCTCTCTGCAGCACAGTGCCTGCCATCGGGCAGGTGATGGCCTCTGCAGAGGAACCCTCCCGGCCCCGAGAAAAGGGGGAAAATAACACTTTGACACCCTCCGATGAGCTGCAGCCTTGCCCCGAGGGCATTGCACACAACTAGATGCCAAATTTTATTCCCCTGACAGCACATGTTCTCCGAAGACAACAATGTGTGACAGACGCCTGCCTTCCTGGCGCTCAGAACGGTTTTACACCAGGCTTTTCTCCTAAGTCAACCTCACTTGAGTATCTCCGTCAGCCTGATAACCGTATCCCCCAGGAGAAGCAAACGGGGCAGGATTTTATGTTTCCCCTTTCCAAATCTTCTGGCTAGCTCCTTCCCAATTTACTGCTGGCCAGCGGTCCCTGCTCGGTAGCTTGGCTTTTCCCAGCCTGCTGCGAGATGGCAAGCGCCAGCCTGCGGAAGCCACAGCCGACGTGGAGCGAGAGAATGAAAAGTCCCAACGGAAAAGAAAAGATAAAAAGAAAAGAGCACTTCGTGCCAAATCCACTAGCAAGGATGGTTTATATACGTAAAGAGGAATAGCAAGCTTTTATTTCGGGTGCGTGTCCCTGACCGTTTGCACCGCAAATGGCACACAGCTCATCCGGCTGCTCACGTTAGAGGAGCACCAGGGTACAAGGCACTCTGCAGACCCCAACCACCCGTCTCCCATCCCAGCGGCGCCCCGGCACTACCCACAGCGCTGGAGCCGCAGAGCAAAGCCCGAGCCCTCTGCTCTTTCCTGGGAGGATGCACACAGATCCCGCTCTTGGGGCCAGCGTCCCCAAGCAACACTACGCAGAGCCCTGGAGGGATGCAGAGCCAGGGAGGGATGCTGGGGTGAAGCAGGAGGGTGACACCACTCCAGCCTGACCCTTCCCACCGGTCTGGGCATCCCTACGGGACAGGTGGGAAGCCTCCCCCAACTCTGCAGCTGAGTTTGGGGGACACCAGGCAACGCCAAGGGGAACGGCTCCGGGGAAAGCACAAAAATCCCATAGCTATGCGAAAAGAGAGCTGGAAAACTGTGCATCCCGGAGTGTCGGGGCGCAGAGCCGGGCGGCGACCCCCGCGGCACCCCCGCGCCCGCCGCCCACCTTGGCCTCGAAGCAGATGCCGTGCTGGAAGGCGTCCTCGTTGTGCAGGGGGATGCGCAGGTCGTGCCGGTCGTCCACCAGGTTGTACTTGGACTTGGCGGGCATGGCGGCCCCGCGGCGGCCGGGCAGCCCTGCAGCGCGCCCAGCCCTGCCGCCGCCG
>VZTI01002657.1:2437477-2478185 GCA_013397865.1 Struthidea cinerea
CTCCCCGGCGAGCCCCGGCCCCGGCAGCACCGCGGGGCGGGCAGCGCTGACACCTAGTGCGCGGGGCCGGGCTTGCGCCCCGCCGCCAAACTTAAAAAAAACCAAAAGAACAGCCAAAAAAGGGATAAATGGAAAACAATGCCTCGGGAACGGTTTGGGGGAGGGTGGGCAGCGCCGGCCGCCCCCCCGGGGAGCACAGGGCAAGGCACTGCTGGGAGTGGGACCCACATCCCTCCGGGCTGGGGAGCCGGGCCAAGGAGCTCTGCACGCAAATCTTTGTCCCAACACCGGACACGGTGGGAACCAAGCAAGCTGGAAGTGGAAAATCTCCATCTTGTGCTTAAAGAAAGGCCAGCTCTTGCGACCAGACCCCCGGGCCTACCTTACAAAAGTCCCGAAAGCTGCGGATGTGCTTCCCACCCCTTGAGAGCAGCCCAGAGCTGCTTTCCAGGTGTTCAGGGAGCCACTCACATAGATCTGACCTCAAGTCCAGGCTGTTGTATCCCTTACCCCACATGCACAGTGCACCCTCAGGTAGGGCTCCATCCTTCTGTGTTTGGATATCCACAGTTGTTGTACAGCTCACCTCCCTGCAGCATGCCTAAAGAGCCAACATTGGCCTCAGAGGCACTCCTCTCCACAGGAGACCCGCAATTCCCAAAGCCCTTGCCTTGCTCTGTTTGCGTGTTCCTACAGCCAGAGCCCACTTCCCTCAGGGTTCCAAATGACTGCAGTGCAAAGAGCAGCACTGACTGTTGATCCTTCCCTGGGCAGAACAGATCCAGGACCATTGATTTTTCAGCCTGAATCAATGCGGTGAAACTTCCTTTGAGTTTGTTACGCAGCTCAGTGCCAGCCACAGCACCTCAGCCACATCTGAAAAGTGTATTGTTCCACTCAAAACAGAGTGGGCTTCCCACCATCCCCAGAGGCACAGCTAACAGTCTGGGCACAGACAACTGCATGACAAGCTGAGAAATCCCTGTGCTCCATTGTGCCCATGAGAGGTGTGTGGGAACAGCTGTCGTGCTGCCAGTTTCCCTGTGCAGGGAAATCCCACCCTGCCAGGCCTTATGATGTGTATCACAGAGCTGTCAGCACTGGGAAAAGTGAATCAAGGGATGATTTCCCACTGAAGGCAAGACACCAGCAAGCCCATGGCTCTTGAAAACTTTTACTCCTGGTTTTGGGAGAGGGCAGGGGATCAGTGCTGTGCGTTGCAGTTGTGGCTGCACCTGCAGAGATCCCTGGGGGAAAACAGTGCAGAGAACTGAACACCTGCTCAAACTCACTTCAGCCTGGGACAGGCCGAAGCTGGCGGTGGGACACTCTTGAGCCTGGATCTGCTCCATGGATCTTGCTGAAGGTTTCTGTTTACGTCTAGCAAAGGTTTGGCTGACAGCATGGAAGTCCCAGGTGCTGGGAATGATACAGACACCGAAGTCCCCTGAGAGTCTGTCGACCAACACCTGCTCCAAGCAGGGTTTCAGCTTTGAGACAAGAGCAGCAGCTCAGGGCTGTGTCTAGGCATATTGCAAGTGTCCCCAGGGACAGAGATCCCACAGCCTCTCTGGAGCCCTGTTCCTGTGCTAAATTTGATTGAAGACACACATTCTTGCAGACTGCAGAATTTCCACAGCCAGCAAAGCCCCGTGGATTTGGGGAAGAACTGAATCCCGTGTGGGAGGGCTTGCAAGCATCTCTCCAGTGAATGGCACCCTCGGGGAGGTGTTCCCCCAGGTGCAGGCATGGGAGTTTGATGGAAAGCCTTCAGAGCCTGGGAAACAAACCAGCTCCTTCCAGGCAGTCCCGGTGGGTTTGCCTGGCAGCACTGGGGTTCCTAAAAGATGCCTTGGGCAGTCCATAGCCTGCTCCTCTGGCTTCTCCCTCAGAGCAGTGGCTGTTCTCACTGTCTGCTGCAGTGCCTGGAGCCAGCCGGGAGACAGCTCTTAAAATCTGGGGTTGAACTAAGGGACAAGCCTCCCTCTGCAGTTACTCGTGGGTCTTTTGCACCACGGGCACAGGAAACCGCAGCATGGGGGACAGCAGCTCTGCTGCAACCGGTTTGTCCCAAACCCACTGTCTTGGGGTGACTTTATGATGTGTATCCCCTATCGCTACTCTATGCCCACCAATCTTTTCTGTGTCTTTAAACTGAGCCTGAGAGGGACAGAGGAAAAAAACTTTTCAAAGCAGTTGTTTCACGGACACCAAGATACACTCCTCTGCTTGCGGCAGCGAGAGCAAGGGGGGAAAAAACCACCATTGGGTTTTTTCAGCCAGCTTTTCAGCTCTTTTCTTTTTCCAGCGGGAGACGGAGAGTTGAACTTTGTTTTCCTGGGATTTTGGTTATTTCTTCTTCTCTTCTGGACTGTTTCAACAACATCTGAACACATCAGGAGAATTTTTCCCGGAGGCCCGGGGGGGCGGGCCCTCGCCGACCCAGCTCCAAGGAGGAGGAGAGAGACCACACCTACAGAAGGACTCTGAAATCTTCCCAGGTTTTCTCTCCCCAGAGAGAGAGATTTCATTATATAGCATTATTATTTCTTTCCTGTGTGTTTGTTAAATAAATAGCTTTTATCTCTTTCACTTTCCTTCGAGGAAAATTTCTTTTTTCCCGAACCTGGTGGGGGAGGGGTGGTTGTAACCTGCCTTCTATCAGAGGATATTTTCCTCCAAATTTGTCCAAACTAGGACACCCACCTGCCTGATGCCCCAAGTGTGACTGAGGGGTACTCACTGCATCAGGCAGTGCTCCAGCCATTCACACAGGCAGCTTAGGATACCTGTGGCACTTCACATGATTCCACCTTCCTGTTGTGTTACAAAAATCAGCCGTGTCTCGTTTTTTTTTTTTACCCTGGGATCAATGACCTTACACCTCCCTGCCCTTGCACCTCCCTGCCAAACCACCGCCTCTTCCTGGGAGAGCCTTTCCGAGCTGCCGATCCCAGGGTGTCGAGCCAAGCTCACCAGCACCACAAGGTACAGGAGATCCGGGAAGGACAGGGAGGGAAATTAACTCTCACACTCGTGTTCGTCCTACAAGTGCAGAACCTGTTTCCTCCTATTCAAAATCAATAATTAGGAGCCCTGGAATAACCCGTCGAAGTTGTGTAACCGGTTTGCTCGTTGTCGCAGCCCTGTCCGTCCCCACCCGGCGGCGGGACCGGGGCTCGCCCTCGGGTGCTGAGGTGTCCCCGGAGCCCGAGGGGACCCCACCAGGGCCGAGCTTCGGATGGCAGGGGACACGGCTCTGCGACCCTGAGCCACCGCTGGGGCATTCCGAAGGATTCGCCCGTGTCCCCTCCGGGCAGCCCCGGGGGCAGCGGGCGGGGACGGCGGCTCGGTCCCGGTCCCGGTCCCGCCTCTCCCGGGATCTGCGGGATGAGGATTTGTAAGGCTGGCCTGCCATCTCCTGGGAAGGCCGAGAAATGCGGCACGGAAAACCCAAACTGGACGGAGGGTCCGCGATCGCCTTCTTCAGCCTTTCCCCAGCTTTCGGGGTGTGTGGGTGTGGGTGTGTAGGTTGTTCTGCCCTTGCTCTGCACCAGAGCCTCAGGGAAACCAGCCCCGCCTGCCATTCACAGACTGCCTTTGGCATCTTGTGAAGTCGAGAGGATGTTCTAGCGGTGCTTATTCGACAGGAAGATAAAAACCATGTCGTTGGTTGGTCATTGTGCCCGCTGAGGGGCCGTCCCCAGCTGTGGAGCCCCCCCACCAGCAGCAGAAGCAGCTGGGGTGTCGTGGAGTGCAGCGGGGAGGGATGATTGTCATCCCACTTGGGAGCACGCCTGTGCATTGGCCTGCAGTGAGCCACATACCCCAACAGCAAAGGACCCAGAAGAGTTTGTCAGGGTGGTTTAAGTTTGCCCAAAAGCATCCCAAAGTCTTGGCAGGTTTCAGAGCTACAAAAGAGATCGTATTGTGCAAATATGTTACAAGTGCAACCTGGCCTGTGAGTGTCAGCCTGCACCACCTAGTCTCACCCTGACAAGAAACCACGGTAAAAATACCACACTTTTCCCACCAGAAAGGCCTATATGTTACTGTGACATCCACGGTCTATAACAGGAACCACCTTCAGTCCTTTATCTAACCGAAAATGTAATATTTGCAGAGCACTTTTTACCTCAAACACTGTTGCTGCCAGCACAGCGAAGCTGCAACCTTCCCCAAAACTTTCCCCACAACTCTTGTGCCACAGCACTGTGGGAGGAGAGACAGCTACTCTCAAAGGTGGGAATGGTGAGCACGTGCCCCAGCCGCAGGAGGCTGGTACCCCCCTTCTCTTGCTGCCTGTGCTCTCAAAACAAGGGATTTAATGTACTGTCATTGCTCACGCTGCTTATGCAGCACAGCACAGTGGGTTTGGGGAAAATACCCCGTGCACTGCTTGTGCTCAGGAGGCTCCTCCTCCCAGAGCAATAATAGAAGGGCTTTTGGCCAGGAATGCAAATATATTTACCGTGCTGGATGCAGGTGGGAATGGGAAACATCACAGGGCATGGCTGTGAGAAGAAGTGAGCAGATGGCTGACTTTGCAGCTCTGCACAATAATTTGTAAAGCAAATTGGCCCTTAGGCGGGCATCCACACAGGAAAGGTAGGATTCAGCTCACAGGTCGGTGCTCCCCATTGCTTTGATGTCCTTCCACAAAATCCTATACCAGCAAATTCTTTTAGGGTCGTGGCCCTGCAGTTGGAGAGTGCACTAGAGCCACCTGTGTGGCATCAGGGCATCCCCAAGCTTGCTGCCCGTGAGCCCATGGTGGGCTCAGGCCGGGAGTCACCCTGTCCCTCCGGTCACCTGCACAGCCCCAGGTGGCAGAAGCACCAAGCAAGGCATGAGGGTCAGCACTGCCAGCAGATGCTTTTTCTGCCCAGTAAAACCTGGTGGTGAACATCTACATAGCAAGGTCTGGGAAGGAAGCAAATAACTTCAGAAAGGGGAGGAAGACAAGTCTGTTGGAATTAAGGTCAGCAACTTGCTGGCATTTGCTGACATTTTATTCTGATGAGCTGGCAGAGCTCGTTCTCATCAGGCACACACTTATGTATGCATTTATTTATTTTAGAGGTGGGCCTGGAAACAGCTTCAGAGCTGTTTTTAAGAACACAGACACATCTTTGCTATCTAGTGGGGTGCAGGCAGACTGCTAATTAAACCACCTGAAAACTCAGATTTTGTCTTCATAGGCATTTTGATTCTTTGCACCGCAGTTTCCTTTCAATTTGAAATTATCCCAAGGTTTTGGAAGTTCTCCACAAACCCCAAGTCTTGAAACATTTTTGTTTCAGAAAAACAAACACATGGTGCTTCTGAAATAAATTCACTCCCTGGAGTGGAGCAGGTGCCGGCTAAAATTAACATTGCTCCCTGCCAGCCTCAGCCAGCCCCACCACAGCCTGCAAGGCAGCCGTGAGAGCCTGGAAGGTTTGGGGCACCCAGAGTCCCATTGCCACGGCAGAGAGCTGGTGGCAGCAGGAATCCATCCCTGGGAGCCTCTCACAGGGCTCCACGTATGGAGCAGGAGTACTCCAGCAGCAGGCTGGAGCAATGTCCACATGCCCCGAGCATCTCACAGCCGTATGGGAGCTATCCATACAGTATACAGTATTCCTCTTGCCCTTATCTCACTGGCCCATTAAACCCCCCTAAATGGTGTTATGAGAAACACACTCTGATAAACGTCACTCTTGGCCATTCTCAGCTTGATCAGCTGTACTAATTGTCAGTGAACTAATCAATAACTGTATTAACAGATGCTCATTGTGGTGAGAGGCTGGTCCCATGGGCTGGCAGGGAGCCTCGTGTAGCCACTCCAGAGGCACGACATCATCTGAAATTCATTCTCAGTTTATCACGATGCTGTTCTGAAGGTGGAATCACTGCAGAAGGAAAGGTCTTGAGGTGGTTTTTGTCTCTCTGTGGGGGAATTTGTACAGCAAGACCTCCCATCTCTGCAGGAAGTGCTCAAGGCACCAGGGACTCCAGGCTAACCTTGTCTCTAGGATCCCAGTCCAGAGGATGCGATGTTGGCCATGGCTTTTGTGTTGCAGCAGAGACAAGAAGGAATATGGTTTTTCTCAGCTTCTAAACCAAGGAGCAAGAAGAACATCTTGTTCATTTGTGTGGCAAGCATGTAGCTGTATTCAAATAATATGATAATTGCAGTGTCTAGCTGTTCAGGCTTCTGGTAGCAATCCCGCACTTTTGGCTGATAAATAAATACAATACTTGGCTTTCTTCATGTGGGAATGCAGTTTATGATCTTCACACGTGTTATTGCTCAGTTCCCGAGTGCAGGACAGCAGCCGGAGGAGGAGGCGTTATCCTGGGTGCTCTCTCCCGTGGATCACTGCAGTTAATTGGAACTACCTTTGATACGTTTGTAATTCGCCAAGGCTTATTTGCTGTATAATCAGACACATGGTCCCTTCCTTTAATTGCCTTGTAAACTGCCAGAATGATTAATTCTACCACAAGCCTGCATTCGTCTGGGGACTGGCATGTGGTGACTTACGAGGGTGATGAGGCAAGGGCTGGGACACTCCTGTTGAGGCCACCAGGCTGGGGGAGGATCTCTTTGGCTCGATGGGAGTGGTTGCACACCTTTCCCAGGGCAAGGGGACCTGGAAATCCCACAGGGGCACAAAACACAGCGCTGCCTGTGCGGTACAGGCAGGTGCCAGCCAATGGGTGCAGCATTGCCAGGAACACTCCCTGTGCGCAGCCCTGCTGGGGCAAAGTCCACAGCAAACCCCAACCATGGCACTCACATGCGCCCTTGGGGACATGTGCCAATCCCTGCCCCCACCTGGGAAACCTCCCCAGCTCTGCGTTTCTCCCACAGCCCTTCCCACAGCCTGTTGATAGGTGCTGGCCAGCAAAGGCAGTATTTCACTCTCACTCCCACATATTTTACATGCTAACGCTGCAGCTCTGATATATTCTCCTAAGGGACCTCTCATATCTGGGCAATGAACATTTCTGTGCTTACAGCTCAACTTTCTTGCCTGGAGATATATTCAGATGAAGCAATAATATATATCAGCTCCCAAATCCCAGTGACTGTAAATACCAGGGGAGAATTAAAGCAGCACAGTTAATAGTCCTGGCTTCCATCAGTACGGAATTTACATAATTCCATTGTGTCTGGACACTGGGGAAAGGAGGGATGAGCAGCTCAGGTGGGTGCCTGGGGGCTCAGGTGCTCGCTGCTGCCAGGACAGAGGGACACAGGGATTGAAGGAAGTACAGGAAGCGATGTAGAAATGTGCTGGGCATGCCGATGGGGTAAGAGTGGGAAATGGGGATGTGGCAGCAGGCTGCGGGGTGGGCACAGGAGGATGACCAAGCCTCGCAAGAGGAGCTGGGAGCTGGGATCCGATGGGAACCATTTTCACAGCCTTAGCTGAAGATAGCACCCAGGGGATGTCATCTGTCCAGAAATAGGGGGCCAGGGATTTTCCCTGGGCTGTGAGCGGGTACCTGGGGTTTCACAGAGCCCGGTGTGGGGGAACGAGCCTGCACTCCTTGGGCACGCAGGAACTGCTTTCCTGCGGGCGGCTGTGCTGCTGGCGGAAGCACGGAGAGGTCAGTGGGATGGGACACGTGCCAGTGGGAGTGTTCAGCAGGAAGAAAGCTCTTGAGAATGTCCCTCTCTTGCCTTATCTCGGCTTCAAGGACCAGGTGATTTTGGAAACATACTGTGGAAAAATGCCCGAAAGGGAAGAAGGCAAGGAGGGTGAGAGAGTGGGTGCCGGTGCTCAGGGGGAGGGTAGCAGCTACACCCCCAGAGCCCTGGGGTCCCCACTTAATTTTCCCTTTCTTCTGCTTTTGGGGCCTGATTAGGCATCAGCTGAACCCTGCTGTAGCTGGCTCAGCCCCCTCTCAGAGTCAGGGGAGAAATTAAAGAAAACTTTGTTTCCAAACAATTGCAAATGCGTAGTTCGAGTATCTGTAATTTAAACTCGAATCCTCTTTCTGCTAGCAGTGATGGATGGCTTTTTCCTACTGCTTTGAGAGCCCTTGGATCCTGCACGGCAGATGCCTCCCTGATTTATGGCTTGCCTCTTCATGGGAAGGGAAACAAACAGCCCAATCCTAATTACCACACTCTTGTTAGGATACTTTTCCCTACTGCTTCCATCTTATTACCCGGGCTCCCCACTCCACCTTTGTGCAGCTGACTCGTGTGTTATGGGGAACCCTGGCATGGATTCAAATCATCTCTGTTGCACTCATTTTACTGGCAGATAAGTTTATGTGCACCGCAGATGGATGACCTGCTAGAAATTGCATTTTTTCCTGAGTGGCTCAGTCAGTGAGGGGATCAAGATGTGAGGATGGGGATGATGGGGAGGAAGGAGAAAAGCCAATGCCAGCGGTATTTTCCTGCCTCCAACTGGTGCTGGCAGAAAGGAGGGAGGGAGGGATTGGGCCACACGAGGCGCTAAAAATAAATGTTCTTCTTGCTAAAGAGAATCTTGCTGGTTCAACTCTTTCCCATTCTTTTGTGTGTGAGAGCGGTTAATTCTCCTTGGGAGCCCATTCACTCAGCAGATGTTGCTTTTCTTTGTGTGATTAGCCTGAAATCAATGGAAAATAATCCTGCACTCTAACAAATACTGGAGCACACGATTCCAGTGCTACAAGGTGCTTCTGCAGCCCGAACAGATGCTGAAATTACTGTCCGTAAGAAAAGCGCACACGGATGTGTTTGTGCCTCCAAAATAGCAGCATCGCCCGAGTTTCTGTGATGATGGGGGGGGAAAGGCTCTTCGCAGCTGCTTGGACTCACTGGCACAAGGACAGGAACATCCTGGAGGGACCCCCCCTGATGCCACCACGCTGGCCAGCCCAGGAGCACAGGTTGTACGTGGAGAAGATGAGAGCAATGTTGGCTGCACCCGGGGAAGGGGAGCGCCCGAAAAGCCTCTGTGCCTGTGCTCCGGCCCCTGTGTTTGGCACAGGCTGCAAAGCTCAGCCCTGTCTACTCAGCCTGTCCTGATCAAGGAACAAATGCTGCCAGCAGCCATGTTACTGCCAGAAATGCCAAGCCCTGACCCCCCAGGCCCCACCAACGCTGTCAGCTGAGGGCTTCTGGCTCAGCTGCCTTCTAAAAGTGAGCCTGTCAGACAGATTTTAATTCACATAATGTGTCTTTTCCTGATAACTTTTAAAATCAGACTGCCGGGCTGTCCCGACTCAAATGCCAGCAAAGCCAAAGTATTTCACTGTATCTGTGCTGTTACCTTTACCAGCCAAAGACATAATCTCATCAAAGAGCAAAATCAGAATTATCTGATGCGCACAGTGTCCCCGCAGAAGTCAGAGGATGGGGATGAATTTTCTCCCTATCGCCCACTCTAAAACCACTGAATCCCAGTAAACATGCCCCTTATTTGCTGGGGTGAAGTTTTGAGGGTTGCTGTCCCCTGCGCCAGCCCTTCACCAGCACCTTTATGGCCCTCCAATCAACCTGCCTAGCTGCAGCACGTGCTGATGCCCACCTCTTCTCTCCTCCTTCTCATGCCATGTGGGAAAATACACTTGTTTCCCATCACCCTCCTGCCTCCTGCTTGAGCTCAGCAGCCTGGGGCCATCCCTTGTCACAGGGGCAGCTGTGTCACTGCTCTGCAGGCAGCCCAGGCTTCAAGCCAGCACTACTCACGTCCTCCTACTTGTTCAGGTGATCGCTTTCCCCTCCAAGAAATCCTTCAGGTCACATAACGAGTACTTTTATTTCAACTTATTTGCAGTCAATGCTGTTTCATATTTCAAAGTCACTTTTTGTGTTCTGGGGAGAGAGGAGGGAATAGCCCATGAGAGCTTTTTTGGAGGTAGTGTCTCTAATCTTCCTCTCAGACATGCGAAAATGCAAATCCTTTCCAAATGGCATTAGATCATTGAATCCAGCAATATATTTGTGTGGCAAATTTGTTATCAGTCCCTGAAACCCTTGCCCTGCCTCAGTGCATCACTGGACTACTCTCTGCTGTCAGAATCAGCCTCTCCCTGCTGGCTGGAACCGCAGTGGGAATGGGGGCCTGGCACTGCCAGGTGCCTGGGTGGGCTCACCTGAGCAGCTGGGCTGGCCCTGCCAGGCATTGGGACGCTGACACCAGCGCTGAAAAACTTTTCCTCTCCCTTGCCCAGGTCCTGAGATTGTTTCAAGGAGCAAAGGGGGCTCTGCCATGCTGATAGCCAGCAACGGCCCGCTCCCTCTGACTTCAGGGGAGCTGGGAACAGTCCCCACAGATGGGGAGACATGAAACCCATTAATCATCTCCCTGCGCTGTGCCGCTGCATGAAATTGGATTTAGCACCATTAGCAGAGCAGCTTCTGAGCAGCTCCTCATCTCCTGCTGAAACCACTCTCCCATTGCAAAGCTGATTAACAGAGTGCGTCCACAGTATTAATTAACCTAATGAACCCTGACGATAAAATTGGAGTCCACTTAATTCCTAGTCCCCTGCTGTGCGTGCAGGTGAAACAGCTCATGGTGCCACAACGCCCCGCAGCTGCTTCACAGCGAGTCCGAGGGACCTGGGGCTGGAGGCTCCCTTGCAGCCCCAGGATGTGGGGAATGAGTCGGTCTTTGCCCACTTCACTTGTAAAACTCCGCAGAGGATTGGAGATAACAGATGGACACCTCACATCAGAGCAATTCACTGGTCCTCACAGCCCAGGGGCTGCCGCAGCAACCTCTGCAAAGACCCCGGGTCCCACCTCTAGGCATTTCTGCTCAGAGGAAAGGAAAATAAATGAAATGCTCGGGGACTCTGGCAGAGTCTGTGATGTCTGGCTGAGCTGCCCTGGATGTGACAGACTCTGGCCCGTAGGGACAAGGCGGGTGATGGACAGGGCAAGGAGGAGGGTGCCTGTGCGTGCTCCTGCCCCGATGGTAGCAGCCAGCTGAGCCAGTGCCACGGCCAAGCCTCGGCCCAGCCTGCCTCTGAAATTGCTCCAGACATTTGCAAGGAAACGGTTGAAGCAGGATTTTTTTTCCTGGTATGAACAGAGCTCTGTGTTAAAGGAGAGTGAGCTGGGAGCTGGCCACAGTGGAGCACTGGGGAGAGCTGCCAAGCACCCCACACAGGTATGGGGGTCTGCAGGTGATGTGAATTCTCCAGCATTTGGTGCTTTCCGGTCCTGACAGGGTTTCTCTCTGTGAAGACAGATTGTCACTTGGCCAGAAACGCTGGGCTTGAAGCAGGGAAGTCATCAGGCAAGTGACTCTGGCCATGGCTCTGCAGATCATAATAGTCCCTTCTGGCCCTAAAGCTTATGAATCTATAAATCAGATCATTACTAAAATAGCTATGCCATTTCCCTGTGACATAACAATCATTTAAAATATATTTTAATACACAGAATATAAAAGAGAAATGTCCCATGGAAACAAAAATGTCAAAAAAGTATCAATTCCATCCCCTGCAGCAAACCAGCAAGTGGCTTTTTGTGCTGTTTTTAGGAAAATGAGAAACAGCCCCCTCCTGCTTCCCAGAAGCATTGTTCCCTGGCCTGAATTCCATCCACCTCTCACTAACCCCTACTACCTGCTCAGTAGCCCTGAGCAGTCATGGTACAAGCAGGGGTACAGAGTCAGGCAGCAACCCAAGGGAAAGCTGCCTTTCCTCACTGGAGGTCAATTATTCCCTTTGTGTCCAACTCCTGGAGTCCAGAGGGCTCGCAGCCTTCCTGGGTGCAACAACTCACTGGAGGAGTGAAGGGCCAATTTAACGGCAGGTTCAGTTACTGGGAGGCCTCATCCTGCACTTGCTCTGTGCCTGGCCCTCCTCAGGCTGCTCTGTTCAGAGAAAAATATCCAAAACACATGGGAGGAGAACTCTTCTGAGCCCTGAATGAGGATGAAATATGATGCACTTTTTCCTGGAGACTTTTAACTGAGAAATGTGAGCCTAGCAGAAGAACTTACAGGAGCCATTTCATGTCTGGATTTCTACAGAGAGTCTCAGGGACTGGATTCAGGGCAGTGAAACTGGAGGGAAGCAGTAGTTCAGCTGCCCAAGCTGTTTACAATTGCACGATTATAGGTACAGGGAAAAAAAGTGAAAAATAAAGTAAATGAGAAAATGAGTAAGATTATTTTTCCTTTTTGAACTTGTAATACTCTATAATTTGGCTTGTCCTGCAGATAAGCAAATGACAAATATTTCAAATCCACCAAGATCGAGTTATTTAGTATTCCTTCAACATGGAGAGAAATGGAAATGAAGTCTAATAAGGCTCCTGAACTCTTTCTTTACTACCCTCGGAGACAACCGAAAGGCATTTCATTTCCTGCAACCCAAGAGCATAAACCGCATTCAGACACTTTATAAAACCCATCAGGCATCTTTCCCAAAGATTAAATAAGTAGGACAACATTTTCAAGAAGCTGACTTGGAGCTGCATGAGCGCAGTGCCTGCCCAGCACTGTGCTGTGCCCGTGCCTGCTCCGATTCCTGCCCCGGCTCTGCTCTCACCGGCACAGCAGA
The DNA here is from genome assembly GCA_013397865.1 of Struthidea cinerea. NCBI lineage: Eukaryota > Metazoa > Chordata > Aves > Passeriformes > Corcoracidae > Struthidea > Struthidea cinerea. Next base: position 2,449,991 of record VZTI01002657.1, read on the forward strand.
AATGACCTTTGGATGGCATCAGCCACCCTGGGCAGTGGCAGGGCCCTGTGCCTGCCTGGCCCTGGCAGCACAGATGCAGGGTTTGCCCCCTGCATGCCCCCTTTGCACAGGTCAGAGCTCCCTGAGCTCTGCTCCTGGTGCCTGGCACAGACAGGACAAGATGCAGAGGTTGCTGTCCTCCTGTGGGAGGATGCTGAGGGGGGATAAATCCTCTCCCAGGGCTGCTCAGCAGGACGGGGACAGTCAGAGGGGTCTGTCTGTCAGAGCAGCCCCCAGAGCTGATGCAGCAAGTGCCCAGCTGTGGGTGCTGAGCCCCGGGGGCAGGGCCAGGGTCTGGCAACCCTCCCGCGGCTTTGCACAGCTCCTGCAGCACCTGGGAAGCTTGGCAAGCCGTTGCCCAGGGCAAGGGTGTGTTTAGGAGGGTTGTTGTTGGAGCAGAGGGAGTGTGGTTGGATACACAGGCATGCTGGCTTCCCCCTGGAAGCCGTGTCAGACTATGGCTCTAAGCAGGGCATGGAAAAGGAATCCTACCCACAGGCTCTTTGGCATGGGGAGGGGGCTCTGCTGACCCACTCTGCTGCTCAGGGTAAGAATAAGCTACAATTAAGAAGAATAAACTCTGACCTATGTGCACAGAGTCCTGTAAGGAGGATGGGGGCATCCCCTTCCATGTTAGCCTCCTCTCCTGCAGGATTAGGGTGATTCAGAGAAGTGGAGCAGGCCAGGGAGTGTTTGCTTCCCCCATCCAGATGAGAAATAGGGGTCTCTGCTGCCTCTGCACCTGGGCAAGCAGGTCCCAGAGCCGCATCATTTGGACAGCTCTGCTTCCTTGCCACACACCTTAATCCTGCAGCAAAAGAATTCAGGGAGCAAACTACCTCTGTTAAAAGAGAGAGGTCCCAGTGCTTTGGGAAAGAGCTGTGGGTAAAAAAGGGGATAATGTGACTGCACAATGTCAGTTTGGGCATCCCCTCTCTGGTCTTCACTCTTCAAACTCTTTGCCATGGGCAATAAATGCTTAGAAGTACAGGGAAGATTCCTGCGTGTGCCAGTTCCTGGGGCACAGGGGGTGGCGTGTTCGGGGAGCACTGCAAGGGGAAGGGGACGGATCCAGTGTGTGGATGGACAGCTCATTTCTGTGCAGCAGGCAGGATTTCTGTATCAGACACGGAAGCTGGAAGGAGCCCAAAAACTGCAGCTGTGTTGAGCAAATTGGATCGTTATATTAGAAACCGAACAGGAGGAATCTGTGAACAAGAGCAGCTTGATGCTCGCTATTTTTCATCTGAAGAGGGATTCGACAAGGCGAACCCACTTCCCACCGTTACCTTGGCCACAAGATGATGGAGATGACAGCTTGATATTCACTCCCCTCATATCTCCTGCTATCAGTGCAAACAGCCCGTCAGACTCTCCCAGCCCTGCCTGCCTCTCCAGCTGACGCAGTCCTGCTGGGAGCCCACAGAGCACCCAAGCCCCAGGGGTCTGCAGAGCAGAACATACAAATCAGGGCAGAACATGCTGGTGACAGAAGCCCTCCACAACCTCATGCAGTGCCTGAAAATCCCTGCCCTGGGGCCAGTGGGGATGGGTGGCTTCAGGGCACGGGCAGTAAGAGCCAGGCATCCTGGTAGACAAGTGCCAGCTTTGGTGCTGCTGGAGGGGGATGTCAGAGACTCTGCTGGTTGTAGGTCCCCAGGACCCACTCTGGGGTTCTCATTGTGCTCTCTGGATGTGCCAGTGAGGACTGGAGCAGGGAGCAGAAGGACATGTGCCATCCTGGCTACTGGGCTGCGGAGCTGGTCTCGGAGCTGGTCTCGTGACTGTGCCCCATGGCTTTGTTTAGGAGAGAAGCGACCTGCAGCCCCCCAAGAGAATTACTTACTGGCACAGTGAGCTGTGGCTCCACTTCCGCCCCCTTTGCCAGGAGAAACCTCAGCCCCTTGCTTTGCTGGCAGCGTGAAATGGGAGACAGGCTGTTCTGCACGATGCCTGGTTAGAAGCCCCTGCCAGACAGCAGCATCCAGGGGATGATCTCTCACTGTGAAGGGGCTGCAGCTTGCAGGGGAGGTTCAACCAGGAGCTGTGCTGCCTGTGGCCATTAGCTCCTGGGGATGGCAGCACTCCCAGCCTCCAGCATCCATGGAGGAGAGCCCACCTGCAGAATTGCCGGGGCTTCCCCGTGCCTCGGTTGGCACAGCCCGCCTGGAGCAGGCTCCAGTGCCTGTTGCAGTGCACTTAGTAAGAGGAGTGTAAGTTAAATGTCAGCTGTGATTTGGCATTTTATCTCTAAGTGGGGTGAGTGACCTTTCTGGCTGCAGTGGGCCCGTGTTTCCAGCCCTACGGAGGCGGGCACAGCTGGCCGTGGGGAGAAGCACCTGGCCAGGCACTCGTTTTTGGCAGGAACACCATCCATTCTTTGCTGGTTCTTTGCTGCCCTTGAGTCATTGTTAAACTTGTCAAGAGTGATTTACAGCTGTGTCAACAAGTGGGATCCAGGCTGCCGGTCCACACCACAGGGAGGAAGAGGAGGAATATCAGGAATAGTTCCCAAGGCACAATACGAACCAGAAGGCTGGAAGAGAAAAGCGTAGCCGCTCTCCCCAGCCCCAGGCTTGCCTCGTCAGCAGGGTTGCTGTAATTGCTCTGCATTTCCCAGGGTCTGACATCGCCCCCGGGCATTTGTCTCGCCATTCAAATATGGCTGAGTCTGTTTGGCAGGGCTGAAATTCAGACTCCTGCTCACTGGGATTCGGTACCTTCAGTTTGTTTCTGCAGCATGACAAGAAGCAACGTGCTTGTCTCCCCAAAGACATCACAGTCCTTCCCTTACAGGGAAGGCTTTGCATGTCGAACCCCAGAATCACCAACGTTGGCTGTTTGGTCCCTAGTCCAGCCCCTGGCTCAGGACAGGACTATCACCAGCACTGGATCCAGCCCTGACCATTTTAGTTGCCTTTGGTTTCTCCAGGTCTCTCCTGACCTGGGGACAGGGACCCAAACTGGCTCTGTTTCAGATGCAGCCTTGCCAGCACCAAGCAGAGGAGGGATGAGTCCCCTTCATCTCCCGGCCTGGTTCCTCCTGAAGTAGGCCAGGATGTGGCTGCCTTGTCCTGCCATGTGTGTGCAGACCAGCATGCCCGTGGGCCTGTTTCTGAGGAGGAAGACACAAAGCCATGTCCTCCTGGAGACGGCAGAAGGCTGGCCACCAGCCTCAGGGTCATCCACTGCGGAGCAAACGCCCTGGCTTGTAGTGGATGGGGCTGGATCAATGCACAAAGGAGGAAGCTGAGCTTCTGCGCCACTCCAATCAAACCAAGCACCCTGCCCCTTGCAAAGCACTGAAGGGTTCAGCAAGCCAAGCCAAGGAAAGACACGATTCACTTCTTTTTAATGTCACACTTCAGTGCCTGCAGAGCCCTTCTGCTCCCTCGGAAATGTTGCAGAGCCCTTCAGCTGGCATCAGGCACTGCCTCCTCGTGGCAACGGGCCCTGCTTCTTGGGAACCCTTCTGCCTGCTGCATCCTGAGTCCAAGCAGGGAACTGTGGAATTTCCTGCCTGCAAATCCCTGCCATAATGCTTTCCTGAGGTCAGGTGGAGAAAGACACATCGTTGCTCCCTGGAGACCTTTGGAAGCAGTATTGGAGGTGCATGACATTTTCCTTCTGCTTTATGGCTGGAACAATCTGGACAGAAAGGACTTGTATGTTGAAGTGAAATACTGCTGCCACCACAGAGCTGCATGTAGCTGATGTTTATTCCCAATGAGGAGAATTACTGTAATCACTGACAAATCTATAATTGGCAATAAAAAGCAGCAATGGAAGCAAGCATGTACTGGAGCAAGTCATCCCATTGCTGAAAAATGCACCCACAAGAACTGCCATTCTCCATCTTTTACCTTCAATAGGTAAAGAAAATTGCCACACATTTGTTCTGTGGGGCCTCAGATGCAGCTGGGTCACCTAACCATACAGGTGGCCTGGCAGGTCTGAGGCAATGGAAAAGTCCCTTCTCTATTTCCCCTTAAAATTTCTGCGTGGTGAGTGGGTTCTGCTTCTCACTGGGGGCTATTCACATGTGAGTCAGCTGTGGTGGAGCTGATTTAAGTGTATCATCCTGACAGTAAAACCTGCTGGGAAAAAAATTACCTTAATGAGAAATTCTCAGAAGGATTGGAGCGACTGTCCTCACCGCTCTGCAGAAGGAATTCTTACAGCAGAGCATGGATGTCTGCTAGGGAAAGGCAGATCATAGAATCCTAAGGTGGCTTGGGTTGGAAGGGACCTTTAAAAGCCATCTAGTCCAAACCCCTTGCAATGAGAAGAGACATCTTCAACTACAGCAGGTTGCTGAGAACTCTGTCCAGCCTGTCTTGAATGTTTCTAGGATGGGGCCTCCACCACCTCTCTGGGGAAGATGTTTGCTAAAGTCAGGGGCTGCTGACTGGGGAGGGTTCGAAGCTGCAGGCAGAGCCTACCTGCAGAGAAGGAGTCCCACTGCTACGCCCTGCTTTCACACGTGAAAGGGCTGATAAATAACCTGATTCCCACAGCTTGACAAACTGCATGTGCTGGGGTTGCTCTGCCAGGACTACGTCTAAGCAGGAATTCCCCGTTCATCTCCCTCCTTTCGGCATTCTACTCCTTCTGCTGCAAACACAGCCTAGAGCCATCGTTATTGGTTTTGCTGTTGTTATTGTTATTACATATCACTATTTAATTGCCTGGTAAATTTGCAGTATCTTGGAAAAAAACAAAGGAGGATGTGTAATTTGAAATGCTAAAGAGAGCAAGAGCAGACAGAGAAGATGCAGTGCATCTAGTAGGAGTATTGAAGAGGTGATGAGGACATTCTTAACCTTAATTATTTCAAATCAACTCATTTTGTAGAGTGTGTAGGTTTATGAATCAGATGGAATGTAAATTGATTCATAATTTCCTTTAATTTTCTGCTCTTTGGAGAATTTAAATCCATATTAACATAACCTGTACTAACCAGTTACTAAGAGACAGGAGAAAATTAGCACGGGCAAAGTGGGGAGACTGGCATTTTAATATGCTCAAGCCCACCTGCTGCATGGAGTTGGGGATTGGGACTCATTGGCATGGGGCTGCTCCCATCAGAGAGGTGGAGATCTGCTCCCCAGTGCCCTCCAGCCAGCCTCAGCTTGCTGTTTGCAAGTATTTTCTTCCAGCGCCTTTCATTTTTGTGACGTTCTCCTCATCGTTCGCTCACTTGCATTTATCCTTCTGGTGCCTGTTTCCTGCTACCCAAAAACGTGCATGAAGGGGAATGTATGAGTCAATTGTGTTGTTGGAAAAAGAGGGTCTCGTAAGTCACAGTGCATAAGGACTGCACAGAAATTTTCAAAGCTCCTTGCCCTGTGCTGCTGGATGTCCCGAGCCAGTGGTGATGCAAAGTGACACTGTGTCCCCCAGGTAGGAGCTCTCCGCTGTGCCAGGCTGCACGGGGCTGTGCGAGCCTCTGAAGCACTGCATGAACCTAACACCAGCACTTGTCATTTCTGCTCTCAGAGAGAAAGCTTTCCTTTAGGAAATAAGAAAATACAGGACTTACCATCTATGGGAACAAAATAGTCAGCCAGGCTGTAAGAATGAGGATGTCTATAGGCAAAATCACTTTCTTGCTCTTTTTATTTGTGTTGAGTCAGTACTGCAGCTGATTCCTTTGCAGTGCATCCGGAGGCTGAGGGGGAATGTGGATGGAGGTTTGGGGACAGCGTGTTCATGCCCTTCTCCAGAGCAAGGCAGCATCAAGCCATGCTGCAGTAGCAGTCCAGGCTGACCTTGCTTGCAAGTCCTTTTGGGCAGTGACAAATGCCTCCCTTCAGAGACTGCTCTTATTTCAGGTTGGACAGAAACCAAACGTAAAAAGCACAGGAGACAGTTGGCCGTGTGGGAAGCTGGCTTGGAGCGCTCCTGCTCTGCGATGGGAACACTTTGTTGCCATTTTCATTTGTCCTGCACATCGTTCTCCTCGAGTCAGCCATGCTGATGTGGGACAGGCAGCTTGGGCATCTCTGCTGCTGCCAGTGCTGGTAACATTGGATGCAGAGTTCAGCAGGGATGCAAAACGCTTTGCTTGGTTACCAAGCCAGATCTGGTGATGAGCAGGGGGAGATGACCCATGCCTGGAAGTGTTCAAGGCCAGGTTGGATGGAGCTCTGGGCAACCTGACCTAGTGGAAGGTGTCCCTGCCCACGGCAGGAAGGTTGGAACAAGATGATCTATAAGGTCCCTTCCAACCCAAACCATTCCATGAGTTTTGCAGAGGCAGCAGGAATTTGTTCCCAGCCCAGGCAGGTGTTGGCAGAGCAAAACCCAACCCAACCATAAACATTTCAAGGTGACATTCACTGTTTGCACTCTATGCAGTCTTGTTCCTGTTCCCAATGGTCAGGGATTATTGTTCCCTTGCAAGAGAGCCAAGACAGGGGAGATGCACGTGCCCCATGCGGGAAATGCAGTTTGTGACGGAAGAGCTGCACAGGCACATCCTTGCCAGTGTCTTGAATGTGCTGACTAAAACAGCAGGTCATGGTAATATTAATCCAATAGAAAAAATCAATAGTGGAATTCAGCTCAGGAGAGAGGGATTTTGCGGCCGCCTCTTGCAAGCACAAACACATATTATGTCATCAGCAGAGCAGTAAATCAGCATTTCTGAGACCAGCTGCCCAATTACTGAGGCAGCTCAATGATGGGAACTGTAAATTGGATGTATGCAAATACATAATATGAAACAGTAAAGTAAACACCTCCAAGAATTACTGAGGAATATCTGGACTGAGTTGCTGCTCCAGGCGGGTAGCCAGGAGTGCAGGCTCCCAGGACCTGGAGCAGAAAATGTGTCTGAATGCTTTTGGTGCCCACCACCATCCCCAGGGCCCTGGGAGACCAGCTCAGAGACCTGCAAACTCCCCATGATCTGCAAAGCCCCACGGCTGTGGCTGGCAGGAGCACCGAGTACCTGGTGCATCTTAGGCTGTCTCACAAAATGCATCGCCTCCAAGAGAGGAGAGATTCAGATCAGATGTTAGGAAGGAATTCTTCCCTGTGGAGATAGTGAGGCCCTGGCACAGGTTGCTCAGGCAAGCTATGGATTGCCCATCCCTGGAAGTGTTCAAGGCCAGGTTGCATGGGGCTCTAAGCAACCTGGGATAGTGGAAGGTGTCCCTGCCCAGGGCAGGGGAGTTTGAACGAGATGATCTTTAAGGTGCCTCCCAACCCAAGCCTTTCTATGATTCTGTATGCTGCTTTACATCTCCTTCAGGGTCCTTTGCTATTGTGGATCTCTGGGTTTCCACAAAGATAGGAGCCAGGAGCCAGGAGCTGTGAGACATGGCCAGCTCCATGCCATCACGTGAGGGTGATGTGGCCATCACATATTTCCACATGCTTGTTCTGTGTCTTTTCTGAGCACGTGCTGTGCTGAGGAATTGTGTCAGTTTTGTCTTTTCAACAACTTAATAAAAAATAAAAAATTAACATTATTAGTTGCTTTCCTCCTTTCACAATTTCTTTCCTCTATTGTGCTTACAGAGATAAGGTAAAGCTGCAACTCAGAGGGAAGCTGAAGAACTGGAAGTGACAATGCATGATGGGACACTCAAAGCATACACCGGTGCCCCCAGCAGGGATGAGGAAAGGCATCATTTCAGTGTGTTTGTAGGGAAAACACCCATTACAGAGCACACGGTGAAACCCTGCCCGGAATACACTCTCTCCTGGGCCTTTTCTAAAGGACTCCTGCTCAGCTTCCTTCTCTAATTTTGGTTCTTATATCTATTGTCTTCACTCACAGGTTGTCCTCCTGCTCCATGCAGTGCTTGCTTTCTCCCAAGGTCTGTCCATCCCTCATTCCCTGCTCAGGGCAGCCCTTTAGTGCTCACATGCAGATTTGGGGCTAGCAGGATTTGTGTAAATTTTCTCATTTGGCCACCTGCATGAGTCTGAGTGAGGGCATTTCCCTGCTCATCCAGAGGATGTCAACAATTTGTGGGTGAGCTGACTATGAGTGGTGCTGAGCCCTTAAAGTCTTGGTAATCTCCTGGACAGTCAGCTGCTCCTACAAGCAAAGCAGTCATTGCTTTTTCTGCTTGAAATTTGCTGTGTTTTCAGTGTTGGACACTGTACTGTCTTCATCATCTACTGCAAGGACCTATTTAATATCATACATTGTCTCAATGGACAGGTGCTTAAAGACTGTGGACATGCTTCTTCTTTATCCAGCTCTTTAATAAGCTAAACAGATTGAGCTCCTTAAGTCACTCTTTGGTGTAAAGGCGGTTGAAGGGCTAATTACCTTGGAGTCAGGATTTGGGACACAGAGCAGTGGGATCACAGCTTGGCAGAAGTGATTTTATCCTGGCTTCCTATGGAAAACAGCACTCAATGCACTGTGTGTCTATTGCTTGTCTATCTGTCTGTCTGTCTGTCTGTGATTCCCATCCTATCCTCTCCTCCTCATCTCAACCTGTTGCAATCCTATTCATCAGAGGGACTCGGTACCAGGGAGAAGCAAGCTGGAAACCTCCTGGACGCAGGGACCTGGCAGTTGTAACCCCCTAGGGGTAATGGGGGGGCCCTTGTGCCCCAGTGACTGGCTAGCCATGGGTTCATTGTGTGCCCGTCACAGTGTGACAGCCCACGGAGGGAGGCACGGATTGGGAATTGATGGCAGCTAGCCTGAGGTGAGCACACAGTGGAGCGTGACGAGCTGCTGGCCTGGCTACAGAGAGCTCCTTGACAGAAAGATGAACCCTCCTCAGATTCCCCTGGGGACTCCCCACTGCAGGAGCAGCAGAGAATGGCTCCAGGATGAACCTCCTCCCCACTGCACCTCATTGCACCCACCAGGGTCTCAGCCGCAGCAGAAGGACCCCTGATTTCCCTGCCGCCTTGGCCCAAGACCAGGATTGGGTGCTCCAGACAACCACATCCATGGGGAACAGGGCACTTCCCTTGCCCTGGTGCACCGAAGTCCCCATGGTCCGGTGTCTGTCATCTCCGTTTGGCCTCCAGCCTGTCACTGTGTGAGGAAGGCTTTGGAGGGAACCTTTCTGCTGCTTTCCCTGTGTGCTGCCCAGCCCACAGTGGCCAAGGTGGCGAGAGGAATGGCCTGGCTCAGACCTGGGGCCCTCCCAGAGGGACCCTGCCCTGCGCCCGCCTGGCACAGCCCACGTCCAGCTCCAGCCGGAGAGAGCCTCGCCGCTGATTATCTCACCCTCCAGCAGTCCCTCCCGGAGGGATGTATCCCAGCTTAGCCTGGCATTGTGACACGGCAAAGATCTCCTGCCAAAGCTGGCGTCTGCCAGAGCCGAGAGTGGGTTAAAAATAACCCTGCATCCATAGGACTGAGGCTGGAAACTGCTCCCGGGCAAAGCACGGCTGTGCTCCCAAGCGGTGGAAGGGTGTGCCAGAGGACAGGCCAGGCTTTGGAAGGGTTACTTGACTTTGGTCTCTGGCTCAAGATTACGTCCCAAGGCTGGCGGGCTCTGTCCTGCCACGGGATGTGGGTGCTTGTCCGGCAAAAGGAGCAGGCAGTGCTGGCCCAGCTCCCTGGGTGGCACGTCCAAACAGACCCAGCACAAGCATCAAGGGCAGGACACTGCTGTTGCTGCTCCCCCAGCCTGCCTCGGCTTTAATTGGTGTTTGTTTTAATTTTGACTATCCAAATCTATTTTAATTGCCAGCCAGCCAAGGTCAGCACACCACAGTGGGTTCCCAGCATGAGCCACCGTGCCTGGGGGAATGTGATCCCTGGGAGCTGCCGGGGACATGGGGGTGCTGCAGGACAAGGCAATGGGCCCCCCGGTGCCAGGGGGAAAGGGCAGCTGTTAGCAGGGTTTGGCATTGGCAGAGGAAACAATGCTGCACGTCCACCCCATTGCTGGAAATTCAAATATTTTATTATGCATTTATTATAATTTAGTCTCAAACCAGTCAAGTGTGTAATGAGTTGTATCAGCACTGGCATAAGGAAAGGCAGTTCTTGCCTGTTACTGGCTGCTCACCTACCCCATGTGTCTTCAGGTGATGAGAATGCCCTTAACAGGGGCACCTTGCTGCCCTGTGACCTCTCTAAGGATAGAGCCACTATCAGGCTTGGGGCTAGCAGGGCGAGCACAGGGAGGTGGGAGAACTCCTGGCAGCCCCCAGGGGATGGCTGTGCTGTGGGAACAGGCAGAGTTAGCGGCTTTGGGTAGTAGGAGGGCATCATCAGCCTTCCAGGTGGGAGTCAGAGCTACAGAAGCCACCAGGACACCCGAAAGCCAGGCTGCAGTGCTGGGCTTTGCTGCACGGCCATTGCTTCGCCCATCCCCACGCCACTCTGGGTGCTATCCAGTGCCATCCAGAATATCTACTTCTCCTCTTTCCTTGGGGCAGGAAAAAAGCATTGGAGGTGGGGGTGGTATCTCACATGTTGTTCTTGAGGATAGGCTGCTCCAGGGCACGGCTTCTGTGCCTGTCCCTCTGGTGCCAGGCTGCCAAATCTCTCCATCATTTCATGGAGCAGCAAAGCTGGAACCACTGCCTGGATAATCTTGGTGTGCAGGGATGGGGTGACACTCCCCACAACACCACACTGCCTCTCAGACTTGGAGCATCCCCAAAAACTCTGGTTTGGGGGCTGTCCTGATCTCTTGGTTGGCCTAGAGGCTTGGATTATTTTAATCCAGGCTTGATAATGCAATTAATTCCAATTGCTGATTCATGATGTCTGCTTTCTGAACCATAAGTGCTTTAATATTTCATTTTATGTTGCTTTCAGGGTTACATAGTTTATTCCACAAACAAGAGGTTGGGACAGTCATTAGCGTGTGAAATCAGAAATGCATGCATCAGTAACTATGGCAACTCTGAGAGAACACCAGTTTCTAGTAAAATCAAGAATTAAGCTTACATGAAAATGCTGAAGTAGGAGAGATCCTATCTGCTGAGGGCTTAGCATACATTTAGAAAAGAAAAGAAAGGTCTGAAATACTCAAGTGAACTGAACCCACCCAAACCCAGGAGCAGAGGCGTTCCTGTAACCTGGCCATGCTGGTGCATCCCTGCAAGAGGACACCTCTGAAAAATAAATGCATGTAATTTCTGAGTCCGCTGGCCTTATCCAAGGGCTCCTCGTGCTGCCCCTGCACCCTTCCACCTGCTCCTGGGGTTTGTCTTTCCCAGGAACAAGCTGATGTTGTAGTGTAGCCCACAGAGCAGCAAAGCTCCAAGCAGAGGGTACCTGCCAGGGGATGCTTGGAGCAGCATCCATAATTAATGCTGCAAAAACAACACTTCCAGTCTGGGCCCTCTCCTGATGTTCGGTGTCAGATGCCAGAGCAGCTGCTTCCCACACACCTTGTAGATACAGCAGTTTGCTGCGCTCTCTGAAGGCATCACAGAGCTCTCCCTGAATAATTCAGGCCATCTTTTTAACAACTTCAGTATGTAAGGGCTTTTCCTTGCCATGATGAAGAAAGTCTTTGCTTTGTTCTCCTGAAATCTTATTGCCTCCCCAGAATTTCCTTTCCCTGTCATATGGTTGGGGACACATAAACAACCTAACAGCTCTGGGGAGAAGCTCCGAGGTGCTGTCCCTCTGCAGAGCAGCGAGGGCTGAGCCCTGTCTGTCAGGGCTGGAGGGGTGACACCTCTGACAGGTTGCCATTAATCTGTGAGTGATCAGGTGCCAAATCCGGGTGCTGCTCCATGGACAGCACCTGCTTGCACCAAGCAGGGATTTTAATACCAAACAAGGTGCTATAAATACCTCACCAGCCTGGCAAAAGGCAGGGATTAGAGGAAACGAAGGTTTTTGGAAGAGGCTGCTTTTTCAGTGCCTGATTTGATGATGCTCATACCGCTACCTGTGATTATGTTTGCCCTATTCCCAGTTGCTTTTCCAGTGTAATCAGCCTCAAAGCGTTCAAATGGAAATCTTTCCTGCTGCTTTCCGCTTCACGCTGATTTGGGAGCAGAAGAGGAAGGAAACAGCCACTGGCTGGTGGGGGCCTTGGGGAAATCAGGGATGGTGTTGGTGGGTGGAAGCTGAGCAGCGGAGGATGCAAGGCCAGCAGCACACATGGGGAACAGCCTGCCCACAGCAGGACCCGTTCCCTGCCCAGGCTCGCCCTGGTACATGCTCTGGTGCCAGGATGCTGCATGTCCTGGTGCCAGGATGCTGTATGAATGCCTGCTTACTCCTTAAAAAAATCTATGTATGAAACAAAGCAGTGAAGAAGTGACCCTGCATGTTGCTATTGCATTCCAGCTGACACAGCGCGGGTCCTTCCTGGCTCCAGGGGTGACTTTTCCATTGGCTTGTGTCTCTGAGCTAGGGGACACCAGCTCTGCATCCAAGGGACCTTCTGCCAGCCCACGGTTTTTGAGGACCACACGCTCCAGCGCTGTCCACGTGCAGGACAGTGGGTATGGGATTGTCCAGGCTGGCCCAGCAAGGTCCTGGCACACAGACCGGCTTCCAGCTGCCTTTGGCCCAAGGTGGACGTGGCCAGACTGCATGGTCTCCATCTTCTGGAGCACTTGAAGCTGCCTTCTCCATAAATGCACTGCCAATTATCATCCCCATGTGTGTTTCCAGGTGTGGGCCCATGGATGCATGGTGGACATCCAGAAAGAAATCATGGGGCTCAGCAAAATGCCCTTGCACTCCAAAAGATCAAACTTTTACAAAGAACCTGTGTGTTTCAGCTGAAAAATTGTCAGGAAATGTTTTGATGATGAAAACTGTGAATTCCTTTGAACCCTGGAGATACAGACATTCACAACTCATTCACTGTGCTCATCAGAAAGGTGGGACCATGTGCGTGAGGGGCGATTTGCAAAGGCACTTAGCATGAGCTTCAAACCCTGAGCCAAATCCAAATTAAATATTTTTCCGGCAAAAGAGGTTTATTTTTGATGAGTTTTTATCCTTACTGAGAGCACCTTGTCCTCTGCAAATTATCTGCAGACTGGTAGTCTGTGCAATTATTACTCAAATAATAAAAGGAGCTTTTCCATATGGCAGGAAGATCCCTTCCTTATTTTCTGCTCTTAAACAGACATGATGCATTTCCTTTCCCGCAATGTGAGCATAAGCTGATATTTTTGAGCATTCACAAATAAAAAGGGTCATAAATACTGAAAAGGCAAAGCAGATGGGTTCTTCTGCAATAGTTTTGCAGATGCAATCATTTTATTCACCCCTTTCGATGAGGGTAAAGGCTCCTTGAGACAGGCTGGCTCAAGAGCATCTTGACTTCTGGCTTGGATGCTTTTGGTCTCACACCCGAGCTTGGTCCTGAGTGGGATTTTCAGAGGAATTTTATGGCAGAGGGTGACCAGTCTCAGAAGCAGCCCATAAATGTGAGCAAATTCAGAACAGGTGCAGACCACAGCCAGGGTGGCAGGAGGAAGAACAGCAGCAGCCCATGAGCATCGGAAGGAAGCAAGCTGCCTGTCAGGAGTAATTCCCAAGGGAAAACCTCCTGATGTGACTGGTGAAAGTCTCTGCTGCCTCTGCTTTGTAAGGGCTGGGTGGTGCTCTGGGCATCTGCTGTAGGGGTCATCCCACCATGGCAGGAGCCTCTGCCCCGAGGTACAGCTGGAGGAGGCAGGAGCACCCCAGCTGCCCCAGCTCTTCGCTCTTCAGGGAAGCTCGGGGATCTCTTATTTTTATGGGCTTAACTCCTCTCATGTTCCTAGCCTTGGGAAACATCTCTTGCTCTCCTGCTCTGCTGGCTCCAGTGGCAGCAGACATTGCTCTCATTCACTTCATGCCCTGGGCAGGGAGAGCCCAGTGCAATGGGCAGGAGGAAGTGCTAAAAAATAGATTCTCTTTGGCCCCGTGCCCAGCAGCCTTTGAAGGCTCTTTTCTCCCCCACCGTTGTCTCCTTTGATGCTGTTGCTTTGATTTGCACTTCAGAGGCTGTATCACAGCCCTCCAGGCTGGAGGGAGACTTTAGGGGAAGAGCATTGCCCTGCAGCACAGCCTGACCTGCTCTCTGTCCTTCTGCAGCACCCTGCTGGCTGAGCAATGGATGCTGCAGGCAGCAGCTGGAGGGGGAAATAAATGTGGAGCCTGGCAGAGCATCTCCCAGCCCTGCCTGCTTATTATTTAAAGAAACTCATTCCTGCTCACTTTGAATCATCTCAATAAGAAAATGATGCAATAGAAGACTGCTGTCTGCGGGGTGCCACAGAATTACCACCACTGGGTGAAGGTTTTCCATTCCCAGGTACTGTGATATCCTTCCGTGAGCCGATTTTCACACTGCACACATCCATACCTTGTGTATTAATCAGGCTGATGGGTGATGCCACGACAGGTGCCTATGTGTGATGCAAACACATTCACTTTTATCAATCAACCTTGTAACTACGTGGAAAAAACCCCAACACGCAGGGTTTGACAGGATTCATTTTTTGTTTAAATGTACGGACTGGAATTCATTTTCCATTAAAGCACATGGACCGCTGGCCAGGATGCTCCTTCACGCTTTTCAAGCTGCTCTGCCCATTGCTGGTGTTCATCCTGCCATGGCTACTTGCTTTTCCCAGCCTGTCATCCTTGGCTCCCAGGAACATCGCTGTGAAAGCTGATTTTACAGAGGAATGATCTGATTCTTCAGGCCTGTCAGGTGGAGAGGCTGTCACACAGCAGCTCTGCGTGACGGCAGCAGAAGGCACCTTTATCCCAGACGTCTTCCCCCATCATCCCCAAATTATAGGGAAAATAATTTGAAAAGTGACTGACACCTCTGGAAAGAAAACCCATTTGGAGATAATTTGGCTTCTGCCTCGTGAGTTTGCTTAATTTTCTTGCATCCTGGTGGCATGTGTTAACATGGAGGAAGTGTCTCTGCTTTAAGCACTTCATCAGCTCCAATTATTGTCTGTGCTCCTCGTGTCAGTGTTTGACAGGGGGACATAGCAGCAGAGACCAGCCGCAAGCTGCAAAATCCCATGTGTGGTCTCTGCCCAATTGGCAGAGCTGCCACCAGGCTCCAGGGAAAGCAACTGGTAGGGACAGAGCTGAAATAACTCACAGGGTTTGTTCCCTGGGATGAGTCAGGATCTCGGTGTGTCCCCTGAAAGTGTCAGGATGGAGCCAGCAGAGGCGGCGTGACAAAGGAGCAGGCTTGGAGAATGCAACTCCCCACTAATTGCAGCCTGTCCAAGGTGTGAGTGACAGCCAGTCCATCAGCTGGGCAGAGACAGCTTTCCTGGGGAGGCAATGTGGCTCTGCTTCCCAGCGGGACGGGGGCAGCACCGTGCTGAAAGCCAAGGAAGGTGGTGTTTTGCAGAGGGAATAAATGGCTGCCTTTGGAAACTGTAAGATGAAGTCTGGTGATGGCCTCAAATGAAGTGGAAAGGTGGCCCTGGGTCTCAGTAAGAGATCCTCCATGGGTAAGATGGAATGTTAAATGAAGAAGACTTTTAGTGCAACACTGAAGTTATGAGGGTGAGACGCACCAGCCCAGGTAGTGGGGAAGGGTCCCACAGCAGCGTCCCTGAGCTAAGGGCTCTGCTGGGGGCTGGTCCCCAAGCTCCTCAGTGGGGGACTGTTGCGGTGAGCCACGGATCCCGCCAGGGGATACTGAAACCAGCCGGGCAAAAGGTCCAGTGGTTCACTACCACCAAAGCCTCTGAGGCCTAAGATGGCCGCTCCTTCTTCTCCTCAGGCAGTCTTGGCGGGAAAAACCGTTGCCTGAGGCGGGAAAGACGTGACACCCGGCCCTGGCTCCATGGCCGCCGCCTCTCCCTGCCCCGCTTCCCTCAGTGTTTTCCCACTGGCCTGTATCTCCACACCTCTCTTTTTTTGTTGGCTGTTCCCTCACAGTCCCCACCTCCGTAACGCCCCTCATGGTTGTTGTTATTGGTTAATCTCTGTCAGCACCGCCCTGATCAGGGGGGTATAAAACCTCCTGTCAGAGGTTCTGTTGTGGGCTTTTTCTGTTGCCTGTCTCCTCGTCAGTAAATCTGCACCTGCTTCACCCTCAAGCCTCCCCCACCGTCTCCTTGTCTCCTTGCGCCCTTTCCATCGCTGGCTGAGGCGAGCCCCTGCTGGACCTCACCCGACCTCCCGCCCTTGGACAGTGCCTGTCCTCAGTGGTGACCACAGCCAAGTGCCCAGTCTCCGACCGAGGGGAGGTAGCCGTTCGGCCGGCACCGCGGCAGGGGACAAGCCAGAGGCTGCCTGTAGCATCTTTCCGACAGGGAAAGGCCCATTGGGACTTGAATTTCAGGCAGATGCAAAGCCCAAAAGATTCAGATTTAGCACCTAGAAAAACTGCATTTTGTGTGAGCACTGCAGGCTTGCAGCTTGACTTTAGAGGAGCAGATCCTGCATCCATCAGGGAGATGCTGGTGCTCACAAGGAGAGGTGAGAGCCTGCAATGAGCACAGCTAATGTGGTGTGAGAACAGACAACTTGGCAGTCTGTGGGAACACCAGTGTGCTGCCTGTGGAGTACAGCAGATGAAATTTCACAGCTCTCTTATCATGCTCTGAAAGGCAAGCAGGTCTCCGCTCTCCAAATGAGGACTCCTGGCCAGCCCTGCATGCTTTGATGGCCTGGAAAATCTCACCTGTAAGGGTAGGTGCAGCAGGAGCAGCTGGGCAATGATGCCGTGAGATGCTGGTGATCACCTTGAAAGACAGACAGCAGGATGCTGCACTCCATAATTCACCCTGCTCAGAGGAAATCCCCCTTCCCCGGGGGTGAATAAGGAAGAGCTTGTGCGCAGTCTGCAGGGACTGTGGCCTGCGTGGGTCCCTGCACAGGGTGGACACCAGATGAGGGCTCTGAGAGCTTTTGCTGTCTCCTCTCTCCTGTGTGTCCCTGGGCCCTGTGCAAGCTTCCCCTCTGCCCTCAGCATTCTGCACAGCTTTCTCCTTGGAAAGTGCTCCAGCACACACCTCTTGAAGGAAAGCAACAGCTCGTATTCCCTTGGAATTGTTGGATAGCCTTGATTAGCGCTGCCAGGTCCTTTGCCAGCCCTCAGGGGCAGGCTGGGAAAGCAGCTGGTGCTGTGAATACTGCTGGCCAGAGGGGTTTTTCTCGGCTGGCAGGTGGGGGCATGGACAGGAACTGCTGTGATGCTGCACAGCATCAGAAATTCCCTGGGGATGCTCTAGGATGTGAGAGGGATCTCAGCCAGCCCCCACAGCTCTGGATCCTTCTGGCTGGAAGTTCTTTCAGTGCCTTTGCCCAGGGACAGAGGGGAAATCTTTCAAGAGCACCTAAATATCTCCGGAGTTTGTGATGTCCCCAGTCTTACAAACATCCCCCAACACCAGTGACAGGTGGTGGGACCCGAGCAGGCTCCAGATCCTGCTGTCCCTCCTTCCCCTTGTGAGGAAGGCAAGGCCATGGCCACTGCTGCTGCAGCAGCTCTGTAGGGCCATGAAATGCCAGGGGCTTTTCTCTCTGCATTTCCTCCATCAGCATGACCTACATCCGCCTCCAAATGTTTTCCAGTGCCTCTCCAGCTCTGGCAATCTGTTGCCTGTGAAAGAAGCAAAGCTCATGCCCAGGATGACTTTTGTAATAGGGCAGCTGGACTGCTCCACACTGAGAAAGCTGTGCAGAGCCCTGCTGTGAAATTCAGGAGATCCTCATCTGTCTTCCCAGCTAAGGTAAGTTCCAGGCAGCTCCCAGATGTGTTTTAGCTCCTTGCCAGCTCCAGCAGAGGAGACCAACCACGGCCTGGAGGAGTGGGTGGTTATTTTCTGGCCCACACACTGGTCTGGTCTCTGTTTGTCATAGTTCAGGGAGCAAACACAGCATCCAGACTGCTCCAGCAGCTGAGGACTGCCTCAAAAATGCAGGCCACAGGTGGAAAATAGGACACAGTCAGCCCTTACTTCTTTGCGTACACAAGCGCTCCTTATCCTCTCCTAATTTGGGGGCGTTCTGGGGAATTCTGACATTATGGCTCTAAGAGAAAATGCAGCATTTTGTTTTCCACAGAAATTGGTAGTTTGCCAAGAAGACGTGTCTCTGAGCAATCCATGCCCTCTCCTATGCCTCCAGCTGAACACTTTCAAGCAGAGTGCTGAGCCAGCCCTGTGCCATCCCTGCTTCCCTCCGCTTGCCTGCTTGCAGTGAGGAAGAGGAGGAGGATTTGGGCTGGATTCTGTGTTTTTGCTGCCTGCTTTTCCCTGGCTTCGCAGAAACACGAGCCCCTGAAAAACCCAGGAGACAGAGGAGCGTAATTAAGGAAAAGAGGAGCTCCAGATGACACTGGCTCTAGAGAGCAGTGCTTTCCCCTCCCTCTCTGTGCTCACTTATTGCATCTGTCTCTTGCTGGGGGCATGAGTCACATTGGTTCTGGTGATGGATGAAATTAGCTCCAATGTGAAACGGGAAATAAAAAGCCATTCACCAACAAGACATCTGCACAGGCACGGAGCTCAGGGCAAGGATCCTCTCTGCCTTTTTCTGCTCTTGCGCTTTTCGCGAGCGGCTCCCTTTTAATTAGATGGGATGCAGCTCTAAGTCAACTATAAATGATATTATCAAACTAATAGAGTGTGATCGTATCTTGGCTTTTATTGGTCTGGGAGCTGCTGCTGGCTGCCATGGGAACGGTGTTTTTCACATAGCTCCTCAGCTCTGGCTTGTTGGCTTCAAAAGGAGGCCAGGGGAGAGGTGATGAACACCCGGGATGTCCTTGGCTTTGCGAAGAACCATGGAGTGGTTCCCCTCAGAGACCCATCCACTGGGATGTGTTCATCCCCTCTTTCCTGGTCAAGGCTGCTCTTCAGCACTGGTGAAGAGCAGCCTTGGCTCCATCTCCTGGCCCACTACTGCCCTCCACTCTTCTGTCTTGCTGCTCGTCAACGCCCTTGCTGCATCCAGGCTGGGCAAAACCAAGAGTGGCAGAGAAGGAAAGCAGAGAGAAAAGGGAGGACACTGCTGGCCTGCATGTGAGTGTGGGATGGAGCAGCATTTGCCCCATGCTGGGCTGTCCCCAGGACAAATCCCCTGTCCCCAGCTATGCAGCCCTCAGGATGTCATCCCGCTGCCATGCGCCTCCGGGGCACGTGAAAAACAGAGGCTTCCTGAAAGTTATCTGAGGGGAGCGAGAGCAGTAGGACAGGGGAGGCATTCCCTGGGTCTTGCAGCTGCCACACTCCTGAAATGCCAGGTGGTGAGGTGAGCAGCAGCAGGAGGGAGAACGGGGGCTGGAGCCTGTCCCCCATCATCCACCCTGTGAGCAGCAGAGAGGGAGCAGTGTAGGATGTACTTGCAAATGCAGGCACACGAGAAGGAAGAAACAGCAGAAGACAGAAGAGAACAACATGACTTGGTCCTGGCCATGGTTAGTGTTCCAAGCCTGACAGGAGGTTGCAGGCTCCAGGTCAGGCTTTCTAAGGATCAGAAGATGGCACAGTGGCTGTGCACCCTCATGGGCGTAAGGGGCAGCAGCAGGGACATGGGATCCACAGGGATCAGGGGGGATTCTGTGAAAAGAGGGCTTCTCTGCCAAGCATATTCCTGTCTTTCTGTGGCAAGAGACCCAGGTCCAGTCTCAAAGCAGGGGTTGTGGGGAATCATGGCTGTGAGTGACCCAGGGGACAAGGGACAGCCTGGCCAGCATCCCACCAGCTCCTCAGCTCAGTCCTGCCTGCACCCCTGCTCCTGCTGCCCGTAACACCGCAGCTCAGCCTGCTGGCTTGGCCTCACCTTGCCTGGTTAGCTGCTCTTCCCTTCTTCCAGGATTTGGGATCCTCCAAAAAAAACCTACCCTGAGCAGTAGGGGTTTGTTCTAAGAGTTAGGCTGAAGGGCTTCTTCCCTGCCTGTGTGCCCCTGCTCTGTGATGTCCCTTTGAAAAGATGTGTCCATGCTCTGTGAACAAAGGCAGCATGAAGTCTCAGGGCCCAGCTGAGATCTTAAACCACCCCCTGCTGCATTGATTTTTTTGCATGGGACTAATTTTTTAATCAGAGTGATGTAGAACACGATCAGAAGCAATTAAAGGCTGGCAGGCTAATTAGTGTCAGTCAGCATGGTTTATGGGTATTGGCCTTGTCAATCAAACTTGATATTGTATGTTAGTCAGATTGCTTTTGGATCTCAAAGCTAATGCTTCACAGAGAGCTTTTCTTTCTTGAGATGTTTATTAAAATAGTACAAGTCCTTCAGAAACCAGTTAAAGGACATATTTAATAGTCCTTTAGGCATTGACAATTATAGGTAGATCTTTTACTAAATCCTACTTGGGGCTACAGCAGATTAAATGCCAAGCTTGTTCCCGTGCGCCTGAAAACTGTGCTGGGTTCATCCCACCACTCCTGGGGCTGTTGTGCTCCTGGGCATGTGTCTGCAAAAGCTGGGGCTGAAGGAGATGGATATGGGAAGCTGCTCAGCCCAGGAAATGAGAGATTAAGTGGTCTTTATGGCAAGGCTTAAGCAGGAGAAGGGCAGGATTTCTTCCAGGGACAGGCTGGAAATGATAAGGGCCACTGGGTGGTGTTCAGTGGGATGTCTGGGAAAAAGAAAAAGAAGCAGAAACCTGTTGTAAGCTTGATCCTGACAAAAGCAAATCCCCAGGGTGTGTCATTTGGAAAGATTGGGTTTTAGAAGCAAGGAGAGCCGCTGCAGCCAGGGCATTCCCAGCACCGCTGCTGATCTCTCCTCAAGGCTCCAGATTTTAGCTGACTGTGGGCATTGGCAACGTTTCCAGGATCCCATGTGAGCCCATGGAAGAACAGCAGAGCCAGCCATTAAAGCACGTCCCTTCCCTTGCAAGTCCGTGTGCCCTGAGCCTGGTGCTGCCCTTGTTAACACACAAGAATCGAGGAGTGAGTGTTAGGATGGCACAGGCACAGCTGCCATGACCGCACGCTGCCTTTTAAACCCCGAACCCCACAGCACTGATGTTCTCTGCGCTTAATAGTATAGATGTAATTTTCTACTTGTAAGAAAGATAAAGGAAGAACTCCATCAGGCAGAGCCCCTGGGAAGTGCCTGACAGAGGTGCGAGGTAGAAGAGAGAAGAGTGTGCCAGACAGAGCCAGCCAGGGAAGCAATGCTCAGCAGTCCCTGCAGCCCAAAGCAGGGATGGCTTGAGCCACCAGACTGATGGCATTGTCTTCCCGGCAGAAAACACCTGGCCTGTTGACAGCATCGTGCTTGGGAGGGGTAAGACTCATGGGAGCATCATGCCAGCTCCTCCCTACGCAGACCGAGAGAGGGCTGAAATGCTGGTCTCCATCCTGCTGACTTTTATAGGCCTCCCTGGGTCTGAGAAAGACTGGTGGATTATTCAGCATCCTCGTCGAACATTACAGCTCAGCCAGCAGCTCTCTACATGGTCACCATTAAATTTATCTGTGTGATTGCTGGGGCTTGTGTTATTAAACTTTGGAGCTGTATAATTTTGTCCTTTCTGAAGGGCTCACAGCCTGTCAGGTGGAGGTGTCTGAAGGACCACGGCAGGCTGAGCTCAGCACTGGTTCCAACCAGCTGGGAGCTGGGAAGTAGAGTCATGCAATGCTCACCATCTCCAACACGCAGGGAGCTGCTGCAACCTGCCAGGAATGGGGAGAAAGCAGCCATGGCAGGGCAGCAGAGGGATTTTTATGACACAGTTCCATGGTACAAAGTCGTATCTTGGCATCCTAGTAGAAGATCCTTTGCTGGTTATGGCCCGAAGACATACATTTTATCTAACGGAATGCTTAATTGCTCCTTGTTGGACACTGGTTATGGAACATTAGGCATCAATAAAAGACAACTCTTAAAATCCGGGCTGAATACCCTTTCCAGCGGGGGGTGGTGGTTACAGTCACAGAACAGATTTGCTTCACTGCAGTTTTATTTTTTCCTTACTTTCTCATTTGGGAAAAGTGGGTGATATCCCTGCCATAACCACATCCCTGCTTCCCAGCCCCAGCCTTTGTCCTGAAGCTTTCCTGATGCAAAATGCCCCACCCCTGAGGGGGCCGCAGTGGACAGAGGCACAAATTTTAATTCCTAGCTGATGTGGGAAGAGCACGGCCCTGAGACAGAAGATGAGGCTGCATGATGCTCAGCAAAAACAAGGAGCTGCCAGTTGCTCTGAGGACATGGATGCTGGAGGAAGCATTAATATTCCAGGCCACCATGCCTCCCTACCATCTGCTGCACCAAAGCAAAGAATGCCCAAATAAATTTCAAAATCCCCTGCCAGGGAGAACACTCTTGATGCTATTTCTACATCAAGCTGTTCAAGACTTGCTAAATCATCTTCCTCCTTTCCAAACATTTTTCAGAGCTGTCCTGCCTCAGGGAGGTGGCTTTGGTGGCTGTGTCCCACTCATAGGAGTGTGATGGTACATGCTAGAGGTTCATGGTGCTCCGGCACAGCCAGTCCAGCTTTCTGCTGGGAGAAGGATGAGACACAAACCACACCATGTCCAAAGCAGCTGGTTGGGATCAGGCAGGGGACTGCAAGCTGCCAGTTCTTGTGAAGCAGTTTGCTCCTGAGCAGGCAGCACCATTTAAAGTTTTTGGACATTCCCTGAGATGTTCAACGGAAAGGCGGTTCCCCCATAACACCTGCAGACTGCTGAAGGCCCTTGTGCTGCCCCATCTCCTGCTGAAATCTCTTCCACCAAGGGTCCATCTGCTCCAAAAGTTGATGTCCTCTTGCCAGGAGGAGATCAGGAGGAAACTTTTACAGGGATTTCTTCTTTATTTGCTGTTTGTGACTCTCCCATTATGACACAGTTCATGATGATGGCCCATTCCCCTGTTTCCTGCTATGTGCAGGAAAGATTTATGCAATTCCAGGTGCGCCAGCCTCACTTGAGAGATTAATGAGAGATAATGTCTTACAAAGAGGTTTATTGAGTTCTCCAAGTTCATTCACCAGCTGTGAAGTGAAACATCTGAAAACAGTTTTTGAATACTAAGTTGTCCCTGGCACCAGCACAGAAAAGGGAAACAGTGCCTTTTTCTGCTCGAGGAACTTACTCTGCTGGGCAGAGGCGGCTTCACGTGCGGAGCCCTGGGAGCTGGGATGCTGGGTTATTATCTGCCTGCTGGCCTGGCCCACCTGGGGTGCAGGAGGATGTGCCTGGCATGCTCAAGGTGCTGCGCTCTGGTTCTCAGCATCCTCAGCCTCGTGAGCGATGAATTGCTATTTTCACGGCAGATTTGAAGTAGCAGGGGAGCCCTGGAGAGCAAGGCAAGGGTGATCACTCACCTACAGCCACGTCAAGGCACTAGGAAATGCATTTGTGGCTACAGAACCCTGCAGACCTCGTGTGCTTTATGGCACAAAATTGATTTGATGTCACGGCAATATCCCTTCAAGGGTGCAGAAGGAAGGTCCTTCCTTGGACCTCAATCAGTGCTGGTCACCCCATTGGATGTGTTTGGTTGACTTGCTTCTTGGGACACCAGGAAGCTTCTTGGTCCTTCCCTCTGCCCTACCCAAAAGCCAAGCAGGAGCCCAGTGCTGGCTTGTGCACCTGCACGCTGGGCTGGTGCATCACCCAGCAGCACATCTCGTGGCCATGCAGGTAGAGGTGCTGCTGCTTTGCTGCAGCTGGTTTTCTTCCTTGGTGCCTGGCTTCTTTGAACAGAAGGCACCCTTGCCTGGGCTGGAGGAAATGGGTCTCCAAAAAAATCCTCCCATCAGCTGTTGGGCAGGTGGCTGTGCAGGGGCTTCCTGGGGGCATCTCTGCATGCAAATGTTGGCCATGAGGAGATAATTGTGCTGCTCTCCCATCTCACGAACATTTCTACCTCGCCAATGGATCATTCGACTAATTTTTACCTCTGTTGCACTTAGCATAACATGGCCACAATGCATTTGTGTTTTCACACAGATGTTGGGGTACATTAGCTGTCCACAGGGAAACCCACAGCACTGAGGCCAGATTTTGGCAGATGATTTACCCTTTCCTGTTACAGTGAGGCATGAGGGCTTTTCCTGTGGGATACACCAGTGGGGAGGACCTGGGCACCTTCATCACTTATTTATTTATTTACACTTTGACATCCCTTCCTTGGAGGTGACTTTTCTGCTATCTGCAGGATTCTTCCTTTAAAATCACCCTCCTGACAACAACCCAGCAAACATGACTGCTGCTTCTTCATGTCCTGATGAAGAGCTTGCAGAGATTTGTTTGCAAATGCCTTTTGTTGTAGCATTGGGGAAGCTCACATAAAAACCAAATACAGAATTCGCTCTTCCCTATGGCTGGTCTTTGTCTTCAAGCAGCTATAAAAGAGGGCAATCAATAAACCTTGCCAGGGTCTTTTTTAATGCTTTTTGAGCCGTTATGGTCATAATGCTTCTTCAGGCTGCCGTGTCAATACACCCAAGACACTGAATATGTCAAAACCACATAAAATCTTTATTAAGATGAAATTAAATGAGCAAGCCCAAATCAGTAATTTAAATGATATTATTCTTCAAGGATGCCAGACCTAAAAACCAGACACAACTGAAGAATTCAGGGCATTCAGTTAGGATTAAATTGGTGTGAAACTCAAACTTTTGCCACAGTTCCTGGGCAGGAGGACTTTAGGAGGATGGGAATTGCTGTCAAGGTGGTCTGGACACCTGCCCTTCGTTTCCTGTTGCAGCACTGGCCTGAGCTAAAAAAGCGCAGGAAATCTGGGGCAGGTGGGAGGAAAACAGTTATTGGCATGAAAGTTCAGTCTGTCTCTGCTCATCACATTAACACAGACTGATTAAAAGGAAAAAAATCCCTTATTTATGTATGGTTCCAGGTGACAGTGCATGGAGCTGCAGCAGGTGGCACTGCAGAGGGTCTTGCGTGGCCATCCTTGTGCTGCATTGCCCTGCTGGGTGTATTTCTTCTCCCAAATCCTCCCAAGCACTTCTGGGCCCTGCAAAGCCACCAGTGCCATGCTCCCACAGAGAATCTGGCAGCAGGACTGCAGGGCGCTTTCAGCTCAGTGACTGCCACCCTCCTCCAGTCCTGTACAGAGGTTGCAGCATCAGATATTTTCACCTGCCAAAAGGAGGTGAGGACAAGCAGGACATGTGGGAGCTGCCAGGACCTTGGGAAAGGAAAGCTACAGCTCGAGCCCTACTCAGCACCCTTGGCTGTGGAGCAGGCCAGCACACAGGTGAATGCAGCAGCAAGAGGCTTGCGCTGCTGTGGGCTGGATGTGGTCTCCCAGGAGGGTAAAATACCTGTGAAGCAGCGAGGAGGTACTGCAGCCAACGAGGCTCTTGGGGCACAAGAGCTGGGTCCAGGCTCTTCTCACAGACGGTGTCAGGCATGCAGCAGTTCAAGCCCGTTGCTGCCTCTTCGTCCAAATTTTTGACAGGGGGGACAGGACCCAGATGGATTTGTCTGGGCTTGATGCATTCTAGCAGCCTGCATGGCTTATTTGCTCCCCTTGTGAGCTCCTGCTTTGCAGTTCCACAATGCCTGGGACACGAGTGGGTACAGCCCAGCCCTTGGCTGCTGCCCAGCAAGCGGTCAGAGATCTTCTGTGCCCGTGCAGGACTGGGGTAATTTGCTGACCCTCGGGACCAGCCTGACAGAAGGGCTCAGAGGGGCTCGGGTTTTGCATCTCCAGAGGGTGCCATGACTTTGATGTTCCCTGCAAGCTACAGAGTGGAGCTGGCTCCTCCAGGGGGGTCACTTGGAAGGAGGCGTAGCCTCAGCACTGCCCAGTGGGTTGGTAATAGGTAGGACAGCTCCAGTTGGGTCCCTGAAGCACCAGCAGCCTTCCCCTGCCAAGGGCATAGGCTCCCTTGTGCTCATGGCCTGGTTCCGAATGGCAGCAAGGGATACCACCCCCATGGATTTTCCACTGGAGCACAGAGAATTTGCATCCCTTCTGCATTTTAATTGTGCAGCTTTTGCTTCATCAGGTGGGATTCTACAGCTTGCCAGGAGGATTTCACTGTTCACAAAGGAGCTCTTTTTCTTCTCAGCAGAAAGCTGAAAAATTGCTCAGTTCCAGCCTATTTAGTTTTAATTGTTTCCTTTAGTTCTCATTGCCCACAGCAAAATATCACCTTCCCCTAACAACCAGCCAGGCTGGGAGGCAGTCACCCTGCCCAGCCACTGTGCCATCCCTCCTGCTGCTCCCATGGCTCCCAGGGGTCTTGTCTCTGCTGGCAGGGCAGGATTTCAGGGCAGAGGCATCACCCTCAGCAAGCACCGGGCAGGGAACAGCTGCAGTGCTGCCACTGCTGTGCTGTCCCCATGGCCCCAAGGTCTTTGCTGGCTGCTCTGGCTCTCCTCTCTGCTTGCAGACACCCACCTTTCCCAGCTAGCTCAGCTCTCCCCTGCTTCCCAGCCTTCCTCTGGCAGCTGCTGAGGAGGGGCCAGCTCGTGATTCTTGCTTACGAGGTGGCTTTGAAGAGAAAGGGTTGTGTTGCTGAGGCAGAACATGATGCACACTGAGCCTTGGGGATGATGAACAGCAGAAGATGAGAAAAGCTTCTTCTCCCTCCCTTCACCAGAGTGGGCTTTGAGCACCTGTGGCTTTTGGGAATGATGTGGTGCACTGCATCCCAGGTGAGCATCACCTCCAGGACCTCTGCTCCTGCTCCAGCGCCTAATGCAGCCCTTCCACAGGGACACCCCACTCCTCAAAGACAAAAACCTCATGTCAGCAGTGGAAAGCAGGGTCTTGCAACCTCAAGAAAAACTTGTGGGGACTCCTAAACCTTCTTGGAAGTTATGGGACCAGGAGGATAAAGCAATATTCCCTTCCCATGCAGGCTGTGTTCAGGGAGCACAGCCAGACATCCCCCCAAGCAACCTTAGCAACAGATCTGTCTCAAGGGAATGTTAACTTATTCCAATATATGGCAAGGATGCAGAGCTAGCTATCAGGGTGAGACAGAACAAAACCACACCCAACCCGTCAGAGTAACCCACCAGATCACTGATTTTATCCCCAGGATAAAAGATCTCTGCATCAGCGTTCAGCCTGATGCGGGGCACTGCCTCAGCTGGCATGTGCCAGCCCCCAGGGTTCACAGCACCATGCCAGAGGTTTTCCTGAAGGTTTTCCTGAAGGTTTTCCTCTGCTCAGTCCTGGGGAAGAATTATAAAACAAAGGCTCATAAATTAATTACCTAAAAGAGCAGCAGAATGTTATTAGATACTTGGGAGTTAATTGCACTGATGCTAATCACATGTATTTTAAAGGCACCAGCAGAGATGTAATATGTAAGTCCATAGGTATTCCAGAATAATTTAGCAATTTAATTAATTTCTGCTAATACCTTTTAAATCACCTGCCCACTTCCTCTCATGTTCCCTGAGGGAAAGGGGGAAGAAACTTTTCCAGTTGGCTAAATCTGTTGCAAACTCACTTTTGTTGGCAAAGATACTGTTTTATTTCTCTGTGGATTTAATTAACATTAGAGTTATCACTGGGTGACAGGGTGGCCAAGCAAGACTGTGATTGCCTGGTCCTAAAATTGGAAGTCTGGATCAGGGATGGCTGAAATGTTTTGGACAGATTGCAATGGGCTGAGAAGATGAAAACTGAAATGATTTGTGGATTTAGGTCAAATTCAGTGACCAGAGCCAGGGGAAAATGTGGAAGAGAAATGTAAACAGCACCAGGCACTTTGTTCCATCTCCTCAAAATAAAACACTTTGTTTAAAAAAAGCAAAAATATCCAGTTTCAGCATGTCTGAGATGCAGGTTTTCTGCTTGTCTCCTTGTGCCTCCCCCCAGGGTCAGGCAGCGGAGGCGCGCCCAGCCCTGAGGCAGCATTTCAGCTGGAACAATGATTTATTTCCTTTCTGCGCCCACTGCTCAATGAGTGCAGGGCACAGAACCTCGGGACGGCACTTACGAGTCATGGGGAGGTGGACAGGAGACAGGTGATTTGGGCCGTATGAGAGTTGATCCCCTCCCTCCCCAGGCTGGCAGAAAAGAGACCACAAGAAGTCATTGCTCTCACGGGGCTTTTATTGTCCGGCTGGCCCTCGCCTCCCACCCTGCTGCCCGTGGCTGAACCCCTCACCACCACCCACGCCTGCAGAGGAGACCCCAGCCCAGCCCCCAGCCCAGGGCAGCACATCCTTCCCAGCTCAGCCCAGCCACCTGCCCAGCCCCCAGCCCAGGGCAGCACATCCTTCCCAGCTCAGCCCAGCTGCCTACCCGGGGCAGCACATTCTTCCCGGCTGTTTTTTGGGGTTGGGGTTTGTTAGGTTTTTTTG
>VZTI01002657.1:2478782-2514200 GCA_013397865.1 Struthidea cinerea
GCCACCCCCCAGCCCTGCCCCCCACTGCAGGGCTCCCTGCTCTTGCCCGCCACAAGGACACCGGTCCCCAGGGCAGCCTGAGAGTCCCCGGAGCCGATATAAATAGGAAACTGTAAACACAACCATCGGGGATAAGAGACATCTACGATCACAGGGTTTACTGCTTCAAACGTCCCCCCCCCCCCCCCCCCAACCCGCACCCCTGTGCCCTTGTTCCCACTCAGTAAAAAGGTGTCCAGTAACAAAATCTTCGATCCAGGCTTGGAGTAAAGGTGAGGTGCTCGGGGAGTAAAAAGGGACATTGCAACCTTAGCGGTCTTTGCTCGGGAGGGGAGATGGTGGCAGGAGGGGGAGAGAGGGTCAGCTGGTTCAGGTCCTTTGCAAGTCCATTTGGTTTGTCTGGAGGACTCCTAGGGCTATACCTGAGATGAAGACGTCTAGAGGACACTCCATAGCTCAATTAAAACGCGGTTGGTGTTTCTGTGCCTAGAAGAGCCCTCACTGCCGGGATTTGTCTGTCGCGCTTGCACCGGGCAGCAAGAAAGCAGCATCATCCCTCTTCCGCTCGGCACAGGGCCATCTGAACCAACGCTTGGCTGGGGGATCCCTCATGTGTCCAGGATCTCGCTGGTGGGTGACGGCTCGTGGGGGATGCCCTGTGCGCTGTGGATGGTCTGGTTGTGCGAGAGGGAGTTCTGCTGGAGCTCCAGGGCGATGGCGTTCTGCGGGAACTCCTTCACCTGCCGCTTGTACTCCAGGAAGGTGCACGCCTTGGTGGCGATCGCGATGATGTTCTTGCCAATAAAGATGGTGGAGACCCTGCTGTCCTGGAACAAGATCATGTTGATGGCCCGGATGAAGATGGTGACGATGTTAATGGTGACCAGGCTGAGGACGGGGTAGAGCATCATTTTTTGCGGGGCAATGTGCTCCCCTTGCATGCTGATCTCACTGAGGGACACGCAAGGCAGGATTAGGAGGAGTATGTAGCAGTAGAAGAACATGAGCCCCTCTGCCCAGATGGGCAGGCCAGTCCTGTGTGGCTCCCATAGGTTGGCCTGGATGTCCAAGATATCCAGCAGGTCGAGTGCCACCCAGAAGAGGCGTCCCCGCAAGTCCTCTTTCTTCCGAAAGGTCCGTATGTACTCCATGCTGTCCAAGGCCACCAGCACCAGGTAGAGCCCCGGCACGCAGATGGAGAGCAGGAGGGTCAGAGCTTTCCTGGCCACTGTCTCCAGGTTCTTCTTGTCTGCTTTGTAATTCTGAAAGATGAAATACAGCTTGATCTCCAGCACGAAGATGTAGAGGAACCACAGGATCATGGCGTAGCCCCGCTTGGCCGTCTTCACCTCGGCCCCCACCCACACGGCCACGTAGCGCAGCACGATGAGGAAGCAGATGTCCCCCACCAGCACGATGATGCAGACGCCGATCTTGCGGGGCCCCTGGTTCTGCTCCACCAGGTAGGCATCCATGAAGGCCATGCTGGTCATGATGACGATGGTGGTCAGGCAGACGTGGCGCTTGTCGGGCGGCGGCAGCACCATGGTGAGACGGGCGGCCCTCCGTCCCTCGGCGCCGGCACTAGGGGAGCGGTCCCGCCGGCGCTGCGCGGGGGCACATCCGCGGCGAGCCCAGGGACCGAGGGCCGCTCTGTCCCCCACTGCCACCCCAGGAAGAGGTGCCTGGAGGAGCAGCGGCTCAGCTGGCAGCCCCGCTGTCCCAGGGCTCGGGGCTGCCCCTGCAGACCCCGCCCCAGCCCTTCGCCCCTCAGCGGCTCTGCCCTGCAAGCACCGCGGCTCTGCCCCCAGCCCAGGGCTGGCTGAGCAGCCCAGCCCCAGGCACCCTCCGCCACCAGCAGCCAGGGCTCACGGGTGTGCAGGGCCTTCTGGAGGAATGTCCCTCCTCTGTGGCAGGTCCCCCATCGCTGCCGGGCTCTCCAGCAATCCTATGGCACTAATACACCTCCAGGCTCCAAGCCCCAAATCCTGGCGTAGATCCCTGGAAACACGGCAGGTGACAGGGCAGCAGGGGAGCTCTCCCTCTTCCCAGCGAGACCCCACGTTCCTGCAGGGTCTGGGGGGCTCCTGCTGTGTCGTCACAGGGAATCACCTTCACGCCTATCCCCACAAGGCTGTGCTGGTCTCCTGCTGCTCCCAGCTGTACATGCATCCCTCCATTCCTGTAACAGATAGCAGAGAACAAGTGTTAGGGTCCCTCTGTGTGCTGACCATGGAATGGTGGCAGTGACAGCCCCCTCAGCTCCCAGCACACATAAGCTGGGCTCCCACCAGGTACCATCCCACCCCTGGGGCACCCACCACCACGCCCTGTGCATGACGATGCAGAAGAGCTTTTAATGGAGTAGAAACACAGCACGGGGTGTCCTGCACGGAAACACAGCCTGCTGCCCTTACACGGGCACTCCCTGTCCAGAGCTCCTCAGCAAGCTCATGCCCTGGGTGCTTCTGCTGTTTCTGCGGCACAGACACAGAACCACAACCCCGGTGAGGACACACAGTTCACAGTATTCACAGCTCCAGGTATCCCAGCCTAGCTGTGTCTCAGCTCCAGCAGGGAGACAGACCCATGTGCTCTGCAGAGGTGCCAGCCTGGGGATGGTTCTGCTTAACTACGGCCATGGGATTTCACCAGTTACAGAGCAGCTCACAGGGTGTGGGGTATGTCCCTCGTCGAGTAGGGTGAGGTTAGGGCTGGCACAGCTGTCCCCAGGGTGTCATGAGGTCCCAGCAGCTTTCTGGACTGGTTCAGCTGCTCATGGCCACAGCTCCTCCTCACCATGCTGTGCTTGCCTAATTAATTTCTTAATCTTTTTTGTGCAGGGAATGCACTTCCAGAAATGAACAGATAGGTCCCGGTGCACTCAAAAACGTCATGGAACTGCTTACATGGAGATAGACCATGCTCGCAGCCACAGAGGCTGAAGGGAAGAAGCCAAGCCCAAGGAGGTGTAAGCCGTTAAAAACCTGCCCTACTTTGCAGCTGTTTATGTTTATAGGGCCTCATTTAAATAAAAGCTGGATCCTCTCCTGCTTCAGGGAGACAAGAAGAACAAAGAAGAGAAAGTGGGAAGCCAGATGAGTCAGAGCCAGCCCTGCCTTGTGCCTGAGTAGGTGGACAGCAGGGATGCATGTACCTGTGCCCTGGTTTCCAAAGGATGTGGCAGGCAAGGATGTGGTGCTCAGCAAATGTTAGCAAGGGACTTAAAGCTGCTGCCCCACCCAGGACCCTCAGGATGCTCTTCTGCCCATGGTGCCAGCAAGGAACACTGGCATGTTAAAATAATTTCTCAAGCAGGAATTGCTCAGAAAGAAACCAGAAAGATGTGGTGGGAATTCACGAGAACTGCTACATGGTGCTTCCCAGGCAAGGCAGTCCCTGCAGCCCCGCTCTCACCAGCGTGGCTCTCTGCAACAACTCGGAGCTGCCGTTTGGGGCTTCAATTTGTTCTTTCTCGAGGTTTCGGATAAAAATATACAGTCATTGCTGTAACTGCCTTAAAACTCGTGCCAAGTTTTACAGGGGATTTATAGCCAAGGATAGATAATTCCAGATAAATTAGGTCTTCCAGGAGGGAACGGTGGGTTTTTTTCTTTCACCCTGTAAGTATTTATGCCTTCAAAAGACAGCGGTTATTTAAAGGGCAGTGAGTTGCATCACAGCACGGTAAGGTTAGGAAGCGGCTTGCTTGTAAATCCTGCCCCCCTGCCCTCGTGTGGTCAGGGGAGCTCGGGGAAGGCACAGCTCCCTGCCCAAGCTCTCCTCATGCCTGCATGAAACCAGACAGAAAACCCTTTCCCGCCTCCCGGTGAACACCCAGGGCACCGAAAGGTGTTAACTCACGGCGTTTACAACAGCAGCCAACAAGTCTTTAACCACCGGTGCTGAGCAGATCGTTTTCAGCAAAAGAAATATGCTCAAATGGCAGATCCTTCCCTGGCGTCTGCCCCTGAAGGGTTCACGGCAGCCCGGGCTGGGTCTGACAAACATGTTCATTTGCTGTGGTGACCTTTCAGAGTGGAGGAAGGGGACTGCGGGGCCGGGCTGAATCACAGGGCTCGAGCGCTGCTTCCTCCCGAGTCAAATCACGCATTACCCACGGTGAGCACCTCTCTTGCCTTTTGGGAATTGTTTCCAAGCGCTTGCTGCAGTGCAAGCTCTTCTCCTTATTTTCCAAGAGCTGATGCTTCCCCCACCCCTTGCAGCCCCAGTGCTGTGTGGAAATGTGGAGTTTTTGCAGATCTGTGGAGCAGAGTGTGCCAATTTGAGTGATGCCTGACCATCCTGTCAGGGAGAGGGCACATAAAACTCTCCTTGGAGGACTGTTAGAGAAAAGCAGGTAGTTTTTAAACAACCATTACTTTGTAACTTTTACATGACCGCATCTGACAGTACATTCAGAAACTGCCTGAGAACTGTGCTGAGTAAACAAGACAATAAGCATGTCAGAGAGCCACAAGTGCACATCTGAGGCAAATATTTGTTTAGACAAGTATTCACAAAACTTTCTTCCTGCAGGAATTCTTGTAAATAAAAGGCAGCCCACCTGAACATAATGAGCTTGGAGCATTATGGATGTCAGTGAGCCAGGCTGGCAGCTTCCTATGGGAAGGGATCTAACAGCTTTTGCATCCCTTTTGGTGCCAGGACTCCCACGAGCAAGTACTGAAGCGATGCTTCAGTCTTGGCAACTCTGGGCCTCCTTACCAGGACAAAATGCAATCCCTAACTGCTTATTCTCCTCTACTTCTACCCTACACAAAGAGCTCCTTTGCGCTGGAGCAAGCGAATGCCCTCGGTAATGCCCACAGCAGCATGTCCCCTCTGCATCTCTGGGGTGTGCTTGGGGATACCCCATTTCCCAGCCCAGCCTACCCTTTCCCAGCTTCCCTGCAGGACAGGACAGGCTTCAGTGGGAATGGAGGGGGCTGCTGATTTCCTGGAGAGACTCAGGGGTCCTGCAGATGAATCCAAACCCAACTGAAGGGTAGGGTTTGCACTCTCACCTCTGCCCTGCTTCCTCTGGCACTGAGGGAAAGGAAGCAGCACTGGTGCAGCCAGCCCTTGCCCTATTCCTCTGGTGCCTCTTCTCTGTCTGAGAAGTTATTTCTTGGTCTTGCACCTCTTTTTCCTGGCCCTCCCGGATGCTATAAAGCACTTGTGGTTACGCAAGGATGTGCAGTCACAGCTTTGCTCCACCACCAGCTCAGGCAGTTTGGAAGAAAATTACACTGTGCTTTTTCCTGCGATGCCGGTGGCTCGTTGCCGTGATTAATTACCGCTAGCTCTGCCCTTTCCGGCGCCTGCAGCCCGCAGCCACCCACCACAGTGCCCTCCTGCACTCTCTCCTGCCTCTGCTCAGTGCCTGTGCCCGGCACCTCCTGGCACAGCAGCCGGCACCACGCCCAGGAGCCGTGCGGATGCAGGAGCTGCTGGTACCCCCACCCCATCGCCCATGCCCAAGCCTGGAGAGCTCGTGCAGCCATTGGCAAAACGCAGTCTCATTAACGCCAGCAGGCGCTTCCCAAAGCCCAGCTCTACCTGCAAATTAATTTAAATTATTTATGTAATTTGGATTGTCTATTTTAAAAAAGGGAGTGAGACAGAAGTATACACAACGCGCTTCCCAGGTAATTAGGATG
Source organism: Struthidea cinerea (assembly GCA_013397865.1). Classification (NCBI taxonomy): domain Eukaryota; kingdom Metazoa; phylum Chordata; class Aves; order Passeriformes; family Corcoracidae; genus Struthidea; species Struthidea cinerea. Next base: position 2,484,446 of record VZTI01002657.1, read on the forward strand.
CCTCATTGTTTAAAGCTTCATTTGCACTTTAATTGCTTTGATTTATTCCAGTTTTCCTGAGTGTAAATCCAAAGCTCCCCCTCACTTAGTCCTTCAGCCCCTCAAGAGCTTCTGTTCCACCAAGCCCTTATCCCGCCTGGCAGTGCCCACCCTGTCTCCAGCAAGGGGCAAGAGGAGGCGATGGGCACAACCACCTTTGCTGGGGACTTCAGGGCAGCTGTGGCAGAGCCACCCAGGTGATGGCATCACTCCCCGGCAGCTGGTTGTGCTCCAGGCAGCCACTGAAGTGCAGCCAAGTGACCTGCTCTCGGCAGAGGCCAGGGACAGGCAGCGGCTGTTCATTGCTTACACGATTTGTGACCCCCTGAATTACCTGTGACTCTGTGACCACAGGATGGGGCTTGCAGGCAGGGCAAACTCTGGTTTGACTGAGCAAAACTCTAAATCAGGTCGTCCCCGAGCCATTGCATGTTCCTGCCTCACCTCAGTGTCAGTCGGTGCCGGTGTGTGCCTGCTTCAGCCTCGCTGACCTGCAGGCTGAGGTTTCACCTTCCCCACCCCGGGCAGTCCCTGGGGACTCAAGAGGGAGGGAGGATGCTCCTACCCTGAGGAATAGGGAAGGTCGCTCTGGGCAGTGGCTGTGCCCTGCCTCCTCCAAGGCAGTACCGGGCTCTCAAGTGCATCCTGTGAAGGAAATGAGATTGAGGAAGATTTTTCCGGACCCTGCCCACTAATTGTGTCTGAAGGAGGAAGCAGCCCACTTGCTAATGATTACAGATAATTTACTGTGTAGGCACATCAAGAAATGGGGAAAGAGCTGCAAACTCTTCCTAGAACCTGCTCAAAATAAACAATGCAATGTCAGATGAAACCAGCTCCTGCTTATACCAGTGAGTGCATCAACTGTGCTCACATGCTGCAAACCCCCTCAGTCCCCTCTGGGGTTCATTTCAGCCCCCTTTCCCAAAAACAAACACAAGCAGAAGGTATCAGAACTGTTGCCTGAATAGGAAAAAAAATAAAACCACCCTCTCAATTGCATCACTTTGGTGACAGGGTGGGGAAATGCTGCTTGCCCAAAGCAGAGTCTTGCACGGGCTGGCTGGCTGGCTGGCCTTTTTGTTCCCAGTCCTGTCCCCCGCAGCTATCCTGGTCAGGGCTTTCTTGCTGACACAGGCAGCTGCAGCTACCGGGAACATCTCCCCATTCACAAACACACTGAGTTTGATGATATTTGACAGACGTGTCAAAAAGAAAAAAAAAAGCCTTTTCAGATGTTTTGGGTGTTTAAAAATAGTTAAAGAAGGTAAATGATTCATTTTGACTTGTACATAAAACGTGAAATTATAATACTATGTTTTGACTCTACCAAAACAATTTACCATTTTGCCAGCAAAACGTTTCTGCAGAGGAATTTCTTGGCGTTTCCAAGTCAGGCACATTTTCAAGATTTTGATCTAACCTGGACCAAACCCCAGATAGAAAAGCATCAAAATCCCCCCCAGTTTGTTGGTTTGTTGCCAAAAAGGGCACATTTGGCAAACTTCTGTCTGAATGTATGTGTGCCATGGTGGGAGATGCACGTGGAGCTCAGTGGAATGCAGGTTCTGCTCACAGAGCTATCCCCACCCTCCTCTCCCTACTGCAGGCTCCTTGCACCCTTTATCACTCTTCAGCAGAGCTTTCCCCACTGCTCCTGGGGCATTTCTCTCTCTGCTACCTCAGGGGTCCTCCTGGGCCTGCTGCTCCCCTGCCAGTCCATCAGCATTTTCCCTATTCCCCTGCCCTCCCAGTCCCAGTGCTCCTGCAAATGCTGGGCTCAGCACCGGCTCTCCCAGCTGTGTCAGGACCTGCCGCTGCTGGGGGAATTTGACCCAACTATACTCTCCTTTTTTTTTTTGTTGGTTTGGTCTTTTTGTTTGGGTTTTTTTGTTTTGTTTTGTTTTCCAGGCTTTCCCCCCCACTTTGTTTGGAGATGCTGTTGGATTTTATGTGTTTCCTCCAGCATGCTCCCAGTCCACAAGGTGCTGTCAGTAGGTAAAACCAACACCCTCACTGGTCCTGTCTGCTGCCTAGGAAACTGTTTTGCTTCCATCTGAAGGAGCTGTGCCATCCTTGTGCTGGGAACAAAAGTACTTCCTGCCCCAGGCATGGCAGGACTGACCATGCACCTGCAGCTCGCAGTTGAACAAGTCATCTCACGAAGATACAGCAACACACCACCGGCTCCGACCTCTGCTGGTCCTTCCTGGAGAGGAAGGCCTCACTCAAGTGGTCAACAAGTTTCACCTGCACACAAAGGCCACAGCTTGGATTCTTCCTGTGCAGTCAATAGGCATGAATGCAAACACCAGGAGCAAGCCAGGCCAGGAGCATAAAACTTGGATCTGATTTCAGTAGCCTGAGGATGTACTTTTGCGTGTGACTCACAACCATGTCCTCAAATAACCTCACACTGTCAGTTCTGGGGGAAAGGAAATCATGGAGCCAGAGCAGAGTCCTCACACAGATGCTTTCCCCTACTGCCTGCTGGAAATCCCTACAGATGGAGGATGGAAAGCTCCCTGCTCTTGCTCATCCTTGTCCTCATTCTCCTGGGTGCTGGCAGAGAGGCACAAACTTTCCTGAGTGCTGCTCCCACCATCCTCATCCAATTCACTAGGTACCTGAGAGCCAGGTGGGAGAGGGAATCAGCTAATTAAAATAAAATGAAAACTGGAGTGTGAGGCTATAAATAGGAGAGTGCTGGGAGTTTCCTGGTGCTAAAAACATGCTTGTGGGGAAGGAGATGCTGGAAGCTCTGGGGCAGCACTCTGGAGATCTACCAGGGAAGACGCATCTGAGATCTGTAGGCACCTCCTGCCTGTGAGAGGGTGTTCAGACAGGGATGACTCTGCAGTACTGGCTGGAAGGATGAGGGGCTGGCTTGCAGGCTCTTGTAGAGACCTGGGAGAGAGTCACCTGCTGGTTCCTCTGACCTGGGGCCAGGCTGGCTGTCAGACTTAAGGCAGCAGGTGAGGGACCTCTCCTCTTCTCCCTCACCCACACAATGCAAGGAAAGGCTGTGGGCAGCTTGCCTGATGCAAGCAGAGCAGGGCAAGCCACAAAGGGAAGAGTTGGGAGGGCAAAGGGGTCTGACTCTCAAACTACAATCCTGGAGACCTCTGCTCTACTTGATGGTGAAGGTATTGAGCACTTTCTGCACTCAAGTAGCTTTTGGGAGGTGCTGCACCAGTCCTGTGTTAGGGCTGCAGGACAGCAAGAACGCTTATTCCCCTTGAGTCCCCAAGCAAGCAGAGGGCCTGGGTGCTCGAGGAGAAGAGTTGGCTTCAGCATCACATGGCTAGGGAGATGCCTTTGGAGGCCAATCAGCTCCTACACAAAGCAAGTGGCATCTGTGCCCTCCCTGGGAGCTGCCTCCAGCTTGTCCCTGCTACCAGACTGAGGTGGCACACTGCAGCCAGGCAGCAATTGCACAGAAACATTTATGCCCCTGTTATTCCCTCTGCCCCGAGCACAGGGTTAGTAGAGGTGGGATGAGCTCAGCAGGCTGCTACTGCTGCCATCAGTCTGGCCTTTGATTAAGAGTGATTGTTCTGCTCCTAATTAACAGGAGCCAGCTGCTGGCTGTTCTGGTGGAATGGAGCAGCAGAGCCCAGTGGCTGTGATAAAAGGAGGTTGTGTCTGCTGGTTCCCACTGAGCCTGGCAAGGCCACCCTCTGCCCAGCCTGGCCATGTCACTGGGGGCCCTGAGCCCAGAGAGGGGGACTCAGCCCCACCAGCACTGCCAGCGTTCAGCTTCTGCACAAACCAGCAGCAGATATGGGGGATCCAGATAATCCCTGGGGTGATTTTGCTGCTCTCTGTTCTCCCAAGCCACCCTGAGGCGGTAGTGCTGGTGATGCCTGACTAGTTCCCACAGGGTTTATTTCCCGGTCTGCTCCTCAGAGACCTTCCTGAGGCAGAGCCTCTCCTGTGACAACGGGTCTCATCCTCTGGTGACATCTGGCATGCTGCTGCTCCCCCAGGTTTAAGGCAGCCATCTACCCTGCACGAGGATGCCCTGGGAGCAGGCGTGCTGCTGCTCAGCCTGTTGTACTGACAGCTGAGCCAGCTCCCCAAGAGATGAGAAGGCATCTCAGCTGCTTCTGCTCCGCAGGGCAGTGACTCTTGAGCAGGCAGCACGGTGTATCCCAGGAAAAGCTTCACCGAGAACATCACACCATTTTTCTGAGTAGAAAGCTCACCTCAAACCTTTGTAATGCAGGGACAGCACACGAGATGGAAGTGACGGGTACCTTGTAAAATCGAGGGACCTTTGCCTTGCCATACAACTGCTGAATTTATTTTGGCAAGGCTGGTCCAACGTTAATTATTGATGACAGTAGCTCGATGCTGGTTGTCATGAACCCTTAGCAGCGTGAGAATTCCTGGTGGTGCACCCCCCAGCCGACAGTCATTAACTTGTCTGAAATCACAGTTGAGTCATGGTAGGGGCTGGTGGTGCCACAGGCTGGAGATGGCCCTCAGCGGATTCTGCTCTACACTTGCTCTCCATCATCTAAGTCCGTGCCGCTGCCAGTTCCTTCTGGAACAGCTCTGTGGCACTAATCTCAAGGTCACCCTCCTCATCCTACACAGCCTCAGTCTCTGGGATGGAGGCAACACCGGCATCTGCTGCTCTGGCATCACATGGGAGACAAACGCTGCACCCACCTGACGCAGTGCAAGAAAATCAATGCCAGCCCAGAGGTCACTGGGGAGACACTTCTCTTCCTCTGGTTTCTAGCCTTCTCTCTACCAGCCATCTAATAAATCTAATAAAATCTGTCTTGTTGATGTCTAATTCAATTCCAGCACCCAGAGACCAGACTCCTTATATCACTCACAAACCTAACCAGCTCCATCCTTGGCACATGAGGGGCTGCAGCAGGCTACTCCAGAGGAGGGCCATTACCTGGGATCAGGACTCACTCTCCCAATCAATTATATGTTTATAGGTTTTCCTCAGGTCGCACCTAATCGAATTTTTAGGTGCTTGAACACTGTGGTCAGAGGCAGCTGATGAAGTCACTTCTAGGCTGAAGTCTGGGAACTAAATGAGGTGCCCTGAGTGTCACCTCAAAGACAAGTCACCACAGCACCTCCTGTTCTTACCCTCACACAGCATCAGCAACCTGCAGTGTGTTCAGCCTAGTGCCATCTTCAGTGAGCAGCTGGCTTTTGATCCCTGCTCTAAAAGGAAATGACTTCCGAGGTCCCCATATTTGCTGGAGCACCTGGAAGCACCAGGGCAGGATGGTGGCTCTGCTCCATGGCGCATTTTCTGGTTGCTGACCTCAGTCACAAAGTCAGGGCTGCAAATGCCTTGATCTGAGCTTCAAGGAGTGAAGGCTTCTGGCACCATCAGCAGGAGGATCACCTGTGCTGTGTCACAAGCTGCTCAGGAACCACAGCAGAATTCCCAGAGGAGGGATTTGGGCTTCTGCAGCACTGCCCTCCCAAAGGTCCTCCATCCACCTACCTTCCAGGCAGCCACACAGGGATGCTCCAAGCTGCCTGGGAGCCAGACTGGAGTGGCGCTGGGAAGTGCCATAGCCCCTTGCACATGTGCCAGCCAGCATGCAGCAGGAAGGGGTTGGGGTGGCTGAGATGAGCATGACCTGGGGGATTTGATGTAGTAACTTGTGTATTCCAGTATTCCCTCTCCTTTGCATCCATCCCCAGCCAGGTGGGGACACTTCCACACACCCCATGCAGCTCAGACCACCTGCAGGTGCCCCTGCTGCTGGTTAGCCAGCACCCCAAGGTGCAGGGGTGTGTGCTGCTCCTTGGGACTAAGCCATTTGTTTGCACCAACTGTTGGTTTTTCAGGCTTTCCTTGCTAATGAAATTCTTTCCCTCCTTCAAAAAAAGCCAGGAGCAGGGGCCATGCCCGTGGTGTGGGAAGCTCCGAGATTCCTTGCTGCCAGGTCCCAAGCACGGAGGGAGCTCAGCACGGAGGCGGCACGGAAACTGGGAGATGGCTTCCCCATCCGACAGCGCGAGCAGGCGTCCTCTCCCCCAGGAGGATGTGACAATTTGCTGTGCTGGAGCTTACTGCCAAAGAGATAAAATATTTATGGCTGCTCTCTCTAGCTTCCCATTTCCAGCCACGGTGACTTATTTGTTACAAATTTACATGCATGTTTAAAGACATCTTTATGTTCCTTCTAAGTATAAAAGGTATATTTCTCCATGTAGCATTTTGCCAGTCAGAATCAGCCGCCCCATCTACTATGTGACTGCGTTTGTGCCTGGCCTCAGTGCTCATTTTCCTCTTGGTAATGATTATCATTATATGAAGAAAAATGGGTCATTTACAGCGGTTTCTCCCCAAATGAAAGGCTGTGGGATACAGGATATCATTAAAATTCTAAACCTGACTTCCAACCTCAAAAGCAGGCTCTTGCTATTCGGGTCTCTCTGCGGAGGGAGGGAGGAGGGGAGGTGGGGAGAGGGTGCACGATGAATGTGCTTTGGCCATGAAATCACTGGCTGACATCTGCACTGGCATTAACCGGGGCTGAGGTTATCCCTGCTGCTGACACACGGACTCCCTGGCTGGTCCTGGAGGGCAGAGGCTGCCTCTCTGTCTCTCCAAGACTTTCTCCTGGCCAGCGCATCCCCAGGGCTCCCGTTCCAGCCACACTGTGTGTGGGACAGTGCAGCCAGAGCAGGTGATGGGAGTTAATTCCTACCATAAAAAGAGCAATTTAGCTCCTGCCAGAAGGATGTGGCCGGTTGATGTCCCCTGCAGAAGGGGAGGCTGGCGAGCTTAAAAGCTGGTGCTTGGACAAGGAAGAAAGCAGGATGAAGTCCTCAGACAGAGCACCCCTGGAGGCAGCATTTGCCTTGCCCCTACCCATTGCTAGGGCTTGAACAACCCTGCTGTGAGTGTCACTGCTGTCCCACGGGCCAGCTGGCCAGGACCTGCCACCAGCCCCTCCAACACCCCTGTACCCACCACTGCAGGTGCCTGGGGATGGAGGAGATGCTCGCCCAAGGACTCTGCCCACCTCCTCAGCCCTGGATCCAGGGCTCCCAGCACCAGGGTCCCCGCCAGGCTTCGGCTTGACTCCTTCCCTCCTCATTCCTGATGACAGGAAAATGTGCCCTGCCCACATTCAGTGCCAGCTTTGTATGTGGGAGCAGATCTCCCACCTCCTGGTGTTCTCCACCCCCTGCTCCCCAGCATGCTGCTGCCCCAGAGTCTTGTTTCTATCTCCTGGTATCCCCAGAAGGGGCTTCACGGGAAATGTTTTGCTTGGAAAGGCTATGCAACTTCTGTGCAAGCCTGAAATTGCTGTGTACAGAGCTGTAAGGCAAAGCTAATCCGTTTTGCAGCTTAGCCAGCTGCTGAAAGATGCTATTTAAGAGTGAGGAACTGCTAACTGTTTTTCTCCCCTCCATGAAATGGGAAGGACAAGGGATATTCAGAGGATGAGAGATGGAGACTGACCCAAAATGGCTAATTTAGAAACATCTTTTAAAAAGGGAGACTTGCCCTGAATTGTTAACTTTTGAAGTCATTCCTTTCTAAATGTGCTCAGAACAGACTTATTTTTCATTCTCTTTTCCTTCATTTTAAATCAAAACGTGCACGGAAAGCTCTCTTGCCGCTGATCCCAGCCAAGCCAACGTGCCATGGCTAATGCCAAGCCTCATCACGGGGCTTGGGAACAACCACACCAGCCCATCCCAGCGACTGCATTAACCAGCTCCGTGTCACAGCATTGACTTTGCACGGTCACAGCCACGGAGTTACGAGTGTGCTTCCAGGCTGGCCATGCCCAGCTGGGCAGCTCTCCAGGTGAGGGTCCCCAGGCACCCAAAAATCACGGCAAGGATGGAGACAGGGAAGCACAGGTGGGATTTGGGGTATCCCCAGGGCAGGACAGGGCAGGGAGAGCATCTCTCCTCCTTGGGGCTGGTCTCTGTTAGGGGTGTCAGAATGACAAGTTACTTTTGGTCTAGCAGACAGGCTGAAAATCCAGTATAAATTATTTCTGTTTGGCCGTCATTTAATTATTTTCACTCAGGGTTTTGAGCAAAATAAAAATACTACAAAGAATGGCTAGGAGCAATCCTGGGGTGCTTTGTTCAGCCTCAGAAATATGTCCTTTCTCTCTGGGGTCATTTTACCCTCCACCTTCCCTCCCCTCTGCTGATAGCTTTAGATTGAGTTTAAAGTAGCAAATGGTTTAGACTTTTCAGGAGCAATGAATGTGGTTTGCTAGAAGACATGGATCTGGGGGAAGAGGATTCAAACCTCACACCCAACAGATGCCAGACAAAGGGAAGAGCAATAAAACCCCTTTCTGTCCACTAATGGCCACAAAGTCATCATGCACATTCTCACTGGGAGGGAAGCTCATGCCTGGGAAAGTGGGGATAAAGTGTGCAAACTTTAACCCCAATAAAGTGGGGAACGGAGCAAACATTTCCCAGTTTTCCAGAGAAAACTTGTAAAATGTGGTAAATGGCAGGTATTTCTCACTGAATTTTCAACTGTATGAGGCACGGGAAAATTGGGGTTTGCAGAGCATCCCTCCTGTACAAAACAGGCAATGATGAAACCCTGCTAAGGATGAGATTTGGAGAGGCTGGGGGAGACTGGGGGCTGTGGCAGCCAGGGCCACCGCTGAGCTGGCAGAAAACCCACCTGGCTGCAGAGGCACAGTGAGTGCACTCGCAGTCAGCTGCTATTTTAATTTGCATTCTGAAACTGCTTCTGGAGGCCCTCCCTAAGCACTGCACCAACATCTTGCACTGACTTTTGCACCACCATTTTCCCTCTCCCAGCCTTGCTCAGCCTTATCCTTTTCCACCCTCTGACTGGGACCACCAATGCTCTCCCATGGGATCCGCCCTGGCCTCATTAGGCAACCATTTCTCATTAGGATTCCTGGAAGCCCACGTCCCCCTGGAAGCATGGGAGACCCAGGGGATCCTCCACTAGCACAGCTCCAGGGGTGTTGGAGTGCACTGGGTGGTGGTAGAGAGAGAGGCCCTGAGGATCAGAGAGAGGGCCTCTGTCCTGGGCCCAGAGGTGACCCTGGGAGTGCATCCAGGTCACCGGAGACGGGCTGAGAGAGGATTGTGTGTTTATGGACAGACTGGGCCTATGAGAAGTGCTAATTGTAGTTTGTGGCCTTATAGGGCATTGTTTACCTATTACCATAATAGGTAAAATCTGTGTAATATCCCAGGTGATTGGGGGACACTGTGGTGAGCATCTTTCCTGTTTATATGATGTTATAGCCTGTTGGGTGCTGGGATTTAGGGAATTCTGACTGCATAATAAATGGCTTTGCCTTTGTCCATCTTCTGTGCAAAGTCCTTGCCCATGCATCATTACTGCCCAGGGGTGCTTGTCTGCTCTGTGTCCCTGTGCTTTACAGCTCTTCCCTGCATTCACACACTTGCATGAAGTGAGGATGGCCCTGCTCTGGGTGCTTAATTCCTGCGTAATTAGGTAGCCGATATCTGCCACAGTGCCACATCAAGCTTGCACCTCATAGCCACCACCACGCTCAGCTCTCCCTGTAGGGATGTCCCCATGTCCTGTGCAGCCCAGAGGGGTTGGGTATGAGCACAGAGGCCAAATATGGGACAGAAAATCATGAATTTCTGTGGTCTGAGGGATGCAGCAGGAATTGTGCAATTGAGGGGAAGATCCTCACAGCCCCTGGGCTGCTTTTGGCTGACACCACAGCACTTGTGCCTCCTTCCCCAGGGTCAGCCATTAGTGCCATTAGCTCTGTCCCACTCTGCTGCTCTCCCTGACAAGCACTGGCCCAGGCATGGGACATCACTCAGAGGAGATTGTGGCCAGCAGGGATGTATCCCTGCTTCAGGGAGATGCTCTTTGGCCTGCTTCCCTCAGCATTTTGCTTCAGCTTGGTTTTGGGGGGTTTCTTCCTGCCTTGGGAGCACTTCCCTGAACTCCCTTCTTTCCGTATCTTTCTTCCTGGCCCCTTTGTGTGTCACAGGTATCACCCTACTCCTGTGTGACGGCTGGGGCTGGTGGCTGTCCACCTTGCCTGTAGTGCCAGATGGGGGTTTCCAACCACGTCTCCAAACCCTGACGTCCTGCTGGACACACAGAGTGACGTCCGGCCAGAACGAGCTGGCCCAGGCAGGACATGTTTTCCACCTCCTGGACTTGTTTGCCCACAAGAAGTGAGGGCAGCTCCAGCTTGCAGTGTGAGCTGGGGGGGGTACAACCCCCCTCCAGTGCTCAGCCCTGCCTTGTGGCTGGGGTGGGGGTTTCTCTGACCCTCCAAACCTCCCTGGTCCTGGGCGGATGAGGAGCACACTGGTTTGAGTGCTCCTGCAAGAATACTGAGCCACCTATGGCTTTTTGGGTGCATCTTTGTATTCTCTTCCCACGGAAAGCCTATTTCTTTGTGCTGCACTCCAAAACAGCTCAAGTACACTTGTAGGAGAGACTGCAGAGAGCTGGCTTTTCTTTCCTGTGAGCTGGAACACGAGCTACACCCTGCAGGATACCCTGTAAGCCTCGGGGCCCGGGCTGTGGCAGGATGGGGAGAGCACAGCTAGATTCAGGCTTGCACTAATTTGATCTCCGTTCAGCTTTGAACTGATTAGGACACACACAGTGCAATGCTGAACCACTCCAGTTTATGCCTAAATAATAACTATATACAGCTTTCTGCTGAATGAGTTACACGTGTACAAACACACCCCTTCTGTGAATTCAAACAAGGTCTCGAAACACAGCTAACCATTCATCACCACACAAATCTGCCACTTCAGACTGCTGCTAATGCTGGGATTCCCCTTCTCTGCTGAGCAACAAGCCAGACCTCCAGTTCGTACATGGCTCGGCCTACAGCAGCCAGCTGAGCATCAGCAACAAGAAAACAATGCAGATAAGCAGGAAGGAAAGAAGGAACCTTGTACAATGAACACAGGGCACATCTGTCCCCTCCCTGCCAGCTGATAGACATGCCACAGCAAACACCAGCTCCCAGGAAGTCATCACTTATCCCCATGTCCTGCTAGACAGCATCTGCTGCAGGCAAGATTATGGATGGCCCGTTAGAAGGGATCGTAGATGGTAAGATCCCATTACAGGTGTCATTTCTTCTGTCAACACATGGAGAGCTTGTATCTGCAGCTTCTGTTTGGCAGTGGTGAGCTCCAGGGACAGGGAAGCTCCTCAGTGTCAAGCAATCCACGATTCTGTGGGCTGGAGATAACCCACAGCAGCAGGGAGTGTTTTGGAATCCTGCAGCAAGAAACAGCATTACTCATTTTGGGCAGTCCCTGGAAAAGTCTCCATTTTTGGTACAAACACTACGTATCAGGAACATGGAAATGAATCATGAAGTCTAAGCTGAGCAAGGCCACCTTCCCTTCCTCTACTGCAGTGAAAGTAATAGAAAAAAGATTTTTTTCTTTTTTTCATTATCTAGCTGGAAAAAAAAAAAGCAAACCTAAAACTAAACAATCCATGCTAGGGTCCTGTTCAGCTGTGGGCCCTGAACCTGACTCTTGCACTGCATCCCCAATTTACCCAGGAACCAGCTCATTGCCTGAGAGCACCCAGCAGCCAACAGGGTTTTGCTGGCAGCTGCTGCCTTTGGCTCTCTATATCCCTGCATACTAATATGAAGTAAAATGGGATGGTAATTTAATCCTATGCCACTAGAAGCAAAGCATCACACAAGCCTGCTCATCCTCTCCTCTAAGTTTAGCCCAACAGTGTATTAAAAAGCTGCTACTGGATTCTCGCCAGCCCCTACTTAGCTAAACTACCTGACTCTGCAGAATAGCAGAAAATTCTCCATTCTGTGTTATTTCTGATCCTTGGGAGAACGACCCACATCTATCAGGGAACTTCACCCCCCACAGGGCCTGCAGGAAGCCAGTGTAATTTGGAAAAATATGTGGAGTGACAAAGGCTTTCTTGTGACATTGGGCATGTTTCCTGCTGCCTGGAGCTGGGCTGCTGGAATCTCAGCTTGGAGCTCCTTCCATGCCTCCACTGCAAGCCCATACACAGTAATGAATAAATCTGTCCCTGCTCACTTATAAATAGTTTATAAAAGGTTCATAAATAATTTCTAGATGTTTTAATGAATAGTTAATCAATTGTTGCCGGGCCAAACAGGTCAGCAGATTGCTTATATCCATCCATTACAATGGCTGCTGATGAGCTTATAAGCATCAGTAGGACACCATGGATGTCTGTGATGGGCTTGTAGCATCTACAAAGGGTTAATAAATAATTAATAAATGATGTGGGTGCTCTTTTAATTAAAAGCTGTAGAAGGCCATTGAAAACTGCATTCTTGGAAAGCCACGGGCAACACAGCAAGCAAACATCTGGACCTGGTTTTGTATCCCTGCCTCTGAGGAGCAAAGCTGGCAGAGGGGTGCCAGCCCAGCCCAGCAGGCAACCCGGCTGCCTGAAGTGCAGCAAATTTCCTTCATTCAAGGCAATCCAGATGATTCCAGGGAAGCATGGGCTGTTCCTCATCCCTGCTTCGAGCCTGGATCGTGTACCAGGGAGCTCATCCACCTCATCCCCAGCTGCTACAGAAGCATCCTCCATGCTCTGGCTGCCGTGGGCAAGGTACCGGAAAGGCAGGGGACATGGATGCTCAGGAAAACAAGACAATTCCCATTTTGTGGGGCTCTGGCCTGGCACCTGTGCTCTTCCCTCCTGGGGGGTTTGGGGTGAGCTGCTTCTCCCCTGGCCTCAGCATCCCCTCTGCCCAGGGGGTGGGTGACACGCGAAATGCCGCACCGAGGAGTTGTGCTCCGGAGCACCAGAGGCAATAACAAACTTGTGGTGTTTGGCCTCTTTAGCAGAGGCTCTTTATTATCATTAAGCACTGAACATTTCTGGATGATAAAAGCAATTAAGTGTAAAAAAAGGTAATGATCCATCCCATATTGCATCCAAAAGATATGAAAATCCCTCATAAAATTATCACCCTAGCACAGAATGGGACCTACGTACCTTTATAATGTAAGACAGAGAACTTTGCTTACAGTCAGAACATTTATAAGGCATTCAATTAGCCACCGGAGGGTTTCTTAGTATTACCCAATTCTCCACGAGCACAGAGGCAATTACAGGAGATTCTAACTTTTTAAAAGAAAGACAAAAGACAGGAGAATTTGAATAAAACCTGATCCCAGGTTCACCCTGGAACACACATGCAGAGGAAATTTCATGCAGATCAGGCTTAATTTACTGCACAATTTAGCTCAGAGCCAGAGTGAGATTCTTCCTACTCCTTTGCTGGAAGAGCCTTCTGCATGGCAAGGGGACCAGTTCATGATGTACTGTGCCGTGAGCTGGTCCTGAGGATGCCGGGGGAGGGTGCCATCCCTCATCCCACCACCTTTGCAATGTCCCCAAATCCTTCAGGTCCCAATGCCAGCTGCTCTGGAGTATCCATCATGGGGACCCCCATCCCCTGTTCCTGGCCCGTGGGTGCTGGCAGTGGGTGTCTGTGCCTTCAACCTGTGCTGGCCCAGGGCCACGCAGCCCCTGCACACTCCTCCAAGCATCACTGCGATGCTGCCATGCCCGGGGACTCATTTAGGTTGGAGATAAGGTGTGTATCTGTAGTGGGCAGTTAATGGTGAGGGTAATCAATCACAGCAGCAGATTAGCGAGGGACATGATGGATTTCCTGATTCCGACACCTTTAAATCACGATCAGTTTCTCCTTCCAGGACTGCTCGGGCTGAGCCAGAAGTGATGGGCTCAGTGATGCATCACCCAGTCAAACCTGCCCACAAACTGGTGCTGTGGTGGGAGCCCCCATTCACATCCACCCCGTCCACATTCACCTGCCACAGGGTACCAGGGCTCTCCCGCCCTGGGAGAGGGCAGCAGCAGGAGGAGAAACTCTCCCTGCACCGGGGGCTTTGAGCGCTTCCTCCTGATTTATGTTTTGAGAACGTTTCAATGGATCAAGGTGTCAGGTCTGTAGTGCTGCCAGGAAACACTATTTTCTTTTAATAAGGAGAGAGCAGCAGGTCATTTCATCTGCTCTGCTCCTCCAGTGGGGAGGTAGGGCTGCACCTTCCCAGCACCAGCACCTCTCTTCTCCTTTCAGGGTGGCTGTGGCAGCCCTTTTCCCTTCACCAGGAAGGCAGCAGCATCCCAGCACAGCCCCTTCCCTGCAGCTTCTGAGGATGCACACTCCCCTACACATTCCTGTGGATGTTTGCTTCTCCAGAGCTGCTCCACACCACCATGGCCTCACACAAGCACCAATGGCTGCTCCCAAGCAGTTGTGCTCCCCATGACATGTTGTGAGCGGCTTCACCATCAAGGCAATACTCTCTGAAGGGATCCAAAGCCATGCCTCTCACTTTGCTTTTGGCTCCCAAGCCTGCAAGCCTGGCTTGGCTCACAGGCAGAGCCTTGTCTCCAGCCGCCAGCGCCAGACACTCCTCACTGGCTGCCAGTGAAGCCAAAACCCTCCCGCAGCCGCACGCCAGCCTGGTGCCTTCCCAGGCAGCAAGGACCACAAGGCTCCCGGTGCAACCATGGGGGCCACCAGTCCCACACCCACATCCCAAAGCACCCAGGCAGGCAGAAGCATTGCGGGGAGCAGCTGTGTGAGCCCCAGCATGGCTGTGGTTGTGGGGAGCCCTCAGGGCCCCTCACAGCCAGCTGGCAGAGGCCACTGTGAATCACTGCGTGGCTGGGAAGGAACAGACAGGCTCCTCCTGACGCCGCCCTGCTGCTGCACATCCAAACTCTTCCTACAAAGCCAGCTCTGGTGGAGGAGTCTGGGCTGTTCCTAGGACAAAGTGTGCGGGGGAAGGAAGCAGCACAGAAAGGTGAAGTGAAAGTTAATACAGCTGCATAAACGAACTCTGACACCACATGGGGAGGATGCAGGAAAGCGTAACGCCAGAAAGGACTTCTATTTTTTTGCTGAAAAGCAAAGCTCTCCACTACTTTTTCCAAAGCACTTGGAAAGCCTGAGCGTATCATGGCTCCCTCAGGGCATTCCCTCACAACCTCTGGCATTCTCCACTCTCTCTCTCCGAGGGTATCAGACAAAGGGCGTGCACACTGGTGAATCCCATGCTGCAGAGCATTTTGATGCTGCTGTTTTGCCAGCACTGAGATCGCTACAGCAGGGCCAGCTGTGGCCAGCGAGGGAGGCAGGGCTGCAGGCAGGATCCCCTGCCAGCATCCCCAGGGCCTGACGCCCATCAGCATTTCATTCTACCCAGTTGATCCCAGTCAGCATTCAAGCCATGCTTTGGCATTTCTTAGCTGCTGCTGCCCAGACAAATCACTCTGTGTGTAACATGGCAGGGCTGGGTGCCCGTGCTGCCTTCCCTGTGCTCAGGCAAGGGAGAGAAGGATTGTGAGTGTGCAGAGAGATTCCCCACTGAGACAGCAAGTTCTGCCTCTTGGGGCACTTACATTCAGCAAAAAAACAGGGGGGGGAAAGAGCATGTTTACAAATATACATATTCATACCTATATGTATGTCATTATGCTAAGTCATGGTGAGACAAAGTGGATTGGCCACAGTCTTGACGTGCTAAAATTAGGTTTTATGTAAAATAAGTATTTGCTTCATGTAGGGCATGTTGGTATTAAGATCTATTTTCATCCTGACTTGTATTACTGCTTGGTATGATTGAGCAAAGCCCAGGGCACATGCATATAGTTTCCATTCATAACATCCACATGGATTCATGACCTCGCGAGTGAGCTGAATTGCCTTGCAATCTTTTTTTCCGCTGCAGAAAGCTTAATAACCATGTAAGTCTTAGAGCAAAAAGAGACCCCATGTATTTGCTCTGCAAGAAGAGCTCTTGAATGGAGTTGTAGGAGGCAGGGAAAGCATCACACCAACTCCTTAACACTCATTACCCATGTGGGCTCATTTCCACGAGCAGGTGCCATCATGTTTGTGGGACTAACAGTGGATGCCAGGGCAGTAAATGTTAGTGGAGTGCTTGCAGAAGCTCCAGGACAGCCCCTGACTTTCCCAGGGAAAAAAAAATTCCAGTGAGTTTATTTACTTCAACTCTTTAACTACATGCCTTTGGCAAAGGCACTTTACTGTTATGAAGAAAGCATAAATTGAATGCTTACAAACGTGTGCGTGAGGGCCCCTGTGCTCCTGCAGCAATAGAAATGCTGTTACCATCAACAGGTGGAAACAGCGAGTTAAATAATGACTTTTCTGTCCCCTGGGGCTTTCCTGAGGAACGTTCCCTCGCTGCGGCTGTCGTGGGGATACAGCGTTCATCTCATGGAAACAAAAGGTCCATCGCTAACAGCAGCCAGGAACTAAGGCTGCCCAAGGGGAGCAAGGAGAGGAGACAAGAACAGGATGGGAAGAAGCACCTGCTTATCTGCATAGGATGGGACAACAGGCACAGTTTGGATTCTGCTGCAGAGGAGCAGGGATGACGCGAAAGGCACTGTGAGCACCAGGACACTGCTGAGAAACAGCCTCCTTCAAGAGACCTCCGCTCATCCTTAAGAGAAAAAACTCCTGACTACAGATGGGAAAGTCACAGTTAGTTTAGTAGAAGGAAGATGTAGGTTTACAGAAGGCTTTTCTCAGACAGGGAGAGAGATCCATGAAGGACTGGCTAAAGCCCTGGATTTCTGGGGTCAAGGCTGAGCTGTGACACCCTGATGCAGGTGAGAAGATGAAGATGTATTCACTGAAAGAGCCTGGCCAGGTATTTGGAGGAACTGGGATCGCTGGCTCAGCTGAGAGACCAGGCAGTTTGTAATAAAAGGACCACACTGAGGGTTTGTTACACATCTCCCTGCGAGTCATTTTGGAGCACTGCTGCTGGAGACAGCAGTGCTGCTGGGACTGGTAAGAGTTTTGCAAGGGGCTGCTTTCCAGGTGGAGACTGAGGTGCAGCTGCTCAAACCAGCTCTGCTTGGATGTGGCTGGAGCAGGCTTTTCATGTGCCAGTTACAGACCTGACATGAGAAGATGCTGCTTTCGTTTGCTTTTTAAGAAGAAAGAACGTTATAAAAAAAGCCACCTGTAGAAAGTAAGCTTCTCTTGGATGCTTGTGGAGCAATCACCACTGGCTTCAGTATAATTAAACAGAAAGGGAGGAAAAACAGGCTGGTAAGTGAGGGCTTCATCCTGAAGAGGAGAAACCAGATGAAGGGATCTCCAGCCTCTTCCACGTGAGTGCTTTTGTCCCCTTTGGCTTATTCCCCACTTCCCCAGGGAGATGCCAGGATGCAGCACCCAGGGCACCAGAGCTGTGGGCTCTACAACCCCAGAAGCCTTAGCCCACAGACCTGCTATCGCCTGCCATGTCCCCTTCCCCTCATCCCACTGTCCTGGGACTGGGGGCTCCCTGCAGGACACTGCACCCTTGCCTCCCAGCTCCGCTGGAACACATAAGCACCGCTTCATCTCATACACGTGGCTTTCTAAAAACATACGTGGCGTTCCCTCACAAGTGTCAGCATCGACCTTCACAGCTGCCATGGTGATGAGCACCACAGAGAAGCCTATAAATAACATCAATGTGCCACACACTGGCCCTTTTACGAGCCCCACTCTTTTTGATTTACGTATATGCAAGATATTTTACAGGACAGCCCAATTAAGCGTGACAGACGGCTGACAATGAATTCCTGGTGATGACTTGCAAACATGTTGTTTTAAACCAAATAAAAGGATGCAGGAGACCAGTAGAAGCTAGTGGTGTGATTTTGTATTACCCCACAACCTCTACAGCAACAGCCACTGGAGAATACCCCAGTGGAGGAGGCGGGCGGAGCTCACCAGGCTGCACCAGGCTGAAAGCTTAGGAGGGTTCTTTAACTCCCCTGTGGCGTGCGTAGGGCAAGCACTCACGGCAAGGGTCCCACGGAGTTTCTAGGATGCTACAAGCACCCTGCAGCCTGATTGCACGCATTTTGTCTACAACTCAATCTGAGCAGGTTGCTCTGCTGTCAGTGGAATGCAAAAGTGTGGTCGGTCACCCCGTGCTGTACAGTGGCCATTAATTCTGTGTGAGGCCACCGTGGAACTGAAAGCCCTTGCTCAGGGGTGCTGTGCTGGCATCAGCACTCACCGTGCATCCAAACTCGGTCATTTTGCCTGCAGCCAGGCTGCTCATCTGTAGGTGCTAAAAAGCTAGAATCAGAGAAATTCTTCAGCCTTTTCTCAATATTCTGTGAGAAGACTGTCTTTCCCATGTAAACTGTTTTAAACAAGGTCACAGTTTCATAAACTTCTTGCACTCACAAGTTGTTTTGCAAGATTGTTATGGCTTTGACTTTGAAAATATTATGGAATAGGTATCTTAAGACTTGGCCAATCCTCTCAAGGAGTGGATGGCCGAGGAACCAATTACCTATTGCCACTCAACACACTTTTTGCGATCTATCCTATATAGTAGTCAGAAAATTATTAAAGAAAAGCTTTGGCTTCCACTGTTCATGAGCCTGGACTCTGTGTCATTTTCTTTATACAGCAACACTCATCCAGGCTTCCTCCACTTCTTCCAGGATGGGCACTCCTCACCCAGCATCCACTGAAAGTAATGCTTGCTTGGCAGCTTTCATCTGACACCCTGCCACCCCAGGCAGTAATTTCTATACTCCAGATAAGCAACCCAGACCTAAAACAGAAGACCCAGGGCTTTCATAGCATGTCTCTCTCAGCCCCTGACAAGTCATAGCTATCCTGGGAAAGCCTCTTTCACTCTCTGGAGCCACTTCCATTTTCTCTCCCAAACAAATAAACAGCCATGATAGACAACCCTCATCCCAGAGCTACTCGAGCCAGATGATTTTCCCAGCTTGATGGCATCTTTCTTATGCTCTCCTGTACCTCCAGGTCAGGGGAGAGCATTCCCAGCAGATACAGGTGAAAAAAAAGGTTATTCACTGTAGAAATTATTGAAGTTGCTTTCTGTGTTGCTCTCTGGTCAAGGCAGTGCCTGGATCCTGCCTAAGCTCTCTGTGAGGCAGGGGCAAGACAGGCCCCATGGCACATGGGGAAAAATACAGGTTCCTCACTTACAAATAAACACAACAGCACTTTTTCAGCTCTTTTTGGCTGGAGCCCAGAACTTGATTCAGGCCCAAATATCCATTTTCCGATTTTTGATATTGAATGATTTAACAATATTGAGGAAGGCAGAGATCTCATAAAATCACATTCAGTCACCTGAAAATGCAATTTCCCCACAATTTTTCAAACAGAGGAAGTTTTGATCGGCTGTGGTTTGATGTTGAGTTGACACCTGAACCCAGGTGGCTGGAAGGTTAATGAAGAGCAATGAGTCCCAATAGTCACCTAAACTACCTGAGCTCTGTGATTACTTGGCTTCAGGTTTATAAATTCCCCCCAAATCCACATTAAGGCTGTCAGTTCTCCCGTCCCATTCAGCATTTTATCCTTTTATGTCTGCAGCATTTCTCTCCACTCTTTACTCCCTTTTCCCCGCATGGTTTTATTTTGCCTTTGCCAAGGAAATGGAGCGTAATGCAACTTTGCAAAGTTCTTTTGCAACTATAAATTCCCTGTACTCCCCCTGCTAGACTTGGTGTGAAGAAGGAGTTCAAAGCAATGCTACTCTCGTGAAGTTCCCGTGAATTTGAGGCAAGATCCATGTAGGACTGCAAGGACTCATTGCCAAAGCCTGCTTATAAGGAGGACAGAATTAATTATGAGGTTATTAGCCCCACCATGACCTCCACCCTAATCGAGGGAGGCACAAGCAGTGCCCAGGGTCTAAGGGCACACAATGCTACCTGAGGTGAAAAACTGCTGGTTATTAATTTGGATGAGTTGTGTAGCTGCAGGAAATGTGGGAAGATCAGAAAAGCCAAGAAATCAAAGGAGGAGCCAAAGAAAACACAAGATTGATTTCTGTCACGGAAATAAGAACTGAACAAACCAGCGATTATATTGCTGTAGCTGGCAGAGGGATGGGGAGGAGTGGAAGGAAGAGGCTCCCATTACCAGGGAGCCCAAGGTGGTTTGCTGCTGTGCTGCACACTGAAAACCAGCAGTCATGCTCCCTGAAATTTAAGACACGTCAAGGGAACTCAAACAAGAGTAAAGGAGAAGCTGGATATTTCGCAAAGGAATTAAAAGAAAGCTTTCAAACAGGAGCCAGTAGCTCCACGGGTAAATTAATTATATGGAAGCTACCCAGGAAAAGGATGTGTAGCAGCAGCATAAACTTCAGTAGCACCCCTGGTGAGTGGTACCGGCAGACTGAGGAGCCAAAGTGCACAGGGCAAGGGGAGGTGCTGCTCGGCAGAGCCACGACGCAGTAGATTCTCCTGGAAATGCAGAAAACCAGGAAAGCTGTTGCCAGCCAGGACCTTGCTTGCAAAGGCAAACTTCAGCAGGAGCTTAAAATCCAGCTCTAGAAGAGAATCACAAGGTTACAGTCCACAGCAGCGAGCACTCGCTTGGACACAGAACTTGACCAGCCTTAGCACGAAGTGCTGCTGACACATCTACAGGAATTTCCTTTGCTTTTTAAATGCAGGCATGCAAGTCCACAAGGGTCAGCCCCACCTTTAATAACTCAAGAACTCAGGACCTTTAATAATAAAGTTGATTTCAGACTACAATTTAACCTCGCCGGGTAAATGATGGGCAAGGGCAAGGCGTGGTTATAAAAAAGCGAACCTGCATCTCCTGGCTCTGCTGCTGTTGCAGAAATGAACCTACAGGGAACAGAAAAGTCATCCCAGGGCAGCAGCAGTGGCAGCTGGAGCTATTTACTAATTGCTACGGACAACCAGGGACCTGCCATTTGCTTGCTGCCTTGCTGTGTCTGGTGTGTGGGAAGGGTGAGGGCATGCTCGCACTCTGCCTGGTTTGCAAACAGCACAGGGGGAAAAGTTCAGCTGGAATGCTTCAGCTGGAAAAAAGCAGCTACATACGAGGATTAGTAACACAGCTTTCTTCTTAACTGGAGCTACTAGCAAGACTCCAGAGATGTGCTTGCCTAAGCAAGTAATGCTATGAGCCATTTAATGGTGCTGGCCCAAAAGCACCTGGGGCCTGTAACATGCTGGGGAGTGAGCAAGGCCAGAGTGCCTCCAGCACGCACAGCCCCTGCTCCCAGCTATTCCAGCAGGGTATAAACACCAGGAATGTGGCATGGCCTGAAAACACACGTGTCCCCATCTACTTGTGCAACAGCCAGTGCAGTGCTGGGACATGGAGAGGCTTCTTTCATTGGGGGGGCCATAGTGTTCCTCTGACCCTTCCAGCCCTGAGACCGTGACAAGTCTGGATGTTTCCAAAGTGCTCATCTCTTTGTTCGCTCCAGCCTCACAACCTGAGGAACCCACATGGTCCCAGGGACGCTGAGGATTTGTTCCCTCCCTGGGTGTGAGGACCTGGATCCGCATCCAGATGCTTCCTCTGGGAGAAGGAAAAGGTGTGATGGGCTCATGAGAAGCAACAAAGATTTCCTTATGTATCCCAAACACCAAATCCATGTTCAAAGCAGGCTCTCTGTGGATGCTCTGCACAGCTGGACTCTCACACTGGTTTGCCTGCAGAGCTGTCACAGTCTGAGCCTCTGCTTTGCAGCCAGATTTTTGTATTCTGTGCTGATTTCCCAAGGGTCTTCATTTGGGCTTATCATCCCCACAGGGATCAATAGGACTGCAGCTGCTGTCCTAGCATCTGCAGCCAGCTTTGCTGAGCAGCAGTGTGGTCTGCTGGATAAAGCAGGGGCTGGGAGCCAGGAGCACTGAAAGCCAGCCCAGCTCTGCCGGGAGCCCCCGCCGAGGGCTCAGTCAAGCTGGTCAGTGTCCTCAGAGACATCCAAGGCATGTCGCAGCCGGGCACTGACACCAGTGACCTCGCGTCTGCCTGATCAGCAGGGAGAGCACTGAGGAGCCCCGTGGGCCCAGCAGGCAGAGGAGAGCAGGCAGTGGTCCACTCCCTCCACATCCCACCCCAACTCTTCCCTTGACTCTGACTTGTGAATCTGAATGCTGAAAGTCTGCAGCATCCATGGCCAGGATCAAGTGAGAGGAATGTAATTAAAACAGCCAGTGTAGGCCTGCATTGTGGCAATGGGCAGGGGGCTGGAGATATCTCCTCTGCCCCAGGTCCACAGTCTGGGACACGCTTGGGAAGGAGTCCTTCTGCAGAGAAGCCTGGTGGCTGCAGAGCCAAGCACTGCTCGCTAACAGAGCCTTTCCAATCTCCCTGAGTGCCTCTGGCCTTTGCCAACCTCTTCTTGGAATTACAATTCCATGGAATTACAGGTCCAACAGCAGGGTGGAACAGCCATACCAGAGACCAGTGGCCATCTAAGATGATTCAGATCCATAACTCTGGGTTAAAATCTTGATTAGCATCAGCTGCATTCCTTTTTGTGGTGATCCTGTGATCTACAACTGGTGCACACCTCATGTTTTGAACACCACCTTCTATATATCTGTATTAATGCCTGCCTGTCCTCCTTCTCTCTTTGCTTTGTGGTCACTGTGCTCGGACGTGCAATACAGGCATGGCCCAGCACAGGGATTCAAGTCCTCCTTCTCTCTTTGCTTTGTGGTCACTGTGCTCGGACGTGCAATACAGGCATTGCCCAGCACAGGGATTCAAGCCTGATTAGCAGCAACAAAAGCTCTGTTAATACAACCAGATAATGACGCCATCCTAACCCCTTCAATCTGGAGGAGACAGACCCACAGGAAAGCACCCTGATCACTGCACAGAGCCACAAGCTCAACAACATCACCCGTGGTGTGACTGGAGCCGGACCCACGGGCACATTTCCCTGCTACCACACTCCTTCAGCTGTAATAACACTCCAGTGGAAAAATTATGGATGCACTTTGCCAGGTGCCTGTGTTTGCAGTGATGGATTCTGCATCTGGTTATTAACCTCTTGCAAAAGCTCAGTGTTATCTTGCATGGAAGTAATATGAAGTTAAACAGTTGTTGATAACTTATCTCCCATTATCCACAACTTCATTCAAGGCCAATATTTACCCACATCCCAGAAACATTGCTGTATTCCCAATGGCACTCTTTGTGGAGTCAAATAAGAGCAATTTTTAATAGGTCTTAGGTATTTAGAGGGCCATATTACCCAAGTGCCTCCTAATCCTGAATGTGAGACACAAGAAAACTCTGCAGGGGTACAAGGCCTGATCTGCAGAGAAAACCTAATCTGGAGGAAGAAACCTAACTGGGGGAGGAAACCCAGCTTCGGGAGCATCTCCTGCAGGTACACAGGTGCTGACCCAAATTTCCCACCTCCTGCATTCTGCACCAACCACTTGCCATGCTGCTGTTTCTCATCCTTCTTCCCTCAGAAGGCAGATCAGCCATAGGCTAGCAGGTCCCAAAAGGTCCCAACCATCAGTGTGACCCTTTCCCTTCCCTTTTTCATCCTCTAATTCAATCAGGGGATCAGAAGAGACATCCCCTGCCATTTCACTCCATTTCACATCATTCAGACTACTGTAGGTAGGTTACTCTTAGCTGAAAAAAATAATTCTCTGGGTTTTCACTGTGGACAGTGCCAGGAGTGTGTCAGTGGTTTGCTTCGTGGTATTTTTCCAGGGAGTCCATTCTCTTCTTTATTACTTTTGCTGATGCTATAACAGTATGGCAAAGCCTTAGGCAGACTGAGACCCTGCTGTGCTGGCCGTGGCAGAAGCAATGATCAGAGAGCAGAATTTGCATCTGCAAAAATAAGATCTCCGCAGTGTAACTTCTCCCACCACTATCAAAAGGACTGGGATGGAGACTGGGCATTCTGGGATGAGTTCCCAGGCATTTCCCATCTGCACAGGAACTGCCATGCACACAGCAGAGCTCCTGTTGTCCCTGCCTCAAGTTATCAGGTGTGAAGGCAGTTTCCCTGTGAGCTACACAGCCCGGGCTCCACTCACGACCTCTCCTCTCCTCCACACCACCACTGGTCCACACTGCAATGAGAAATTAGACCTTGGTGACCACTGGGCTGTTTTATGATGCCACTGGAGTTGGTGGAGTCAGCAGGGCTGAAACCCTGATCTGTAAACAAGTGGCAGCCCTTGGAATGGCCAAGGACTGGCAAGAGACCACAGTTAATGCTAAGTCTAAGCTGCAAGTGGCAGGTACATTTTAAGTGTGTCCCCTGACTCAGTACCCAGCTGTGGTGAGTTTATGGCCTTTGACATTGTTACATTCATCATAAGGAATCTCCCAGTTCCTTGGAAACACAGCGACAAGCTCTCCAGGGCTGGTTTCAGTGGTTTTATTCCTAGGTAATAGCCCTCTCCCTCATTTATAGCTATGTCTAGACACATAGTGAGGAAGGTGCTAAAAACACTTGATGGAAAAACCCTGTCTACCTCCTAATTCCTGCATTTCACATCCCGACCGTGCACTGAGTACATGGTTGTAAAGTTGTGCTCACACACCTTCCCATGCCACCAGCCCTGGGCGACAGCAGCTTGCTGTCCCTGGCACGGGAACACAGCTGGCCCAGCCCAGAGGGTTCCCAGGGGCAGGAGGCAAGAAGGAAGAGGTGCTGCAACTCCCCTTGGGAAGCTGCAGTAGGAGCAGCACCGCTCCTCGTGGCATTTCTCAGCACTGCCCTTCCAAGCGCTCTCTGACCAGGCAGGACAGTGTGACAAGGGAGAAATCAAACTCACAAATAAACAAGAGGAAAGAGAGGATGTGTTTATTCCTTTTTGGGGGGATGCTAATTCATTGTCAATCAAAACCAAGACAATTAACACAATGGGATGAAATCCTGTCATGATCAAGGCCGCTATGAAAGTCAAAAAAGCATTTACTAAGTTTGAATATTGTGTTTAATGCACCCATAATTCCAGTGGCACCGCTCCAGTTATACCTTGTACAGAGGGCCTCTGACGACCTATTTTACATCTCCCCAGGGCACTTGAAATAACTGAGGCCTCTGAGGAGGGTGAGAGTGGCCAGGGTGAATATATGCTGAAACCTGGGGTTGACCCAATGTCACTGAGGACACATCCCAGGGAAGGAGAATTCAATCACAGCCCCATGGAAGATGATGGTGATGCTGACCAGGACCAAGTACACAGGGGAAGGGGCTCAGGAAGGGGCTGATAAGCAACATCACACCTCAGCCATGGAATCATAGAAGCATAGAATCATTTAGACCAGAAAAAGCTGCTAAGATTGTAGAGTCCAACCCCTAACCTGACACTGCCAAATTCACCACTAAATGATGTCCCTAAGTGCCACATCTACACATCTTTTAAATCCCTCCAGGATGGTGACTCAATGACTTCCCTGGGCAGCATGTTCCAGTGCTTGACAATCCTTTCCATGAAGAAGTTTTCCCTAATATCCAACCAAAACCTCCCCTGGCAAACCTTGAGGCCATTTGCTCTTGCCCTGTCACTTATTACCTGGAAGAAATGGGCAACTCCCATTCTTTTTTACACCCTTTTTTACACCCTCTTTTCAGGTGGTTGTAGAGAGCTGTAAGATCCCCCCTGAGCCTCTCTTTCTCCAGGCTGAGCCCCCCAACTCCCTCAGCTGCTCCTCATCAGACTTGTGCTCCAGACCCTTCACCAGCTTTGCTGCCCTTCTCTGGACTTGCTCCAGCACCTCAATGTCCTTCTTCAAGTGAGTGGCCCAAAAATGAATCCAGACAAAGCAGAGAGGCAGTCAGGGACCGATGGTGAGTGAGCCAGTGACCTGCCTGGGGTGACTCTGCTGCCGGCAAAGGTGGTGATGCCACTTGTTGTTGATTATTTTTCAGCTCTTGTGTGTATTCATGCACTGCACAGCACTTGGAGCCTTCAAGATAAAAGGTACTTTCACCAGCACTTCAATGGCTTGTTTCCTATTATAGGTCTGGTTTTGACACTCCCCCACCCTCTTATCTAACTTTCTCTACAAAGCTCTTCTCACTTTTTCATCTCTCTTCTGTGGTCCGTAGCAGGGAAAAAGCAAAACAACAAAAACAATACCAAAACCATATTTATTTCCTTTTTGGAATGCTTGAGCTTAGTCAGACACAGTGATCTGGAGACGGGAGGCTTTCATAAAGGTGATTCTATAACAAAGAAATATGCATACTTTGCTGTAAACTCCGCTCTTCAAAACGGCTTGCTACTTAAGGAAAAAAGGCCTTTGTTTTTTCTTTTTTTGCTTCTAACGAGCCTAGTGAATGTTTTAATTAAGTTGGATAGAAATTTTCACAGTTTCTTGATGTGAAAATGTGAGCCTATAAGAGTCGCCTTTGATGCTTGAGTTATGTTTTAAACACTTGATGAGTCCTGCAGAGCTGTTAATCCTTTTAGCATAGCTAATAGCTATTGCTGGAGTGCTCCTGAAATCCTGTTTTGTTCGTGTCTTCTGGACTGAGGCTCCCTCCGGAATGGCAGCAGTCCACCCCGGAGCTGTTTGCAGGAGCTCCCCACACCGCTGAGGACATCTGAAAACCCCAGGGCTGGTGGATCTTTGATGGGAGCCACGGGTGTCTTCCCACATATATAACAGGGTGATGCTGGACAGCTCCAGCATCCACTCGCAGGAATGCATAAAACCCAGTGTCATTCCAGAGTTGTGCCAGGGGGAGGTCAGAGGAATTTATGAGCCCCGCTCCTCCCCATCACCCTTCTGGATGGGTCACCTGCATGAAATGGCGCAGCAGGAGCTCAGGAATGGTGCCCCGACCCTGCGCTCAGTAGTGGAGCACACACCGCAGTCTGTGTGTGCCATCCCCTGCTGCGTTCAGCGTTGCTACCTTAAAATAAGGCTTTTCATTATCAAATATTTTGAGTTCAGCTCTCTCCAGATTTGGCAAGCCACCCTACACCTTGTAAACAGGCTTTCCTCTGCTCTCTAGCTCTGGATTTGCTTGAAGGATAGGTAGCAAACTGACTTTGGGGAAATGCAAATGCCTTGCACAAAGGATGCTGCAGGGAGAGATGAAAGCCAACTCCATTTGCATTAGTTCTGTAACTGGATGTTTTCCCTCTCCCGTTTAGACTGTAGTTCACACACACACACATTTTTGCCACTAAGCTATTTGTTGTCAGCTGCTCCTCCCAGGAGTTTTGAAGAAATCCCCATTTACACACAAAGCTACTTGTCAGGGCACCAGCAGCAAGCTGCACAGGTAAAAGGAGCACCCCGGGAGCTGGGATTCAGCAGAGCCCTGCCATGGCCTTTTGGGCCAGTGCCACCTTGCTCTGGACCCCTGTGCACAAAGGAGAACACCCCGAGCCTGCAGCAGGACCCGCAGGACCCTCCTGCCACCACCCCCGGGCAGCATTACTGTCAGAACGGCTACAACAAAACCAGCAGGTTGATGAGCTCCAACCCCATGCACAGGCTGTGCTTTTAGGTGTCCCATAGCAAAACAGCAATCCGTTTGTTAAAGCACAAAAGCAGACATAGGAAAGCACTCTCTCTCTGGGTCCATGTGCTAAAGAACAGAATAAGCAGGGCTGTCTCCCAGCTGGGTGTGTGTACACAGCACTCCTGGGGATGGGTATTCATCCCGCTGCTGCTGCTGCCTCTCCACAGCAAGGGCCCAGAATCTCCACCGGGTTTCCTCTGAAGAGCTCCTTGGAGAGCCTGCAGTGCACAGCACGGCGCCCAGAGCGGGATGAGGACACGGGGAAGCAGCACTGGGGACTCAGCGCCAGACTAGAGCTCCAGCTGAGACGCTGTGCCAAGCCATGCTCACTTCCCTCAGCACATCACTCTGAGACCCTCCTCCACCATTTGCATGGCTTTTTGTATATATTTCCCTTATGATCTTTTAAAGGGAGCAGGGGAAACCTCTCTGGCAGCAACCAGAGGAGTTTAAGAACAGTTATGCTCAGGCAGACTTTGAAGCCACTGAGGTAAACAGGATGGGGCTGGAGATCCTAGTACTGCTAGCGTCCTAACCAGAGGCATTTCTGGCTTAAACAGGCAGCCAAACATCTGTTTTCATTCTGACAGCAAGAGCTTTGCATTGGAAAACAGATAAAAACCCAGGGAAACCGATAAAAATCTGGTTTATATTCAGCCCTGTCTACTGCTGGTTGCGGCAAAACCCATAGAGAGCCCTAA
The DNA here is from genome assembly GCA_013397865.1 of Struthidea cinerea. Taxonomy (NCBI): domain Eukaryota; kingdom Metazoa; phylum Chordata; class Aves; order Passeriformes; family Corcoracidae; genus Struthidea; species Struthidea cinerea. The sequence continues at coordinate 2,512,552 of VZTI01002657.1, forward strand.
AACTGCAGAATCTGTGCTTATTTCACCTTATGTCAGTGACGCTCAGGAGAAGGGGATTTCTGGAGGAGGATTTTTGCAGCGATCAGACTCTTGTACTCACATCCATTCTTGCAGATAAACCCAGGGCACCCTTTGCCAGACAACAGGCACCCGGGGGAAGCCCAGTGCCACCTGTGATCTGTAGACACAGGGTGGGCACCCCACAGCCAAGATGCAGCCCGACTCAGCATCAGTGCTGGCAGAGCAAGGAGCTGCGCAGGACCCGTGGGGCACAGCAAGCCTGGAAGATGTGGAGGGGATCGTACTGGGACTGTGGGCATTACTGCGGGCCCATGCGAAGGGGGGTCACAGCTAGAGGCATCCAAATTCCTGGCATAAACCACCACGGGACACCTAAAGCCTCGTGCCAGCTGCCCGGCTGCCCAACGAGAAGCGTGACAGCGGCATGCCAAAGCGAGGACTCCAGAGCTGACAGTTCTCCAGAGCAGGAGCACAGGACCGGGCAGGGCTCCCCAGGCGATGCGCTGGGCTGAGCACACCTTCCCTTCCGCAAGGCAGAGCCACAGATCGATACCCCACGCCCATGGGAAGTCACAGCTCAGCCGCACAGCCCGTCTGCACGACCGATGGTGACAGTCTGCCACCGTGCAGGGAAAAGAGGGAAGAGGCTGCAAACAGGGATCTTCCACGCACAGGGAAGCACCCCGGTAAAATCCACACCCGACAGCAGCGGCAAGGCAGGACCCCCAGCAGTACCCACGTCCCCTGGCGCACATCAGGGCTGCAGGTGGGCAGCGCCCCTGCTACCGGGGTAGGAGAGGGAAAGTCCCGCTCAGAACATGTTCGGCACTCTCAGGGAAACCTGCCCCCTCCTCATGTCCCCGGCTGTGCCACCTCGCCCATGGGCTACGTCCCCTCGCCCACACTCGCGTTCTGAGGTCAGCTGCAAAGGGGACGTGTTCCCAAGGTGGAAACGGGAGCATCCCGATCCTCCCCAACACTTCCTCCTGCCAGGAGACTGGAAGGAGTCCCCGTTCCCTGCGAAGAACCGAGCTCCAGCACGGTGCTCATCCTCCAGCCAAGGCCTAGCGGGGAGCATCCCCGGGAGCGGGACGGACCCCGCGGGGCGAGACATCCGCACCCTGAGCAGCGGCAGGCTCCGGGCATGCCCTTCGGGGCTCCCCCGTCCCACGGGTCCCTCCCGGGGCTCCCACCCCGAGGCCAGGTTCCCCGAAGCCAAGTTTGGTCCAAGAGCAACAGAAGCTTCTCCCGCACCAGCCCGAGCAGCCGGCTCCGCTCTCCCCCCACCCCTGGCCGCGTCCCCCGGGCTCCTCGCCACTGCGGCCGGTCCCGAGCGGGATCCCGGCCCTCGCCGCTGTCCCGCCGGAGGGCTCGGCGGGTGCGGGCGCAGCGGGGAGCGGAGGGGAGGACGAGCGGCCGGCGTGGGGGCGCAGCCCGGGGCAGCCCCATCCCTGCAGCATCCGCTGGCGGAGTGGCGAGGGGGCGAAAGCAGGGAGCCGGTGCCCGGCGGGACCGCAACGGGGGAAACTTGCGCCGCGTCCGGAGCCCGGCGAGACGATACCGCGGCGGAGGAGGGGGGATGCTCGGCGCCGCGCGGCGGGGGCGGCGAGGCCCCCGGGTGCCGCCGG